>JAJOZX010003133.1:122500-370000 GCA_023014485.1 Bathynomus jamesi
TCATTTGACAGTTAAATGTGTCCCAGGTTCTTCTTGACTCGATAGTGGCGGGCTGAGTCGATACTCTTGTCCCTACGAGATCGATATTTGCTTGTGTTCGAGCAGTTCTAGGCCTCCCACTACCCTTTCTACGCTTTACATCACCAGTTTCCCTTACTTTGTCTATGATATAATTCAAACCAGCTCTAGTTCATGGCTTATTCGGAAACTCTGTAATTTTCGTGCTCCCCAACCTTTTTCTAACCAACAATTTTTTATTAATAACTCGTCTTCATGCAAATACTTCGGTATTATTTCGCAGGTTAAGTCAGAAATATGGCCTAGCCCCACGCTTCTCAAACTAGGGGTCGCGTAAATATTACTGGGGGTCGCAGAAACATTTGAAAATATTATTTTTTTCATAAATATACAGTGTTAGTACCTATTGTTTTTATGACATTGAGTGAAGGGTCGCGAAAAAATTTGTCTGATCCAAAGGGGTCGCAAGTGAAAAAAGTTTGAGAAGCCCTTGCCTAGCCCATGGTTTAGCAGCTACTGAAATTTGGGACTAGCCTATTCGTGGCCTATAGACTCGGTTTCGCGCTTTTTCGAGCGTTAGTATGTCTGTTTTGCTTACAAAAAAAAATACTTAGAATTGTTTAAAATATACATTTAAAATAGTGGCCTATTTTTTTTTGCCATACCCGGTTATATATATATATATATATATATATATATGACACACACAGACCATGCACGGAACAAGGAACTCTTCTAGGAAAATTAAATCCAATTAAATAAAAAACCTCAGGGAACCATTCTGAGTTCATTCCCATATATATATATATATATATATATATATATATATATATATATATTAAATGAAAATTTGCCTTAATGAGGTTATACAGTATATGGCCCATCGTTTGTTTCGTTGTTAAATGAGTAGGGTCAGAAATTGGCACAGCGCTCAGGTCAACTAATGCGACCCATTGAGCTAATTCCCAAATTATTATTATCAGCACCATCGGGATTCGAACCCCGACCTCAATGTCTTTATTTTGCTTATAAGGAACCGGGTTGCCCACTGAACTCCGGGCTCTGGCTGAAATTCTAGACACTGAAACACGATAAGTTTCTCCATCAACATATGGCTAACTGTGTGAGTTATCGTGTTTCGTAAATTTACATGGCAATCGCAAGTATAGTTCTCACTCGATTCATGAAATATTAGTTTAGTGAATGAACTGCAAACTGAAAAAGAGATATTAAATTGTTATATATAGGGAATGTAATAAGGCTAGTTAATTACTGGTTATAAATTAACCAAGAAACAAAACTGCTCACGCAAACGACACGAATTTGTATGTGTAGATATCAAAATGAAATAAAAATGGTAGAAAGAAAGAATGAAATAATTTTAAGATCGATTTCAGGTTTTACGTGAACATTAAATTACTTTTTTAAACTTCGGGTTAAAGTTAACCAGAGAGTTGGCGGGGAATAAGGTGTAAATCACGCTCGCGTTATCAAAAAAAAAAAAAATGAACGGTTGTTTGACATCTCTGGAGTGAATGATTGCTCAAAGTTGTTTTTGTTTACCCTTTGGTTTCTTGAGGAATATCCTCGAGAGAAGATTTTAAATTTTAATTTTAAAAATTTCTATAAAAAAGGCGGAGCATAAGTATAACGTATAACGAAATTGAAATTAGGAAAGAGAATCAGTGCAATTTAGATGTTCAGACCTTAAACATCGAAGAAGATCGTGTCATGTAAATGAAACAAAATTTTATAATTTGTCTCCCAAATTCTTAAAGTAAAGAATAAACGCGAAAGAAATTCGTGTGTGGCAAAGATAAAAAATAAAATTAGTCAAATAAAGACTTAGTCTCCCCTAACATAAAAATAAACTAAAAATAAACTGAAGCAAAAATAAAGTATAAAAATATATATTGTGTTGACTATAATAGTATGGGTGCGTTGTATTAAATTTTGTTACAAGGATTTAATCCCCACAAAACGGAAAGTTACTGCTGTCATTAAGATAAGAATTTGTAACTAAAATATATTCCAGCCATTCTATTTTAATTGTTTTGTGTAAATTCTGAACTTAAAATTCTTAAGGTAAGACTCAGTGTCTCAAATGTTATTTCTTAGCAAATTTCATTGATGTCAAATTTTCATTTTTCCATTGTATTTTTGTTTAGTGTTAAATTCAGTGACGTAATAGATTAGTTTTTGAATACGTTGTTTAATTCACCTCCAGTAGAAGGTACGGGAAAACTTGACTAACGTTGTGTTTTCACTTAAAAAACGGAACAGGCATAAATAATAATAAATTAAGTCGAAACATAACAAAATATTATTTTATTATTCTTTATCATGCATTTTGAAGTACCACTAACACTTCAATTTATATCTTTGATTCCTGCATTCTAGGGATGACATAAATAAAAGTGTGTATATATATATATATATATATATATATATATATATATATATATATATATATATATATATATATATATATATATATTATAATACTGTACCTGTTCTGAATAAGTTGTGCCGACTAGAAACTTGTTAAAGGACATTAAATAAATAAAAAGTTGATCATACTTTCAGTATTTTATTTGTTTCCATCCTTGATATACTTTATTGATAAGCTTATCCCGCCCAGATGCCCGATGTGTACACTGGTTCAAAATTACAATTTATATGAGTCTAATGGATAATAATTGAATGTAACTATGACTCTGGATGTCTTTATTTCCATTAAAACTACATTTAGCATGCTGGGTGAGGTGCGCATGTGCCTACTACTACCATAGTACAAGTAATAGCATACTTTCACATGTTGAATATTTTCAATGCACTGGCTGGCCAGACATTGGTTTGGTATATGCAATTAAAAGAGTGCAGACAGTGCCAGCTGGTAAAATAATAATAATAATACTGCTAAAGGATAGGTATGTTTCGAATTGTTTCAATATATCTGTGGCTACTACATACTGCCATTCCCACTTGTCTTTGCAGATAAGAAGCTCATCAGCAATGAACCCTGTAGCTGTCATCAAGCGCAAGAGGAAACGTCAGGATGTCAGTGAGGATTGTTGCTTCTTCTGCCAAAGCAGCGCTGGTGACCTGCGCACAGCATCAGCAGAAGGAAAAGCAAGAACTATGACTGTGGGCGATGAGAGAAAGAACCTGGGAGATACCTACTATCTTCATGTTTTACAAAGACTGGAAAGTCATTCCAAGGATGATTTCAATGCATTGGAACTCAAGTGGCATAAATCATGCTACTCTTTATTCACCTCTAAAGGCAAACTCAAAAGGCTGCGAAGTCAGCAGCAGACCATGGGTGTATCAGCGACCACAAAAAGTGAAGGCTCTCAGGCTTTTCCCCCAAAGCGTAGACGTTCAACACCAGTGATTGACTGGACCCTCTGCATGTTTTGCCAAAAGAAGACCACAAAGAAACTGCACAGGGTGGACAATGGAGAAGTCAGATGACTTGATCCAGCATGCAAACACGACCCTGTCATGAGCATACCGTTTTCAGTGATGAGTGATGTGATTGCAGTTGAAGGCTGCTATCATCTGGCATGTTTAGTGACATTTGAGAGACGTACTAGAAAACAAGCGGCGTCAGAGGAGCAGCAAGGGCCTGAAAATGAGTGCATGACGAAGCTGTGCAACGACTTGACAATAGGCCTGTCTCGTGGTCACGTATACGACATGGGAGACGTCTGGGACAGATACGAGAGTATGTGTAATGACACCGGCATCACTGTGGAATGCTCCAGGAGAACAGCGTTCTACGAAGATGTTCAAAGGCTGCTTGAATTAAACGCCAGCTATGTACGCCCATTGTGAAGGGGCTCGCTGCTGATTTACCCTGGAGAGAGCTCAGATTTCATCATCTCCAAAGCACTGGCTAAGTCTTGTGAACAAGGTCCTGTCACCTCTGAGTCAGAGTCTACTGAAGATGAAGATGCTGATGTCCGCATGTGTGCCACTAGCAGCATATTCCAAGATATGGTACACGTGGCTCTGAAGGTTCGACAAGATCTTCTTGAAACTCTGGACACTCCGAGACATGGCATGGTCTCGATCAGGAACATGTTGATCGCGTCATACCCGACAGTCTGTACCTGTTTCTACGATTGCTCTTTGGGGGAATGGATGCTGTGGATGAGGGAAGTGAAGAGGACCAGAAAGTGAAGCAGAGTGTGTGTAGCATTGCCCAGGACATAGTCTATGCAGTCTCCAACTGACGAAAGTTGACACCAAAGCATGTGGGCTTGGGTCTTACTCTGCACCAAGCCACCCGCTCAGAAGCACTCCTAGATCTGTTCCACGCGGCAAATCACACCTGGAGTATGCTGAGAATGGATATGTTTACATCCCTGACACCATCGTCAAAGAGAAATGATTCACTGCTCTTGTGACAACATAGATGTCTTGGAGTCAACCTTAGACGGAAGAACACCTTCCACAGCACTCAACTGATGGTATGGCAGAGAGGCTCCCCTCCACAGCAGAGTCATGGCCGAAAGGGTGGCAAACACAAGAGATCGAAATCTATCAAACCTGATGACCTACAGGAGTTCCAAAGGCTGGACCAGGCTATCCTCCCATCTGGCAAGAGGCCATCTCCTCCTGACTACGACAGTGATATAGACGACTTGTCACATGAACCTGAGAGGGACCGGGCACGTGCCAAAGACTTGGCCTGGGTGGTGTCACGCATTCATGATGAAGCGATGTCCGTTCCAAGCTGGGGAGCATTCAATCAATCTGTCAGCACTGCGGATCCACCAGTAACGACCGCCGGGATGTTGCCAATCCTGCAGACACCAGCAGATGACAATGACGCCATGACCACCGTCATCAATCACTTCACGGCCATTTCTGAGTATGTCAGCCAGAAGTACACCATCATCACTGCTGATCAGCCTCTGTACAGCAAGGTAAGTAGGAACTAGTCTGGGCAAACTCGAAATTTGCCAACGTGGTCTTGCTCATGGGGGCCTCCATATCTGCTTCAACTTTCTGAAAGCCATTGGTCACACATGGAAAGTGTGGGACTTGATGACTTATGGACAGAGGCAGGTGTGTACGCTGCTAACACCACTGAGACATTGCTGGACGGCAAGGCTTACTACCGAGCTGTGAGAGGTCACCAGCTGACGTATGAGGCACTGTGGCGCATCAAGTGGCAGATGTTGAGTCATGGATGGCTGCAACTGGCAATGGAGATGAGTCAAACAGCTTGCCCTCAATGTTGCTTCCCTTTTCAAAGACAGAGCTGACATAGATGATATGCGCGATGCTGTTGAAAACTTCTCAGACGTCTTGGCAGAGGAGAAATTCTACGGTTTCATGAATGAATTCAATGACCAGCACTCTGAAAATCCCAACTTCATGCTGTGGTCATCCTACATGGAAATGGTAGAGATCCTACTGGCCTTCATCAGAGCTCAGAGAGATGGCATGTGGAATCTCCACATAGAAGCCTTTGCTGCAATGCTGCCTTGGCTAACTATCTATGACCACACAAACTATGCACGTTGGGGGCCGGTCTACTTGGCTGATATGAGAAGTCTTGAGAAGTCAGCACCAGAAGTTAATGCAGAGTTCTTTAATGGGAACTTTGTCGTCAAGTGGACGGCGAAGCGCTTCAACCAAGTTCCAGCTGATCAGGCAACCGAATGGATAAATCGTACATGCAAGATGCACAATGGTATCATCGGCATCACAAAGAATGACCAAGAAAGAGACAGGTTCTGCATCACATGGTCAGAGCGGTCACGCATCTCTCAAGACACAAGATGCCTCTTCAATCTTCAAGATGATGATGGGGAAGCCACCTTCACTCGGATTGACAGTCTGCTTCTCGCACGAGGCGTGACGCTCATGATGTTATGAAGCTAGTCAGCAGTTGAAGCAGTTTGACGTCTTCAGAGTTCACGTGAGTGAAGTAGGAGATACAGATGCGCCACTGACATCCCACTGCTTCACTGGCAACCAAAGACACTGCACACACAGATGTTGTGGAGAACCTGCTGACAGCTCAGGATCGAGGAAAGGAGCATGTAATCGGCTTCATGAAGGAGAGACTGATTGAACAGATAGTAGGCTTCCATGAAACGATGAAGAAACATCGGTCGAAAACCTTCGGTGATGTGTACAAAGCTATACAAAGCTAATGTTTCCACCAAGCAGAACATGCAGAAGACCATCAAAGCTGACAGAAAGCTACTACAGCGGCTCCTGAATGCCGCGCCCGCAGGTCGCATGATGGAGATGGTCAATATCTTGAAGCATGAACTGTCCCCAGTCCCATTTAGTCTGGCGAAGGCAGGAGGAGAGATGAATTCGACATCGAAGTCTGAGCTGATGAACATCCTGATGGCTCAGCAGACCATAAGTTCAGAGGTTCCAACCTCTGATCTGAAGACCTGTGTGATGATAGATGGCCATGCACTCGGCCAAGCTCTTGGCAAGCCTGGCGGCTGTCGGACATTCGGCAACTATGCTGAAGTGTTCTTCAAGGCCGTGACGAGTTATTTCAATGAACACACAACAAGAGTTGATGTCATCTTTGATTGGTTCGCAGGGGAAGGATCGATCAAAGCAGTTACCAGGACAAAGCGTGCAACAAGGAAGGAAGAAATCGATTCGGAAAGTCATTGATGGCCCACAAGTTCCACTGCCTGAAGTTTGAAAAGCCTTGTTTCTGTCTAACGTCATCACTGAGAAAGGCAGAGATCTTCAAGAAAGATGTCAGCTGGTGACAGGGGGTGGCTTCTCTGAAGCCACTGAAGTACGGTCAACCAGGCGACATGACGTTCCACTGCATAGCAACCATGAAGAGGCGGACACCAGGCTCATCCTTCACTCATGTGATGCAGCGTCCCAGGGCTATGAACGAATACTGGTAGTGTGCAGAGATACTGACGTAATGGTGCTGCTGATTCACTTCGTTTGCACCAAGGTCGCTGAAGTGTGGATGCTGTGCGGAATGGCCAAGAACCGAAAATGCTACCCCGTGCACGATGTATTCAAGGGTTTGTCGCCCCCAGTCCTTCGTGGTCATGGAAAAAAGAAGTGTTGGAAGGTGTCAGTGACCACCCACTCCTGCTGCACGTCATTGGTCGAGATGGGGATATCGCAGATGTTGAGAAGTTTGTGTGTCATTTGTATGGCACCCCGGAACAACACACAGTTGATGATGCCAGAGTTCACCTTTTGGGAAGGCCAAGAAGACTCTGGAAATGCTCCCACCGACAAAGGATGCCCTGGAACTCCACACCAAGCGGGCAAACTATCAGTCCAAAATATGGCTCCAGGCTGACAAAGAGCACGTAGATGTTGAAGATCCGGTGAACACTTCAGCCTGGAAGTTCGAAGATGGGAGCCTCCTACCAGTGTGGACAAGACTTCCTCCAATCCCTGAAGCCAGCCTGGAACTTATTGCTTGTGGTTGCAAGAAAAAGTGCAAGACAGCTAGATGCAACTGCTTCAGGAAAAGGATGAAGTGTTCGACAGCTTGTGGTTGTGATGACAGAGGTTGCTGTAACCCAGCTGGACAGTAGATCTATGTCTCTCTTCCGGGCTGAAATCGAGAGAAGCTGGAATGTGCTGTAAGGAACTAATAACTCTGTTCTTAAGTGATTGCAATCCACACAATTGTGACTGTCAGTGCAGCATTTCGGTGCTGTTCATCAAGACAAGTGAACTTGTAGATGTTACTAGTGTGGGAACTGTATAGTTATGGGCCTATATTTACTGCTTTGTGATTTAGTTGTGATAATTGTTACTTATTAGGAAACTAGTCATGTTAAAATAAATTGTTTTGACAAACAGACTTGCTCAATGTTTTTTTCGCCAATTAAAATAAAAAAATCACAAATTTTTAGCACAATTTCGGTCGTGATTAACTTGAATTTGACCTTGAGTTGGTAAGGTAATTCGGATAGAATAAGCGTGTCATCATACTTTATCACTAAGTGTGGCAAAATGAAACATTTGGTCAAACCAATTGGCTCAGAATATTTTTTTAAAAAATTAGAAAATATCATTTTTTGCACAGTTTGACCTCGAAAATGAACTTCAAAGCCAAAAGCGAGAGTGGCATCCACCTGCATTTTATTCCTCACCCACAGGTACATTGATTTAGCATGGGTGCCAGCTATTAACAAAAAACGCCGTTCAAAGTCGATTTTTTAATTTTGGCCGGTCCACTAAGGTGGTTGAATGCAAACATTTTAAAATTATTTCCATCTTGTGTATTTCTTGTCAATACATAGAATCTGCAATATACAGGGTGTACACAAATTATCTTTATAACTTCTTTCTCAAATAAAAATATTAGGAAATGAGGTATACATACCGTTTTTGCGCCATCCGTGAGAGAACGTAATAAAGTTTCATATAACCTCAAACACATTCAACATGGTCACCATTTGTCACACGTAAGACGTCCAAACGGTATTCTATCTCCATCCATGTACGCTGCAACATTTCAACGTCAACTCTTGCAACAGCAATTCTGGTCTTTAAATCGTCGATGTTAGCCACTGGAGTTGTGTACACGCAGTCTTTTACATAACCCCATAGAAAAAAGTCACAGGTGTTATTTTGGTGATCTGGCCGGCCAAAAGATGGACCCCCCACTGCCAATCCACCTATTTGGGAAATGCATATTAAGGGAATTTCGTACCAACAAGCTCCACTGTGGTGGTGCGCCATCTTGCTGGAAAAACACATTAGGCTGCAGTTCCTCTAACTGTAGATAGACGTAGTTCTTAAGCATATCCAGATAATTGATGGTTGTTACTGTCGCCTCAGCGAAGAAATAAGGCCACTCACACGATCGTGTAACAGGCCACACCAGACATTAACTTTTGGACTGTCTCTAATGTGTTCGAGTACAGCGTGAGGCTGTTCTGAGTCCCAAATTCGTACGTTTTGTTTGTTTATCTTACCGGACACGTGGAATGTTGCTTCGTCCGAGAACAGAATTTTCCTGAAGAAATCGTTGTCTTGGTCCAGTAACTCAAGCATGGAATTCGCGAGTTCTTTACGGACTGGCCTGTCATCTGGCTTGATTGCATGCAACAGCTGCAACTTGTAAGCATACATACGCAAACGTTTACGTAAAACCTTATGCACAGTTGAATGTGGCAACTGTAGCTGACGGGCTGCAGCTCGTGCTGACTTGCGCGGACTGCGGACAAATGCTTGGCGAACACGTTCCACATTTTCATCAGATACTCACGGACGACCTGCACTTTTCTTGTGCAAAACACTCCCTGTCTCCTCATACTGTTGGTACCAAGCACGTATCGATGGTCTTGATGGTGGCGTCTTATGATACATTGTTCTAAAGTTTCTTTGGACCTCAGTATCCGACTTCGTTTGGATGAACCACTCCATGCACTGTGCCTTTTCCTGCGGCGTCATTGTGACTGACTCACCAAATCGCCTACCAGTCGGCCGCTTCCCGGCTACTAGTGACATCTGACAACTACCACGTGAAACTTTATTACTTTCTCTCACAGATGGCGCATAAACGGTAAGTGTACCTCGTTTTCTAATATTTTTATTTGAGAGAGAAGTTGTAAAGATAACACTGGGGAACACAACTTTTGGTGACTTAGATGTTAGACCTGTTTCTGGGTATATTGAGGTCGCTGATTCTAAAAATGACATTAGTTTTTCTCCATCAGCTCTGCTTATCAAGATATGATATATCTATATATATTTCTATATAATGTATATAATATTATATAATTGCTGACTGGCAATCACTGTTGTTGTCAATTGAATACAAAATTATGATGAATGTCAGCAAAAATAGTGTATTAACATCAAACAAGCATAAGGTACGAAAAATATTTATTAAATTCAAACAAGCTTGAGACACGAACGGCAAAAAAAGTTCTTTCATTGAGACATCTCACATAAACCGCGTTTCTGAGATTTCTTGCGATGAGATGTGCCAGGACATTCGCGTTGGATGCTCCAGCAGTAATCTGCCATCATGTGAGTATCCCATCGTCCGCGGTACCATTCTTCCATGGTTCTTAGTTCTTGGTGAAATCGTTCACCCTGTTCCTCGCTTAGATCACCGAGGTTATCTGGGAAACGATCCAAATGACTGTGGAGGTAATGCAGTTTGATGCTCATTTTACAGCCAAGTTTACAAAAAGAAGAGAGCATATTCTCCACTAGTTCACCGTAGTTATCGGCCTTATAGTTCCCAAGGAAATTCTTCACAACCATACTAAACAATGACCACGCACGTGCCTCAATGTTGTCCATTGAATCTTGGAAACGCGGGTCTTTCATGAGTTCCCGGATTTGCGGTCCATTGAAAATACCTACCTTCAGCTTTTCCATGCTCAGCGCAGGAAATTTTCTACATATGTAGCCAAAACACGTCCCATCTCTGTTCAAAGCCTTTATAAATTGTTTCATCAAACCTAGTTTGATGTGCAGTGGTGGCAATATGATCCTTTCTCTGTCAACCAAAGCTTCTTTGATGATATTTTTTTCTCCAACCACCATGTCTTCTCTCAGAGGCCACTGTCTTCTCACCCAGTGTTCATCTTTAGTTCTACTGTCCCAGAGACATATAAAGCACGGGTACTTGGTGTACCCGCTCTGCTGGCCCAGGAGAAAATTCACCATCTTCAGATCCACACAGATCACCCATTGGTGGTCTCGGTATGATATCTTTTCTAGGACTAGGGCGACTGTCCCGTGCTCTTCTCTCATACCGACTGAGTGACCAATTGGGATTGATCTGTATCTGTTGCCGTTGTGTAGAAGAACACATTTTAGGCTCCATTTGGAGCTATCTATGAATAACCGCCATTCACTTGGTGTGTATTCCGATATGCCCATTTTCATCAGCAATCCGCGCACATTGTTGCAGAAAACTAAATCGTTCTCTTTTGAGAAGAAGGGCAGTAAATCCTTTTATCTGTCGCGATATAACGTGATTTTGGTTCCCGGCAGCAGTAAATTTTTTTCTCCCAGCCTGGAAGCTAACAATTCAGACGATTTCTTCGAAAGACTTAAGTCCCTTATGAGGTCGTTTAATTCGTGTTGACTAAAACCTTCTGCAACTGATGACGGTCCTTCGAAATCACTGTCATTTTGCCCACATATGCTTTCTTTGTCAGTAGCAGATTCATCATCTTCTTGAGGGAGCTCTGGAAGATGGCTGAATGATGGGACAGGTATCTCATCTGAATGTGAAACAGGCCATCTAGCTGAGTCTATGTCAGGATACGTCCATTTACTCCGGTTACGTCCATTGATGCCCTTTATATTCACCAAACAAAAGTAACAGTCATCACCGTGGTTTCTCTGTTCTCTCCATACCATTGGTATACCAAATTTCAGGCACCTCCTCTTTCCGTTGGTCCATTGCCGCAGATGCTCCGTACACGTTTTACACACAACATGAGGAGCCCATGGCTTATCTTGGTCCCCTAGTTGTACTTTGAAATAGGCAAAATAAGCTTTTTTCACAAAATCAGTAATAGTTTTTCTCTGTTCAATGAACGTGTACTCTCCGCAGATAAAACAAAACACATCTAGATGATTTAAACACTTTCTTCGTGATGAAGCCATGTCAACACCTGTAACAGGAAAGAATTCACGTTAGTACATTTACAATACACATGCAAAACAGCAACATCAGCAAAATCATAGCTACAATTTAATTATACAGATGCATTTAGATTTACGAGCAACTCATAATACCGTTCCAGAAGGGTAATAAAGTAGGTAATGACGTATGCAATATCTCAAAAACTAGAGCTGCTAGAACAAAATGGATGATATTTTCTGAATCAGTGGCATGACAATATCCAGAATAAGGTCTAAAATCTCAGGCACCAAGAAAAAATTATTTTTTTGTTCCCCAGTGTAATTTGTGTACACCCTGTATTTTCACTGTTCCTATGAACGTATACCTGATATTTATAATTTCATTGGTAATTTTACGGTGATAACTTTGACTCATATATATATATATATATATATATTCGATATAGGGTTGTTTGTAGGGAACCTTAATCAAAGAATGAAAATGATGATACATGGTGTAATGAAGATTATTTATTTCTCTAATATCCAAACGTTTCGGAAAATTACAGTTTCCATTTTGAATGGCTAAAAAAATTAGCCCAAAAATGCTAATAAAAAATAAACGCGTGAAATTACAACGTTTACAAAATAAATGACAACCAGTGAAGTTAAAATAAGCAAATGAAATATTTCAGAAAAGCTCTACAGTCAACACCCGGAACGCATTTCACCCTCTGGTGGGGTGTCACCTGAGCCCGAGTATTGACAGGATGAGTGGCAGGTCCAACCCAACCCATCGCCAGCAACAGGGATCGAACACAGAGCCTCACCGACCAGAGTCCAGATATTACTGAGCTACCGGAAGTTGAACGGCTCTACAAGAGACTATAATAATACTTGCATGGAATGACGTTAATTAAGGTAATTTAAGAACGTCCTCCCAATATTAAGTTCACTGTCGAACTTCCCTTTTTTTACGTTACTGTTTCCAGAAACAGTAAACATTTTTCATCTTCCATTTATTGAAAGAAAATTATTACAACAATGAGCACTAGTTTCTTTAGTTACATTCTTGCGAAGTACAGGGTTTCAAATATTAAGTCTAGAGTTTCGCGCAACTTTCGTATCTGTTCCGACTGGCAGTCATTTTTCGAGGATCTTACGTACCAAAAAATTTGTTCCCAAAATCTTTTTCTCCCCTTCATGTTTAATGTCACCGTTAGAAAGTTAATTGGGAATGTATTTCAGTCAGGTCATCCTTTAGCCTACGCCCCTAAAGTTCCAGTGTACACAAGAATTCCTCGTTTAGGCCCACCACAACACTCAAAAATAAAATCTTCTAAATTTAGAACTGATGACTTCTCTTTGAATCTACATTCTAGGGGAAGTTTTCCTTCTTTTGGATATCAGGTCTTCTTGTCAGATGATATAATAACTTCTTTAGATAAAAAAAAAATGGCCTCCAAAATTTATTTTTTGAATAATTTGAGACAATAGAAGATAGTATTTCTATATATATATATATATATATATATATATAGGGTTGCGGGAAGTCTTTGTTTTCTGTGAATTAATTGTCTCTTTAAAGTCCCTCCTTACTACAGCATATCCCCAATACAATTATAGATACATTGCCACGAACCCATTTTCAATAAGTAACATCTTCGGCCATAAAAAAAGCCTCTCGAAACACCTAAAGTCCTTCCTTGTGATCAATATTTGTGTGTTGATTGAATAGCCAGGCATGTAAAGTTCACAACCGTACAACTAACGCAAAGGATGGACAAAACACAGAGGTGTATCACACACAACAAGCAGACCTATATCAAATCCCGCACATTCCTCCATACGCACTCGTGTCGAATAACATTCACACCCGGTATGATTCGGTAGCTTTAATATTCTCTACAGTGATCAATCTGCTTCTGGCCTCAGAATATGGGAATCCTTTTGTGTACGTTTCCCGAAACTACCTTTTAATGACTTAGCTCCTTCCACCAAATTTTCCTTAATCAAATACACAACAACCAACCGAACCAATCTCCTTTTGCCTCGCATTTGTTTAGCCTAGCGTAGTGCGATGTAAAAGTTTAATCTCTTGCAGAGTCGTTCTGAAATGTTTTATGTGCTTTGTTCTAACTTTAATGTAACTTTAATTTAATTCTAACTTTAATTTATTTTTGTAAACATCGTAATTTCACGGATTTATTTACTTTAATTTGTTTTCAGTTAATTTTTTGATCTACTGAAGATGGAAACAGATTTTCAGAAACGTTTCGATGTTAAAGAAATCTAAACTCCACAAAAAGAAGTCCTCATTTTCATTCTGTTTTATATATATATATATATATATATATATATAATATATAATATATATTAGTGATGGGACGATTGTCATATTTCATACAATCGCTGTTGCGATTGTCAGAATTTGAAAATCGCGCGATTGCGATTGCGATGTTATAGCTTTAGCCTCACATAACGCTCATTTATGCTTTAAATATACCTAAACGCGTTACCTACCATAGGGTTAGCTTGATTTTTTAACATTCCAATTTTACATAGAGCAAATAAAGAGGTGTACTTATTGTTATTATTAAACCAATTTTTTATTCTGTTTTCAACTAATTCGCAACCCGTTTTCATTTCTGTTTTTGACTTATTTATTATTTATTTATTATTCCGTATTGTTGTTAACTAAACTTTCCTTTAAGTACGCATGAAAGAGCAGCTTTCATAGCAACTTTTGTAGAGATTTAAATCTTTTGTTCACAATCGCAACAATCGCACTCATTAAATGCGATTGCAATTGCGATTGTAAAAAATGTGCGATTGTATTGCGATTGCGATGCATCGTCCCATCACTAATATATATATATATATATATAACACACACACAGGGTGAGTCAAAAGTCTGGGAACATAGGAACTATGCTATTATAATATATATATATATATATATATAATTTACAAATTTTGAATATCTACACTAGATCTAATTACTGTTACGCGTAACTCCCGCACAACATATGCATAAATTTTTTGTCAGTTTTTTTTACATAACTTTCTCGTAACAAACTTAAAACAAACAATATTTTCAAAGGAAAATAAACACACAAAGCGGTAAAAACAAATTCAATAATCCACATGGCATAGACAATACGAGTTAAATGAAAAGCAAAAATTACAATTTAGAACTTTACTTGTGAAACAGGAAATATTTTATGAAGAAATCTTTAAAATTATCGTAGAAAAACTTGCATTACTGAATTTAACAATAGCACATCAAGCATTTCCCAAATTTAAGTTACAGAAACTCTCAAACACGCTTTGGTATATATCAATTCAGACTGAAATTTGTATGTGAGCGAACTTAAATGTATATTTATCACTTTATACTTAATCTCCTCGATTGTATTAAACTGTTTTACTGTACATACAGGATGACCCGTAAGTCCCAATCGGTTATAAAGGGAAAATCCATCTAGCAGATTTTAAAAAAAAATAAAAAAAAATTCTCATTTTTTTTAATAATCAATAAATATTTCTAAACTTGTAAACTTTTTGCTTTGTTTGATATTTTGTATTTTCGCTTTAAATATAACCGATTGGGATTTCTAGGCTGGATCACCTGAAGATCAGGGCCCCCAGCCTTTTAGTTAGTCTTATAAGGCTAATTAACGAAAATATCACGACCTAACCTAACCAATCGTTAGGTCAACTGTACACCTTGATGATTGGTTAGGTTAGGTCGTGATATTTTCGTTAGTTAGCCTTATAAAGCTAACTAAAGAAGGCTTGGGGCCTTGATCTTCAGATGATCCTCTGGGCCACCCTGTAGAGCGAGAAAAATTTGTAGTATAAAACAGGTATGTATAATGTAGGCCATAATCAAATCTACTTTAAATTAATTTTTAAAGCGTAGCCTAATCATCCATGCACCTCCTTATGTAAACTCTGAACTGACCGAAACAAATCAAGCGCGCATGCGCAGAGAGGATAGCTTTCAACAGTACATCCAAAGATATGTTTATTCAGAGTAAAGACATAATATAGATTTTTCATTAATGAAAAAATCATACCATGTAATGAATGCTCACAAATACATTTCATACACTCCTTTTAGCGCCTTCATTATTTTTGTCATACGCCAAGCACCTAAACAGCAACACGGGTACGTACGTATTAACCGGGGTCCACCACATATTGATGATTGGTTAGGTTAAGTTGTAATATTTTCGTTAGTTGAAAATTTCTAGTACATCATATTTTTTAAATAGCAATATTTTTTTAAATATTTACAATGATTTATATTTCAAATATTTACAATGATTTATATTTCAAATATTTATAATGATTAATACATGTTACACATTAGAAACAAGATTTGTTTCTGGAGGCCAAAAAATTTTAATATTTTAATATTTTAATATTTTAAAATTTTTAATATAAAAATATTTTAAAAAATATTGCTATTTAAAAAATATGATGTATTAGAAATTTTCAACTAACGAAAATATTACAACTTAACCTAACCAATCATCAATATGTGGTGGCCCCCCGTTAATACGTACTGTAAGTACCGTAACACGGGTTTATAATTACATCTCATTGCAAAACATTACCAAGAAAACGTGTTTACAATTACTTTATTTTATTAGAATCTACTGTAATATGATCTACTACGCGTATTATGCAAGATTATTAAGTAGGAATTTATAAGTTATACTTATCTGATCGAATCCACATAGTTTTCATTGTTAAAAACGTTGTGACAAAGTTACGCAATAAGGGGAAGACCACAACAACAAAAGTTACGGAATTGTTACGGAACGAAAGAGAGGGAAAAAAGTTTTACTGTTGTTCAAGCTGGAGAAGTTACTCTAATGCTGCACATTGAATTCATTGTTACAAAAATGTTGCGTTAAAATGTGTAGCTGGCGTGCAATTAAAATTTTTTAGAAGTGTATGACGAGTAAAAAGAATTTTTGAGGTAATTTAAAGTATCATACTTTCCTAAAGACACTGAAAATGGTAAAATTTACATTTGTATAAAAATTGAATACAGGGTCTGAAAGTGATCCGCTTCTCCGAATTCCTATAATTCAATTAATTTTATGAGCTCTTTCGACGATACCAATGAGACGGTATAAAAAAAAAACCCCATCGATTAGCTGACAACATAAGGCATAGTGTCCATTCTAGTTAGGTCTGCGCTCGTACGTACATCCATTTCTGCCGGTGACTTCACCCGATTATTTAAATAGAAAAGAGCCTTTATTGATACTGCAGTAACATTTGCACTAACCTAACATTTGAGTACAACAATTATAGTAAAATAAACAATAATTTCACGCTGTTTCTTATAATTAAAAGTAAAATAATAACTTTCCTTTTATACCATAACGTTTTTTATATAATTTCTTCGACTTGATTAATTGGAAAACTTTTATTCTTCCAGTAGAAGTCAAAAAGATTTGTTACAGCAATTAACGAAAATATTAAAAACAAACACCAAGCAAAAACGCAAGCAAAGAACTATAGACCAGTGTCATTGACGTCCCATCTCACCAAAGTATTTGAAAGAATAGTTAGAGAGAAAATTTATGATTTCTTGGAGACACTGGAAAGATTCAACGAAAATCAGCACGGACTCCGATCAGGTAGATCATTCCTATCACAACTAATAGAACACGATAACAATATCCGAGATGCTCTGAAAGGCAATGAAAACTACGATGTTATATACACGGATTTTGCTAAAGCTTTCGACAAATGTGATTATGGTATAATAGCACAATAAGCACATAAAATGAAATATATGGGAATAACAGGCAAAGTGGAAAAATGGATCTACAACTTCCTCAGAGAACGTCTACAGGTCGTCAAAATTCAAGGTATATCATCAGAATCTGAAATACGCAGCTCAGTACCACAAAGTACAGTACTGGCCCCACTCCTGTTCATTATCATGCTAACAGACATAGACAGCGGAGTAACATCCTTTGCAGACGATACAAAAATCAGCAGAAAAATCAGCGATGTAAATGAAGTGGAGGCCTTGCACAGGGACACGAACAAAATATACAAATGGTCAGAAGACAACATGACATTTAACACCGAGAAATTTCAGCTCTTGAGATATGGTAGAAATGAGGAACTTAAACAGACGGCATATTATACTCCAGATAGACAGGAAATTCAGAGAAGCACGAAAGCGATCGATCCGGGGGTAATAATGACCGATGATGCGAAATTCAAAACACAAAATCAGATAGCGAAATAAAGCAAAAGGAGTTGCGGGACGGGTACTGAGAACGTTCAAAAAAGGAACAGGACAGTAATGATTCCCCTGCTGAGAACACTAATTATACCCAAACTTGAATACTGCTCATTATTGACGTCTCCATATAAAAAGAAAGAAACTAATAGACTAGAAGAAACTCAGAGACATTTCACAGCAAAGATTAATGGCCGCAAAGAACTCAACTACTGGGAAAGACTAGGTAAACTAAATTTGTACTCCCTGGAAAGAAGAAGAAAGAGGTAGACCATAATGTACATACGGAAAATTATCGAAAAACTGGAACCAAACCTCAAACTAAACCCAATTACCATTCAAACAACACTGGAAAATAGGAAAGGCAGGATGCGTAGTGTTTCCAAATTAAAGGCCCGACAAGGGACCTCTTCAACACTGAAGGAAAATAGCTTGGTTGTCAAGGGACCAAGACTTTTTAATCAGCTTCCAAAGGACCTCAGAAACGTTACAAGGGTCAAAGTTGAAGTCTTCAAGAGAAGACTAGGTGTCTGACTCAGGACGGTACCAGATGAGCCGGGTGTACCTGGCTATGTATGGTGGAGAACGCAAGAAAGCAACTCTTTCTTCACCAAGCCAGACATAGAGGCGGGGCCACCAGCTTGACCTTCGTGTGAAGAGAGGCCAACACACGGAGCATCAACGAGGTTAACGAGGTGTATATATAATATATATATATGATATACACAGACCGTGCATGGAACAAGGAACTCTTCGAGGAAAATTAAAATCCACTATAGTCCGAATAAGTAATGGTAAATGACAAACACTAGTATAGTTTTTTCTTTTTTCATGATGTTAGCCCGACGTGGGCAACGGGTCACTCGCAAAGAGGTCCCAAAAATATAGCTTCCCTCATCAGCTATCTGCAAAGCAGATAGGATCCAGCTTTGGACAGGATCTAGGGTTTAAAGCAGCCTAGCTCGGCTACATTTACAAAGATGGATCCTATCTGCTTTGCAGATAGCTGTGAGGGAAGCTATATTTTTGGGACCTCTTTGCGAGTGACCCGTTGCCCACGTCGGGCTAACATCATGAAAAAGAAAAAATTATAGTGTTTGTCATTTACCATTACTTATTCGGACTATAGTGGATTTGATTTTCCTAGAAGAGTTCCTTGTTCCATGCACGGTCTGTGTGTATCATAAAAAACCTCAAGGAACCATTCTGAGTTCATTCTATATATATATATATATATATATTTCCACCACGTCCAATCCAGAGATTTGGTAGGAGCTCATCAAGTACTCCCGAACGATGTTTGCAGTGACATGGAGCTCTATCTTGTTGAAAGACAACAGTGTCGAGAATGCTACCTGAACGAAGCTGGGGAACTGCTGAAGCATGTCAACATAAATTGGCACTGTTACAGTAGCTTCTGCAAAGAAAAAAAGTCCGTAAATCTTCGATCTTGTCATACCCAACCAGACATTAACTTTAGGAGAATCTCTCTCCCATTCGTAGAGCTCAGTTTTTCACTATCCCAGATACGGCAATTATGTCGATGAACCTTTCCGCATGTGTGGAATGTCGCCTCATTGCTGAAGAGAATGTGGTTTAATAAGTTTCGGTACGAGTTTTTCCAATCAATTCTGTGCATATGGCGGCTCGTCTTGGAAAATCCTCTTCGTGTAATTCCTTTAGAATGCTTTGGGCATTGCGTGGAAAAAAATAAAATAAAAATAAAATAAAATAAAATATATATATATATATATGTTAAACACAGACCGTGCATGGAACAAAGAACTCTTCTGGGAAAATTAAATCCACTATACTGTAGTCCGAATAAGTAATGGTAAATGACAAATACCATAGTTTTTTCTTTTTCATGATTTTAGCCCGACGTGGGCAACGGGTCTCTCGCAAAGAGATCCCATAAATATAGCTTCCCTCACCAGCTATCTGCAAAGCAGACAGGATCCAGCTTTGGGACATGGATCTAGGGTTTAAAGCAAGCCTAGACCCCTACATTCAGAACCTCTATATAAGTAAAAGACTCGTTGCATTCACGTCGTGTTGAATAAATCAAAGAAAAAGGGGGTAACTATTGTATTTTTAGCCAAAAAAAACAAAAACTTAAACCTCAACCGGGACATTGAGCGTCCACTTTTCAAGGCACGAAACACGTCCGTTTAGTATACACAAACTCAGAATGGTTCCCTGAGAACATTATATGTTAAACACAGACCGTGCATGGAACAAGGAACTCTTCTGGGAAAATTAAATCCACTATAGTCCGAATAAGTAATGGTAAATGACAAATACCATAGTTTTTTCTTTTTCATGATTTAGCCCGACGTGGGCAACGGGTCTCTCGCAAAGAGATCCCATAAATATAGCTTCCTCACCAGCTATCTGCAAAGCAGACAGGATCCAGCTTTGGGACATGGATCTAGGGTTTAAAGCAAGCCTAGACCCCTACATTCAGAACCTCTATATAAGTAAAAGACTCGTTGCATTCACGTCGTGTTGAATAAATCAAAGAAAAAGGGGGTAACTATTGTATTTTTAGCCAAAAAAAACAAAACTTAAACCTCAACCGGGACATTGAGCGTCCACTTTTCAAGGCACGAAACACGTCCGTTTAGTATACACAAACTCAGAATGGTTCCCTGAGAACATTATATGTTAAACACAGACCGTGCATGGAACAAGGAACTCTTCTGGGAAAATTAAATCCACTATAGTGCCTTGAAAAGTGGACGCTCAATGTCCCGGTTGAGGTTTAAGTTTTGTTTTTTTTTGCTAAAAATACAATAGTTACCCCCTTTTTCTTTGATTTATTCAACACGACGTGAATGCAACGAGTCTTTTACTTATATAGAGGTTCTGAATGTAGGGGTCTAGGCTTGCTTTAAACCCTAGATCCATGTCCCAAAGCTGGATCCTGTCTGCTTTGCAGATAGCTGGTGAGGGAAGCTATATTTATGGGATCTCTTTGCGAGAGACCCGTTGCCCACGTCGGGCTAAAATCATGAAAAAGAAAAAACTATGGTATTTGTCATTTACCATTACTTATTCGGACTATAGTGGATTTAATTTTCCCAGAAGAGTTCCTTGTTCCATGCACGGTCTGTGTTTAACATATAATGTTCTCAGGGAACCATTCTGAGTTTGTGTATACTAAACGGACGTGTTTCGTGCCTTGAAAAGTGGACGCTCAATGTCCCGGTTGAGGTTTAAGTTTTGTTTTTTTTGGCTAAAAATACAATAGTTACCCCCTTTTTCTTTGATTTATTCAACACGACGTGAATGCAACGAGTCTTTTACTTATATAGAGGTTCTGAATGTAGGGGTCTAGGCTTGCTTTAAACCCTAGATCCATGTCCCAAAGCTGGATCCTGTCTGCTTTGCAGATAGCTGGTGAGGGAAGCTATTTATGGGATCTCTTTGCGAGAGACCCGTTGCCCACGTCGGGCTAAAATCATGAAAAAGAAAAAACTATGGTATTTGTCATTTACCATTACTTATTCGGACTATAGTGGATTTAATTTTCCCAGAAGAGTTCCTTGTTCCATGCACGGTCTGTGTTTAACATATAATGTTCTCAGGGAACCATTCTGAGTTTGTGTATATATATATATATATATATACACACCGGGTGTCCATTCGAAATGAAACAACTTTGAAACCTAATAATTTTGTATTGAATGATGCAAACAATGTAATATTCACACAGTAAATAGTTAATGTCATAAAGTTTCATATGATATATGTAAATTATAACATTTAGATATATTAGAGTTCTTTATTGTATGCATTCAATATGTGCACCATTTGTAGCACGGACCAGGTCGCAACGGTACTCAATTTCCCTCCACACGTTGCCTAGCATCTCAGGGGTTACAGAGTCCACCGCTGAACAATTTGAATATTATATGGATAGAGCTGCAGCTGCTTCTGCACGACTCTATGCACAGTTGAACGAGGAATCTGCAGTTCGACACTGGCACGACGGATGGACTTTCTCGGGCTACCAGTCACGTAATCCATTTGAACAAGCGGTACAGATAACATGTGGCACCCACGCCTTATCTTGGTCGCCTAGTGGACAGCCGAAGTATAACCGGTAAGTTTTCCGAAGATCCATCGTGATTGTACGCCGTTGTGATTTAGTCGCAAACGAGCTGCACACGTAACAGAAATTGTCTGGGTGATTTTTACACTTTCGAGGCATGATGATCGATGAGTGGGTTGATGTAAATCACCTAAAAAAAATAAAATGTATAGGTGGGCGACACAAAACACACACAACTAGACATGTGACTGTTACGCCAAAGAATAAAAGGGTGTACATGTGCAACGTTTGCAAATTTGCGGCCAGCAACTGCTCTCACCTAAAATACCACAAGACAACCTGCGGAAAGCCTAAGTTGAAACGACAAAATGCCATACATGAGAGTACAGAAACGGTAAAGCAAAAACCTACACCAAAGCTGCAAGACAAAATACTCTGCTACATGTATAAAGGACGCATAGTATATATTGTATATACACCTTACCTTACAACCTTACAAAGGTTTCGCGCGATTATTCCTCATTTCGCGAAGGTCAAGATTGTCGCCTCTCCTCTCGAGTTGGCCTGGTGAAGTAGTGAGTTGGTTTCTTGTGTTCTCCACCTTACATAGCCAGGTACGCCCGGCTCATCGGGGATTCTTCTGAGCCAGGCGTTTAGTCTTCTTTTGAAGATGTCCACTACAACTCCCTTCGTGTTTCTTAGGTCTTTGGGCAGCTGATTAAACAGTTTTGGTCCTCTCACCACAAACCTATTTTCTTTCAGGGTTAAGGATGTTCCCTGTCTCGCCTTCAATTTGGGAATATGACAGTCTACCGTTTCTACCTTCCACCGTTGTTTGGGGAGTTATAGGGTTCAGAGTAAGATTAGGGACTAGTTTCTCAATTATTTTCCAAGTGTAAATAATGGTGTATCTCTCTCTTCTCCTTTCCAATGAATATAGGTCTAGTTCGCGTAACCTTTCCCAGTAATTTAGTTCTTTGCATCCATTGATCTTGGCTGTGAAGCTTCTCTAGATCCCTTCCAGCTGTCTAATATCTTCTTTTTTGTATGGGCATGTTAGGACCGAGCAGTATTCCAATTTGGGTATTATCAGGGTTTTCAGTAGAGGAATCATTACATTCCTATCCCTTCGTTTAAAGGTTCTCAATATCTGACCCGTTATTCTCTTTGCTCTGTTTACTGCTATCTCATTTTGTGTTTCAAATTTCGCATCATTTGTCATTACAACACCTAAATCTTTTGTGCTAGAATTTCTCTGAATTTCTTGTCCATTTGGGGTATAATATTGCATGGATTTTAGGTCTTCTCTTTTTCCGTACCGTAATAGCTGAAATTTCTTGGTGTTAAACTTCATATTGTTGTCTTCCGTCCACTTGTAGATTTTGTTTATGTCGGTTTGTAGAGATCCTATATCTTCTGGGTTTCTTATTTTTCTACTGATCTTTGTGTCATCGGCAAAGGATGTTACTGTGCTGTCTCTGGTAACGTCCTCATCTATGTCAGTTAGCATGATTATGAAGAGTAGTGGAGCTAATACTGTTCCTTGTGGTACTGAGCTGAGGACCTCTGATTCTGATGAAGATATTCCTTGACTGTAACGACTTGCCGCCGCTCACTAAGGAAATTATATATCCATTTCCCTACTTTTCCTGTTATTCTCATATATTTCAGTTTATGTATTATGATTCCAAGTATATGTATAGTATTATATATTATATTATATATAGTTATATAGTATTATATTATATATATATTATATTTTATATATATATTATGTTTAGTGTATATATATTATGATAGGTCTCATCTCGGAAACTACCTTGCTAGAAGAAAACCAAAAACAGATTTGGAATCAGCGTCCCAACAGCTACCTAGCCCACCGATAATTATATCTGACGAAAAATACTTGTTGGCCAGTGTTATTTAGCTAAGAAAAAAGGGTGGGGCAAAATATATTGAGTGCCCCTAGTGTATATATATATATATATATATATATTATATATATATTATATATATATATATAAATAAAGAGAATTAGATAAAATCATACGTAGAATATATTGAATTCGGTACACTGAAACTAAAATATAAATTTGGAATGTCTAACTTCTTTTTGAGGTGCATTTTAGGAAAATTTTTTCCTTGTTTGTTTGTATCAAAGTTTTCTTGTCAGTGATATAATTACTTCTTTTAATTTCATAATACATATAATAATTAAAGCCCACTCTAATAGACAGAGTTTATTTTCACAACAGTTTCGATGCCCACTGGCATCCTCTTCGGGTGGATACAGAAAAACCACCCGAAGAGGATGCCAGTGGGCATCGAAACTGTTGTGGAAATAAACTCTGTCTATTAGAGTGGGTTTTAATTATCATATTTTGACCTTCACGTAGAAAAAAGTGAAGTTTTTTGCATTTATCATAAAACATAACTTCTTTAGAGAGAGAAAAAATGGTCTTCAAAACTTCCTTTTTTGGTGATTCGAGACAATAGATGATGATATGTATTTCCTTGTGTAGAAGATTGCAAGATTGCGGGAAGTCTTTGCTTTCTGTATCTATATTATTATTATTATTATTATTATGCAATGAGTTTACTTTAGATTATTAACATGCGAGTAACACGGAATAAAGAAAAGAAATAATTAAATTTTAATTTTTAATTGTAAACTCATTTTAAAACTTTAACATTTTTTGTCAAAAGTGAACTCGGAAACGAATGTTTTAGTGAAGATTCAATGAATTAAAGATTGATTTGGTGGTCATAACTTCCAATAATTTTTCTTTTTTTTTCTTCACCTTTAATGATCTTTTTACTTCTGATTTAATGCTTCCTTTCACACTAAAACTTTTCCACTCTTTCCGCGTGCGTAGTGTGTCGAGGTTTTCCAATCATTTTTATCGCATTGGAAAAAATAGAGTAAGTTTCAAAAGTTCGTCAACCAAAATTTATCATAATTTTCGTTTTATAAAGTTTCCTGACCCTCTTTTGAAAATTTAATTTCTATTGTTCTCTCTCTCTCTCTCTCTCTCTCTCTCTCTCTTTCTTTCTGTTTTTGTCCTTTCGTCTTTTTCTTCCTCAAAAACTTGGTTCACTCGCACGCAGTTTTAGTCCTCCATCTAAGAGAGTAATTCATCTCATTTTGGAGATCAGATTTGGCGACTTTCACCTTAGTCACGGCGTTGCTCTTTTTCCTACTCCCGATGGAACCTCAAAAGCAGAACTTATCTTCTTATTCGTGCATGTTGCAGAATACAAAGACTACACAGGAAACAGAATGACAGTTCTCTGTGCACTGCCGCATTGATGCGATTGGAGGAATTTCATTAGTGATTATTCTCTAGCGGTAGTCATGTAATTGATGGATGAATGGAGACGGAAGGAGAGGAATAAAGGAACGTTGACGGTTATTAGCGGAAGTAATGGATGAAACGTCGTGACGAGGGGAGGAGTTTTGCCAACGTTTTGTATGAGCCTCATTTGTTCTAAACATAAATTTACTGTCCGTTAATTTTCTTTGTAGTAATTTTTCTTTAAGTGAGAAGCATAATTACAACATAAAGAACAACACCGTCCACAAGTTCAATTTTGTTCTTTTGTGGCATAATATTAATGTAAAAAGCTTAACAGTTTAATGTTATTGTGTTAAAAAAAATGTTTTTAATACGATTAAAAATATTTTGGAGTCCACCCAAATGTCAATTCCAAGCAGTTTCAATTTCATCCAGAATTAAGGGCCTTTCTCTTATTTCTTAAGGGAAAAAATCAATTATAGGCGCATTCATGATGTAAGAATAATAGATTCTGATCGTAATTCTAATTTCAGTTACAACTAAAAGATTTCGATTTCGGTTCCAATCCTGATTCACATAACCAAAAACATTCGAATCTGATTCTGATTCGAGCGAAAAACCTCATACCTCGAATCTGGGTTCAAATCTAAACGGTGATAATAAACTGCAATAACTCAGTCAAGCAATTTTTAAAAGATAACATTAAATTAAGAAGGAAAAGTAGATTTTTTTATTAAAATAATTTTTTTTTACAACGGATATTTTGTAGAATGAATTATTAAGATAGTTAAATTTTAATATATTATACAATTTCGTTTCGAAATCCACATAAAAATAAATAGTCCTGGAGGAGATTCTCAAAAGAGGCATAGAAAATTCAAAACGTAGCACACCCAATATTCAAAAAATTTTACTTTATATTCTCTTGGAAGGATGTCTTGGGGTATTAGGCCCTGTTGTACCAAAGAATTTTGGTATCACTAAAATTTTATGAACATTTTTGTAAACCAAGGTAAAATAAATTTTGCATGAATTTTTTTTGCTGCCAGTTTTGAGGTATGTTTTGTTTTGACTGTCATTGCTCCATCATACGGCATCATATCTTCACCCGATTTAATACATACAATAATACCATACTAAAACACAATGCCAATTCATTATTTTCTAAAAATATTTTTTCTTAACAAAATGTGTATGTTTTATAAAAATACTGCCTACTTTCAATTTTCGTTTACATTTGTTAACAATTTGGAAAATGAAAACAGCAACCTTTCTTTTCACATTTAAAACTAAAATTTCAATTTAGAAGAGGGATATTGAAAGATGAAATGAATATTTATGTCAGAAACTGTGAAGTAAATATACGATATTGGTGCAAATAAACTTATTTTGAAGCTTTTGGTGTCATAATTAGTTGTAGATATGAAATGATAAAGTTCATTCACAAAAGATAAAGATGTGCATTTGTTTTACTGATTAAAGATAGTGATATCATCTTAAGCATCCCACTAGCTACAATAAAATGCCTGAGTATTACTTGAGAAAAAATAAATGTAATTTGCTCCTTGCATAGTGATCTAAAATAACAAAAAATGTCAAACTTTAGAAAAATGTATTCACTCCGTATCTATGACGTGCATAATATTGTTTAATCATCCCTGTCTGAATCAGAATCAATGTCATCAGTAACTCCTTGAATATTTTCACATAGTTCACCAGCCATGAAGATGCATGCTTCAGTACATGCAAGATTATTGGCTTAGCACTGACACAATCAACACGTTTGCAGGCTGACATTTTACATCTGCAGGACGTTAGTTCCACAAGTTCGCTATGACATCAAAAGGGGGATAAGCTGTCCGTCGTCTTCCATCCGTGACCCTCAGGAGATGGAATGTTCTGCTGTGCCTCCAATGATATTTATCAGGTTAACGACTGAAAATTGACCCTTTCCAAATGATGTTTTAAACTATTAGGTGTAGGGGGAGATTTTTATTTCTTTGTCCTTTTTGACAGAACATCCAGTAACATGTGCTGTCGACTGAAGTGTGTACCTTCTTGGCATTGTACAATGCACAAACAAGTTTCTCGCAGTTCATTACAATATCTGCGAACAATTCAATACTTTCTGCGAGTTGGAACAAAGTTTCTTGGTCGTCTATTGACGCTCTTACCATTTTTAGGCACTTCTTCTTTCTAATACTAGAGAATGAATTTATGTTATCACACCCAGTGAAAGCGTACAATCCTGGAAGAGCGAAACACATACTTGGCCCAGATTTGGCAGCTACGATCACTTTACCAAACCCTGTCAGCATGTACTGATTTCATTTTCTCATTTGTAGCTGCCTTTGTTGTACTCTTTTATGAGTATGCAAAAATTTTGAATTTGATAGGGGATAGAGTTACAGAATTACACAAAAACCTTTGGTGCATGTGTTCAGTCTCCCTTCGATGAAGGTCGCCATGTGACTTCCACCAATATCATGCGAGTTTAAAAGCTCTTGTACTGTGTCGTCAGGTACAACAACACCAGATACTATGCTTAGAAGTGGCAAACACTCTTTGTCGTCACCATATGGGAATAAAAATGGATTTGTCATAAGCTCTGATGAAAACACAGGAGCCCATTCACATCGGATTCAGCTTTCTTCTTTCTTGCAGATCCTGACTTCTTGTGTGAACCAACCCTTTTGTCATCCACAAGACCGCACAGTTTCTTTGTGGCTGATGTGAAGGCTGCCCTTTCATGG
Source organism: Bathynomus jamesi (assembly GCA_023014485.1). NCBI lineage: Eukaryota > Metazoa > Arthropoda > Malacostraca > Isopoda > Cirolanidae > Bathynomus > Bathynomus jamesi. The sequence continues at coordinate 150,479 of JAJOZX010003133.1, forward strand.
CTCGTGAGGAACCACCTCTCTAAAGCACCAAAACATTGAGTAATGCCTATTTTGCCTCCTTGTTTCTTTGAATCAAGCTTTATCGACTGTTTAAGGGCCATGTTTGTCCAAACCTGACTGAAGAAATGCGATGATCTTCTAGCAGCATGATTGCCATTCATGAACTCTGTGTACATCTGGATGAGTGCTTGAAAGTTTGTGCATGTCTGTTAGATATATAGGTAGCCATCTTGAGTAGAGCTGTAGGAAACAAATGTTACCAATCCCCATTCCTCTCGCCTTGAATAAATTCGAGCAACAACTATACCATCTCTATGTACAGTTGCGCTCATTATTTGGGGACACTTTTCAGAACAGATAGCGACACCTGGCATATATTTGTTGTGTGTACTACAAACGGTTGTAACATTTTATGAATGAATGTTTAGTGAGTGAGCGCTGATTGATTGGTTGACTCATTGCCAAATGTCTTTAGAACATAATTATTTCCATTCATCACTCTGGTTTACAAATTACTAAGGAAACATAAATGAATAATTAAATATAAATTCAAGAAGGGGATCTTTTCCGTTTCATGTACTGTTTCCGATTTTGTTGAAAATAAGATATTTAATGTAGATTTTTACGCTGATTTAAAAAATGTAAGTCTTTTTTTTTGGGGGAGAAATGAGCGGTTCAAAAGTTAGGTTAGGTTAGGTTAACTGAATGCCCGGTTAGGTTAATTGAATACCCGGTTAGGTCAACTGTATGCCCTTGACGATTGGTTAGGTTAAGTTGTGATATTTTCGTTAAAACTAACGAAAATATCACGACTTAACCTAACCAATCATCAAGGGCGTACAGTTGACCTAACCGGGCATTCAATTGACCTAACCGGGCATTCAGTTGACCTAACTGGACATTCAGTTAACCTAACCGGGTATTTAGTTGACTTAACCGGGCATTCAATTAACTTAACCGGACAGAAAAATAACGGTCGAAATCTATTCACACAAATACTTAGTGACATAAGCCAATATTACTAAAGAATACAGTAACTCTTGTATTAGTTTTCAGTTGTATTGTTATAGTTTTTGACCTAATACAAAATTACAATAACAAATATAACTTTTGAACCGCTCATTTCTTCCAAAAAAGACATATTTTAAATCAGCGTAAAATCTACATTAAATATCTTATTTTCAACAAAATCGGAAACAGTACATGAAACGGAAAAGATCCCAAGAAGGGGAGATAAATTAACAAGGGGGATGTCAATGAAGTGAATAAAAAATGGTCTTGTAAAAACTATAAAAAACCTTCGGACGTGATGAGAGTGTTCATGGTATTGGCAAGCGTGTTATCCTGAACGAATTGAAGTTTCAATGTATGAAAACAGAGTCGTAGGTAGGCATTATTGCGCCCTGAGCAAATTCCAAATTTATTTATTTATTTATTTATTTATTTACATTTAATATTGCACATAGATTCAGATATTATTTTGTGTTATAACAAAGACAGAGCAAAAACCTGATATATATATAAATACATATATAGGCGGTTTATGAATGAAAAAACAATGTTTTGATGCATATTAAATTTTAATAACATTATAACATTACCAGATTGATGGGTATCTGTAGGTTTCATACGTCACTTCTTAGAATATCTTCTAAGTGGCAAATGGACAACAGTTGAATGGATACTACTGGTACAGCATTGTTATATCCGGAGCAAATGCTATTTCTAGATCACCAACACTGATACAGTAATAAACAGTCACTGAGAGAAGTGATTCATATCAATAAACATAGAACCATTTAAACGACGATATTTGACAATTTTGCAAAGGTGTTACACATTCATAATTACCATTGTATTTGAGAGATATTTTATATATGAACACAACAAATTTAATATCTTGCCCAGCCACCGTTGTTGTCTATGACTTCCTGCAGTCGATGTGATACAGAAACATATTTAATACGCAGCCATGCTATCTAAAAAAAGAGCCCATTCACTTATTACGCCCTGAAAAGCAGTGACACACGTGAACTGAAAGCAGAATTCCTGAAAATGCGGCAAGATCTTACTCTGAAGTTTGAGTTTGCAGAGAAAAAAATTGAGACATTTTGGGCAAAAGTAGATGGGGAGTATCCTTCGCTTGCTGAAGAGGTAAAGAAAGTGCTGGTGCCTTTTGCAATAAGTTATCGTTGTGAGGCAGCCTTTTCAGCAATGATGGTCATAAAGAACAAACTGTGAAATAGCCTGCACACTGAAGGCGATTTACGGTGCGCCTTCAGCGAAACTGAAACCAGAATTCAGGCGTTAGTTCAACAAAAACAGTTGCATCCCTCGCACTACACTAGTAATTGGTAGTGATGCGTTTTGTTTCCTCTCTCTATAATGTTATAGCCATTCTTTGACCAATATCATATGTGTTTAACTTATACATAAGGCACTGTGTATATATAGAAATATACGAGTATTTTGTTTATAAAGTTTGAATAATTATTCTCATACTCAGTAAAAGGAAGTTTCCTGTTTTTTGCAGGGGGGTAATTTCCATTTGGCAATTAACCAAAATGGGTAATCACAAAAAAAGTTTGGGAACCGCTGGTGTAGCAGCTTAATGACCATTTTCCAAACTATTTCCGCATTCCAACAATTTCAACTGACTTTTAACATATCACGTGACACACATGACGTCATGACAGAGGTGTTAACAGGTATGGTGAATAGTGTTAACACTATTGATGAATCTCATCGAAGCAACTACTCTGCAGGATGGATTATCATCACCAAAAAATTGGTGAAAGGGGAAGAATCATCGGCATGAAGGAGTGCGGGTTTTCTCTAACTCAAATTGCAAGAGAACTTGGAATTTCTAGGAACACTGTTTATATATGGTTGAAGAGGCAAGAGGAAGGGAATCTACGAGATCACCGCATAACGCATAACGGGGAAACCTCGACTGACAACTGCTGCTGATGATCGGAGGATCTGCGATGTTGCCGAAGCCCATCCCTTTATCGATGCTGTTGCCATAAGGGAACAATTTCAACTTGATGTTTCGGTAATGACATTAATGCGGCGGCTACATGAAGCTGGGTTGCACCATCGGACCCCTGCTATCAAGGAGAAGTTAAATCAGCAACATCGAGAAAATAAACTTCGATTTGCTCAGCAACATGTTGACAAAGGACTTGACTTTTGGAGCTGAGTGATATTTACCGACGAAAAGACCTTTTCCTCCACAACCCATGGTCGTCTTCATTGTTGGAGGAGGAACAATACTTGATATACGCAAGAGCACATCTATGCGGAAGCTCGTAGCTGTCATGTCACCTGTAACATGTGGGGATGGATTTATCTGTATGGTGTAGGAGAGCTCACCAAAATAGAAGGTAGGTTTACTGCAGACCAGTATATAGAAATTTTCGAAGAGGTTATGCTTCCTTCTGTGCGTGCATATGCTCTGACATTACCTGAGCAAATCATTTTGTGCAAGACAGGTCCCCAATTCACACAGCACGGATCATCACACGCTGATTCTCTGAGCAAAGAAATATCGACGTTCTGGATTGGCCAAGTAAGGGTTGTGATATGAATCCCTTCGAGAATCTATGGGCCAATATTGTAAATGTGTGGGAACCAGCGGAGGAATGAACAACGGACCAGTTCTTACAACACACATTTAGTGAGTGAGAGGTGCTGAGGAGTAATCAACAGCTGGTATATAATCATGTTGCTTCTGTACCACATCGACTGCAGGAAGTCATAGACAACAACGGTGGCTGGACAATATATTAAATTTGTTGTGTTCATGTATAAAATATCTCTCAAATACAATGGTAATTATGAATGTGTAACACCTTTGCAAAATTCTCAAATATCATCGTTTAAATGATTCTATGTTTATTGATATGAATCACTTTAATAGTTTAATTTTCTGTAACTCTCTCCTCTGAGGTGAGAGACCGCCAATAGTCACAGCTGCAGTGGTTCAACACTTAATTTGTAACATAGAATTTATTAATACAAAACAATTATATTCATTTATGATGCTTCCTCAATACAAAACATTCTTCGTTTATAAATAATATTTCTCTCAGTGATTGTTTATTACTATATCAGTGTTGCTGATCAAGAAATAACATTTGCTCCGGATATAACAATGCTGTACCAGTAGTATCCATTCAACTGTCGTCCATTTGCCAATTGGAAGATATTCTAAGCAGTGACGTATGAAACCTACAGATACTCATTATATTATGTTATAATAAATGCAAAAAACTTCACTTTTCTACGTGAAGGTCAAAATATGATAATAAAAACCCACTTAATAGACAGAGTTTATTTCCACAACAGTTTCGATGCCCACTGGCATCCTCTTCGGGTGGATACAGGAAAACGAATGAACCAAAAACAAGAGGGAAAACAGTCCAGGGACCATTAAGAAATTCGCACCTAGGTTAGATCCCGTTCACCCGACACCCGAAGGGCATTTTTTTTTTTATTAAAGGGACCCGCTTATAAGAACATTTGCACAAATTGAAAACTATCTTCTTGTTCTATACATACAGATTCTATTATTTTATTTTTTTTTTTACATAATTATTACATTTATTATTACATTTATTACATTTAATATTGCATTATTATTTATTACAGAAATTATAAATTTATTATTACTTTGATTATTACATTGTTGTTTATTACACAGAAATTATAAACCGAAAAACGAATGAAAAAGGCGAGAAGGAAACAATCCAGAGACCATTAAGAAATTCGCACCTAGGTTAGAGCCCATTCCCCCGACACCAGAAGGGCATTTTATTAAAGGGTTCCACTTATAAGTACATTCGCACAAATTAAAACTATCTTCTTGTTCTATACATACAGATTCTATTATTTTGACATAATTACTGCATTTATCATTGCATTTACGTTTTTTAACATTTATTACTATTACCTTTACACTTATTATTACATTTATTTTATTACCTTTATTATTACATTTATTGCATTTACATTTATTTCCCCATTTATTACTTCCATTATTACATTTACATTTACGTTTATTATTCCATTTACATTTTACCGAAAAAACGAATGAACCAAAAGCGAGTAAGGAAACAATCCAGAGACCTTTAAGAAATTCACACTTCGGTTAGAACCCGTTCACCCGACACCGTAAGGGATTTTTTGACCAAGAATCTCATTAGAGGGTCCAACTTATAAGTACCTTCGCACAAATTAAAATTATCCACTTGTTCTATCCATACAGATTCTATTATTTTTCGTTTGACATAATTATTGCATGTATAAAGTAACTTACTTGATTCCCAATCTATAGCATGATCATTTTGGCTGGCGTGATAAAAAAATTGCATTATTAGTATTACAACTTCTGAAGGCATATTTGTGTTCTCTAATACGGGTTTCAATATTTCTTCCAGTTTCTCCTACGTATACTAAATCACAACTTTTACAGGGAATGCTGTAAACACAGGCTTGTTCCTGTTTTGCAACGTTATTCCTAACCAATTTACTTTTTACGGTGGACGAATATTTGAACGCCAAAGCAAACTTAAAATCTTTTGTCAACGGTTTTACTCTTTCTCAGCCGGCAATGTAAGGCAAACTCACATATTGTTTTTGGTTAACTGAAGGTTCCCGAGGGGCATAAAAAGATTTTCTGGCTTTAAAATACGCCTTTCTGATAAACCACTCAGGATATTTTAAATCCTCAAAAATGTTCCAAATCTTTGAATTTTCCGGGTCCAGCAAATGTGGGCTACAAATCCTGAGTGCTCTTAGAAACATGGAAGAAATAATTGAGCTTTTAACCCTTTCATCATGATATGAAAAGTAATGAATGTACGAATTACAATGAGTAGGTTTTCTATAGACCGTGAAATTGGGCTTTACGCTTTCGTTAATGACCAAAACATCTAGAAAAGGTAATTGTTTGTCGGTCTCCCATTCACATTTAAATTTAATAGAGGGAACAAGATTATTTAATGACTGAAAGAAAGTGTCAAAGTTGTTCCAGTGGTCAGACCAAAATGAGAAAATATCATCTACATAACGAAACCAAATTAGATTCCTGGGACATATTGTTTGCAACAATTCCGACTCATAATATTCCATGTATAATGTACTCAGTATTGGGGATAATAATGTTTCTGTATCCACCCGAAGAGGATGTCAGTGGGCATCGAAACTGTTGTGGAAATAAACTCTGTCTATTAGAGTGGGCTTTTATTATCATATTATGTTATAATGTTATTAAAATTTAATATGCATTAAAACATTGTTTTTTCATTCATAAACCGCCTATATATGTATTTATATATATCAGGTTTTTGGTCTCTTTGTTATAACACAAAATAATATCTAAATCTATGTTCAATATTAAGTGTAAATAAATAAATAAATAAATGAATCAATTTGGAATTTGCTCAGGGCGCAATAATGTCTACCAGCAGCTATGTTTCTATACATTGACACTTCAATTCGTTTAGGATGACGGGCTTGCCAATACCATGAACACTGTCATCACGTCCGAAGGTTTTTTTATAGTTTTTACAAGACTTTTTTTTATTCACTTCATTTTCTAATATATATCCCCTTCTCGAATTTATACTTAATTATTCATTTATGTTTCTTTCGTAATATGTAAACCAGAGTGATGAATGGAAATAATTATGTCCTAAAGACATTTGGCAATGTCCAGATTCATTCATAAAATGTTACAACTGTTTGTAGTACACACAACTAATATATGCCAGGTGTCACTATCTGTTCTCAAGTGTCCTACTGTCCTACGAATAATGAGCGCAACTGTACGTGTCCCAGAATGCAAACAACTTCGACTTCAGTTTTCCTTTGTCTTTGAAAGTTGAGAATAGAATTTGCAAGTTTCCTATTTTGTCACATAGCTTTGTGAAGTTTGTATGCAGCATTTCTTCGTTCTTGACACTCTCTGGACAGTCTTGAATAAGACTATACAATTCCTACTTCTGTTCAGCACCAAGTACATCAATGGAATTTTCATCATCTGCCACCCACTAAGAAAATTACTTCAGCTGCAATCGCATTATTGCTTCCATGACTAACTTGTGTGCTCGAACTCCGCGGTTATATGACTTCCCTTTAAGCAGAGATGACAATGAGCCACTTTCATGTATACTAGATTCTATCAGGAGATCTTCAGTGCCAGAATTCGAAAAGTATTTTACTAGTGCAGCTAGATAATTGAGAACGATGTGGAAACCACCCAATCTGATAACTGTGCTGTTGAATTCATCTTTGAATCTCCATTGTGTTTCTTTAGCTTTTATACTCGTATATGTAGCCGAGTCAAATGTTATCACAGAATCTCTTTGTTACAGTCCTCATCATTGCCTAGACTTGCTTCATTACTGCATACACTGTACTGAAATATTTTGGGGATCGAGCGATCATTAAACAGTAGCCTATCTATGTAAGGGGTGGATTTACTTGTGATACAAGTGCATTGAAAGCACTCCAACTTGGAATGGTTTGTTTTTCGGGGTCTGATCTGATGTTGAAACCGACTTCAAATAGCTTCGAGGGGCATAAGCGTACAAGAGTCCACGATAAAGCCATGTCCAGAGTTTTGGTAGAGACTCTCCACCAAAACTCTCTGGACATGGACCCGTCTCTCTCATCTTGGACCCGATCATCTCCATATCTATACCAAGATACCGATAAAAGTCACCACAACTGAGTGCCGGAATGGCCATGCCACCTACAACAAAGTGAGCCCCGGAACTTCATACCCAGCGTTTCCCCTTCCTGACCAGCAGGAAGAAGAAGGTGGCAGATTTACGCGTATTCGGGCGGAGGCCAGTCCTTTCCGCTTCCCTGGCATAGCAATCCAACAGGGACTGCAAACCCACGGTAGACATACTCAGCAGAACCACATCATCTGCAAAGGCGGGGTGGCTTACACGCTGACCCCCTATTGGAATTCCGACTGCATCGCTAAGCTGCCCAAGTGACCACTCTAGAACCGCACTAAACACAAACGGGGACAGCGGGTCACCCTGCCGCGCACCCCTCCGCACTGGTAACGTTCTCCCATCAGAAATGTGGCCGCCCCGTTATACGTTGCGGAAACATACCTGACCGGAGGTGCTGGCAACTGAATCTCAGTAATGTCCGATGACGCGCGTCGCAGACGGAGGGGGCGCCGAATCCATCTCGCCAGAAGGTAATCTTCGCCTCCGCCTCGACCGGGTCGGGCTGCCAATAGTTGTTCAGAACCAGGGATACAGCTCTCCCATGGTTCCGTGCCCAGAGCCGCTGAACAGCGTTCCACTCCAACCTTCTACGAGCATGACGAAAACGTGGTACCTCAACACGAGTGTTGTTAAGACGGCCGCCGGCACGCCGACGACCTCCGCTCCCCCGGAGAGCGCAGCGCGTTTTCGGCAGGTATGGGCATACCGGGTCTACGGTTGCCTACTAATGGACGATAACCCACCGAAGCGGGCTGGCCGGAGTTCAACTCACTCGACCAGTCTGTCCAAGACAGCACAGGCGAGGGGGAGCCATGCCTGGCTATGATAGTGGGAAAACCCCTCCCAATCGTGGAGTCCATCTACTCCGTTCCACCACCTCACGAGGCCTATATCAATGGCAAGTATTGATCCAGTGGTTACTCGTCTGGGTCCCGACCTTGATTTTATCTCCACCGATCTTCCTCGGCACCTAACTCGTCATCCCTCAGCCCCGTCCCACATCCCGTCCCTCTCTGGGAAGGCCGAAGGAGAAGAAGGAGGAGAAAACTCCAAAATCCACGGGAGTGGCTAGACGACGTGCCGTGGCTAGGGCGCACTCCCCCACCCTCTGGTGCCCAATGTCGAACTGGGCCTCAGGCTGAGCCAGTGGGGGAGCGGCCGGCCTAGCGATCCGACATGCACCGCCGGAGCAACGGCGCCAGCTGTGCTTCAGGAGGACCCGAACACGCAACTGGTAATCAGGCCGTTTTCGTTCCCCCTTAATGGACTCTAAGGTTCGGTTGGGGAAGTGAGCGAGAAGGGCCTGGTTCATAAACCGCTCAGCGGCGTACTAAGATGGGTGCGAGGTGGGGGGTCCGCCCCGGGTGACAGCCAGGAGGGGGGTACCACCGGGAGAGTTGAAATACCAGTACAAGTTTTCAAACCAAATGAAAAATTCGCCAAAGTAAGAAAAAAAAATTAAAATGTTCAAACTATTACAACAGCTTAGTGTTAATTTCCACTATAAAATAAATTTTATTTTTATTGGCAATACAAAATTTACAAACGAAAAATTAAATATTTGCTAAAAATTACATCGAAAGGCGAACATTTGTTAACGTTTTAGTCATCAGTTTGTTGAGCATAGCCAGCTGGCTGCAACTGACATTCCAAGTCTTGTTCACTTGACACTGTGACTCCACATACATGAGGTATGTTTCATTAAATAATTATGATAAAACATAAAGTGCTGGTGTTTATAACAATATCATGGTACTTATACCAGTGTCCAGTAATTTTTGACAATGTGGTATCATAGTGATGTTTAAGTGTTTATAAATGCATCGTCGTGATGTTATAATACCCGTAAATGCATTGTGGAGAGGGGGCCATTCATTATGCAACTACAAAGTGTGAGGAAATGGGCATTTCTATGGAGAGAAGAGGGAGAGTAAAGCTCCGAAAGAGGATGCTAGGAGAGATGGCAAAGGATGCTGGTCTCACATTGCCAGAGGAAGTAAAAAGGGCTATGTTTGAATGTCTTGATCGCTTTCATCAAGAATTGGAGATTCGTTCTAAGGCAATGGATCAAATTCTGTCAATCTTCGCTGTTATTCAGTCAAACACTTTGGTTGTTGCAACAGAAGAACAACTTCGGAAGTATATTCCAAATTTGACTCAGATTTTCGATGAATTCTCTGGTGAAGATATCAGTATGGAAATTGGACGACTTCGGAGGCATTTGGAAGCTGCCAAAATCAGCGTTGAAGAGGCAAAGAAATGGACAGCATTGCAGTTTCTGGAGTGTGAAATGGGATTTTTGTGAATCTTTGCCAAGCTTGTCACTGTGTTTGAGATTCTTTTTGACTGTCTGTGTGTCTATTGCTTCATGTGAAAGAAGTTTTTCCAAATTGAAATTGCTAAAAAATTTCTTTCGCTCGACCATGAGTCAGACAAGATTGACAAATCTGGCTTTACTTTCAATTGAACATGAATATGCAAAGAAGGTGAATTTTGATGAGGTCATTGATCAATTTGCAGAAATTAACGCTCGAAAGCAGAGACTGTGAATCCTCTTTATTTACCTTTGAAGAATAGGCTGAGCGTTGAAACTGGATTTCCTGTGTTTTTTGTATAAAATAAAATGCAGTATTACCTGTTCACTGAATTTTTGATGTCCTGCATTTTTCTTATTTCCAATTTGCTTATGACAGTACTGTACTGTTTAAAAATTTACTTGCAAACATAATATATTTTCTGTGTGTTTAAATTTTAAAGTTATTTATGGGGGGGGGGTGCCGAAGGAAGGATCCGCCCCGGGTGCCAAATACTTTAGGTACGCCCCTGAAACCGCTGTCCCCCCTCAGTGTTCGAAGGTCAGCTGTGCCTTAGTGTTAGCAAGGACTTCCACTTCAGCCGGGTCCCAGAGTCTTTTCACTTGGGCGAGTTGCACCCCGGCGAGATAAACGTCGGGGTACCTTACTCGTTTATACACACCCAGGCCAATCTTCGTCGTAACGGAACTAAGAAACTTGGGACATTCAAACGACGGGTCGGACCATCCTTGCCCGGACTCCCCTCGTACCCAGACCCTGCGGCCCCGTTGGCCGCAGCACGACGGCCACGAAGCTGCATGGTCGGTGCTTATAAGCACTACCGCAGGGCGCAAAACCTCTCTACAGAGTACTGCAGAAAACGGGTGGCAGCGTTAGTGCTGTGGACGTAGTCCAATTTCACAGCAGAGTCAGACTCTCACCACGAGGAGGTGACACAAAGATAGTTATGGACTGGAGAGTCATCACGGTGGTACCATGTTTTTGTATGTTGTCCTTAAATTAGGTAATCACAGGTTTCTTGCCAGAGTCCCCACATACTTTGATTTCCTGTCCAAAATCTGTTACCTTCAGAGTTCTCTGCTTTGAAGAATGATTAGCCAGCATGTGTTTCTTTGGATTTGGTCCAAACTCTCCCCTCTGAAACATTACTAACGTTGTAGAGTGTGTCGTTTGTTTTCCATCCAATGTTTCTTCAAGTATATCATTGTTTGTCTGCAGCCGTTTGTATGAAGATGTTAGTGGTAATATTTGTAGGAATCACGACACCGTTGTTTTCAGACTGTGCAATAACTTCAAGTGCAAGACTTGTTATCCATCTTCTCTGTCATCATAAGAGGCACAGTGTCCCATGCGAATAAGAATGGTGACTGCTTGTTTGGAACCTGTAATATTCTTCATTGTCAAAGCAAGACTTTTGTGTTTGGGCACTTTCTTTATTGCATGTGATGCGCTGTGTACAATATCTTCACCAATCATAAATCACGTGGCGCTCATCCACTTCATTTGAACATTTTGAATTGATATCTCCATACTGGTGAATGTCTGAGGTCTGTGAAGAAATAAACCATCTGAGAAACATATAGACTTTGTGGAACAATTTCTTTTAACCTTTGTAACTTTAAATCATCAATATTTACTGGTCTTATGTTGATTCCTTCTGCCTTTTTCAAATTTGCCTGTATTATCTGTGCTGCATGAAAGTAAATTTGTGTTGGACTCATGCTGTCACTCTTCAGGTTACTGTATTCGTTACCTTGTAATCTCTTTCTTGACGCTGTATTTAGGACATTCTGCAAAGATATTTTACTGGAGTAAATCAGCTCTGGTATGGAAGGATTTGAAGGCTGATTCAAAACAATGGTGTCTTCATAGTGTTTCTGGAGCTTATTCTTCAGCCTTTCAGATCGATAGTTGTCCGCTGGTACACTTCTTTTCTCTAGGTGTACCGTGTTAACAGGAAATTCATAGCATATGCTTTATTGTCAATTTCCTCGATGTATCTCTGCTACCAGACCTTGGAATGTTTTAGATAACATATCTTCATTTTCTAGTTCTACATTTCATCCTGCAACGTATTAAACTTTGCACAATTAATGCAAATTGTATTCAGGTCAACCTCTTGTATTCTAGTCAGCATAGCAAAATCATTTTCTTCCTTTGCTGCTTCTAAGATTGTATTGCAAGCTGAGAATGTTACAACTTATAAAAGCTTTTTGACTTTATTATGAGTAACCTTCTGGCAAATCATACACAAGGACCAGTCCGTATTTGGTATGAGTGACCTGGAAGATCTTGGTGTTGTAAATTCATACTTTTTTCTACCTTCGTCATCCATAGGAACTAGAGATGGGGTCATGGATTGCCTAGCGAACTTCAGGTTGCGTGAACTTGTGTATTTGGTATAACAATTTCTGTTCCAACTAATACATAGCTTGGTGAGATTGTCTAAATCTTGTTTTAGTCCTGTGTACACTTCATCTTCTCTGTGTTTTGCAGCCTCGATAAATTTTGATATGCCAGTTTCAGATTATCTGTTTACAGTTTCACTGGTGTCTGCTTGACATATTAAACATTTATTCCAGTCTGTTCTCTTTGTTTGTTTTTCATGTAAGAGATGAAAAGCAGTCTCCTTGCCATAGGTGTCCATTTTTATTTGAAATATTTAAATAAGTATATTAATTTATATGTGTAAGTAAAGTTTATATATGCAATAAAAACTCATTATTTATATACGAGGGTAAGTAAACAAGTATCCGCAATTTGTCTGGGATTTTTTCAGAATTGTCAACACTGCTGACCGTTGGCGGCGCTGCAGTCGCTGAGCGTACAGATCGGTACTTCGTGGGATTGAGACCTTGACACTCAGTTGTTCACTTGTAATCACGCTGTAAACATGGCCACACCACTTTCGACTTGCACCAAAGAAGAGCAGCGTGTTGTCGTTCGTTTTTTGTGGGCTGAGAGCGTAAAAGGGGTTGAAATTCACAGAAGATTATCTGTACAGTATGGTGATAAAATTTTACCACAGTGGAGCGTGTACGAATGGGTCGAAATGTTCAAAATTGGCCGAACAAGTGTTGCCGACGCAGAACGTTCACCTTCGGTTTATTACGAAGTGCCGGACTATCAAGGGGACTACCGGATTATTGGGAGCTATGTCACAATTAAGAAGTGCCGGACTACCGATATGTCAGGATAGAAAGAAACTAGTATAATTTCATTTCCATCCGAATATTTTGTCTCTGAATCGGAATATATATATATATATATATATATTATATATATAATATATATATATATATATATATATATATATATATATATATATATATTATTATATTTTTAGGATATATTCGAGATTTGTTGTGTTTAACGTATATAATAAGTTATTATATAGAGAGAGCTGTAGCTATAATGTAGTATAATTGATTAATTGTACAATAATTGCTGTACTTTTCTCTGAACATATAAAATAATATCAAGCATCTAACTAATATAGAAATCAATTAGTGAATTCGTCTGCAAATAAATTCGTTATATTTTGTTGAGTTTCAGCCACAATTAGAAACCATAATTGTGTTACCAGGATGCGGGACGTGAACCCAACTCAAATGCACCCCACCGACCTCTTTCCCCAACCTCCACCCTTATAGAAAGAGATCTTTAATTAGCTTGATAACTATTTATATTAAGTTTAAAGTTTTATTAGGCATATTTATAAATGAGTAATTAAAATAAAGTAAACTAAGATGTTCATCGTTTAATGTTCAAACTTAATTATAGGAAGGTTATGCTTAAGGAACATTAATTTTTCTGCCTTTTCTGCTGCCAGTCTGTTTCTCTTTTCATCATATATTAATCCAGCACTGCTAAATAATCTCTCGCTTGGTACGTTTGTTGGAGGACAGGCTAAATGTTTCCTTGCAAGTTTACTCAAGTATGGATAGATATTCTGCGTATTTTTCCACCAACTAATAGGATTGTCACATGCAGCCAGGCGTTTTTCTTGGTGATAGCTCTCGATCATTTTTACTACATCTTTTGACATCGCGTAGGTCTCGTCATTGCTGCTTGACTCAAGAAACTGAGAGACAGATTCTGTGATAGATTTGCTTGTTGAAGGTGTTGGTTCTGTCACTGAAACTTTTATTCTTTCGGTGGGTGGCGAAGCGACAGATTCAAGAGATTGAAGCTCTTCAACTGCTTTGCCAAGTGATGATTTAACTCGTTCTAATGTACTAGGTGAAAATAACTTAGCTTTGTAACGTGGATCTAAGTAGGTTGCAAGAGAGTAACTTCATACAAGAACAGCCTCTCGTCTTGTCGCTTGCATCACTTTTGTGCACAATGAACTAGTTCTATTAATATAGTAGAATTTGATAATTTCCGCTTATTAATGACATTTTATCTCAACGGTCCACATCCGCACGACATCCGCAGTCCAAAGTGCGGATGCGGGTGCGGATGCGGATGCGAGAAAATGTGCGGATGTTCCGCGGATGCGGATGCGGATGCGGATGTGACCTACATCACTAATATAATATATATATATATATTTTACGCTTAATCGATGAAACTGCGTATTTCATGAAATAAGCAATATATTGTTTATTTCATGAAATTGGCAGTCCATTTGCCAAATTCATGAAATAAGTAATAACTTTGCTTATTTCATGAAATACGCAATTTCGCTCTGTCAATTTCATGAAATACACAATTTCGCTCTCCTAATTTCATGAAATAGGCAGAAGAAAAGCTGAGAATTCAACTGTCAGTTTCAAACTATATTTAAAGCAAAATATACTTATAGTGGCCCAAAAGTAGGCTCACTATAATATGAGTATGTGGATTGAAAATGGGATGAAATGTTATGGGGTCACAAGTTTGACCTTTCAGCCAAACAAACAATATTTAACTCATTAGTGCCCAGCGTCACTTTACTGATTTTGTTCTGGCTAACGCCAGACGATTTTATTCAGTCTCGGAAGACATCTGGGCGCTAATGGGTTAATAAGGAGATAGAAATGACTTTGTGCTTTTCATTTAATTAAAAAAATAAATAAATTATTTGTTCACAGTGATTAACAATTATTTATACGATAATTGTGCAATATTACAATGACTGATTATTAACAATAAGACATTATTCTTATACAGGATAAGAATCAAATGATACAATGGTGTTAAAAGTAATAACTGAGGTAATGCCAATTCGGTATTGGTACAGTAATAAAATAGGTAAGTAAGTAATGACGGAGGTAATAACAATACGGTATTTGGTACAATAACAGATTAGGTAAGTAAGTAATAACTAAGGTAATAACAATACGGTATTTGGTACAATAACAGATTAGGTAAGTAAGTAATGACTAAGGTAATAACAATACGGTATTTGGTACAATAACGGATTAGACCCATGATAATTACGGTTAGGCTGGGAGTACACTGAGTTTGTAGGCTACGCAAAAGTGGTTTAGCACGACGAACTAGACAGTAGGCAAAATGAGCTGGTAGCCTATGTGAGGTTTACAGACTTGGGTTTCGACGAAGGTAATTCTGAAGACGGAAGGGACTATGGGGTTTCTTCGGAGGTAGACTGGGAAGACGGGAGACCCTACAACAGTGGTTCCCAACCTGGGGTTCCCGGACCCCTGGGGTTCCGCGAAGGTAGTACTGGGGGTCCGTGAGCTTTCAATATTTCGAGAGGCTCCAATGGAAATCGTACATTTACCCACGATAAGGGCGCTTAGGCTAAAATTTCAAGTTTCCTTGCTCTTGGCTGGAATTATTAATACTTTTTTTAATAGGCTGTATTTTAATTGCATACTCTCTTATATGTCCTTTATTTGATAGTGAAAAATGAGAAAACGAGTTAATTATTAGTTAATAAAAACAGTTTGTTTGGTAGACGGAATCTTTCAAAAACATGGGGTCCGTGGGAAAAAAATAAAAATAAAAGGGGTCCTTTGTGGTGAAAAGGTTGGGAACCACTGCCCTACAAGGTGGTTTGAGTGATGAAATACTTGATGAAAAGAGAATGAAGATTCGCAAGTCGAAATGGATGAATATTGAGTGAGGTAAAGATGGACGGATGGCGCCGGTTAAATCTTGCAGAAGTTATGTTGCTTCCGGGATGATGGAATGTGGTAGGCCTCAACGGAGATGATCCAGCTTCGTGTATGATTGAACGAAGTTTAGAAGGACGGCGGGCCGCTCTCCGACGAAGGTCGGAGACTGAGTGGAGTTATATGACGAAGGTTGGAGGTGAAGCGTGAGTGCTGAGTGAGGCCTGAGCAATGGACGAATGAGCAAATGAGAGCAATTTGAGAGAGAGGACTCTCGTTTTTATAGGTCTTGGTGACGTCCTCTAGCGGGCATTTCGGGAAACAAAAAAATCTGTGTTTCCCTTGTGAGCCTGTTCCTGCCCGCGTGTTTGGGCTTTATAGCCTTGTTTACTTCTCCAAACCATGTGAGAGAGGCGAAGAAAAGGAATTTCCGTTATGCTTCTACAAGTAGTCCCTCTCCAGAGACTGAAAGGAACGATTCAAAAAGCTTAACATCGAGGGAAACTGACGCGGTCACTCCGAGTTCTGACGCTGAGGCTGGTATTTGATCGGATTCCTGAAGCAGGAGGGGGTGAAGGGTCAGCCTGGACTCGGGAGATGGGCAGAAGAAGCGGTGCTGTAGAGGGGTGTGGGGGGGGGTCTACAGGGGATGGGGTTGGGGTATGGCAGGAACGCAGAGTGAGTGTAGGAGAAAAGGCGGGGACGACGCGACGAGTGGGGGCGAGGGAGCTTGATGTTTTCGCAAGTGCTGCCTACAAAATCGCCGCATGGTGGTTCTCCTCGGTGAATGCGCTTCTGCCGAAGGGAAAGAAAAAGCGTCGTTCATGGAAACAAGCAGGAAAAAATGGACGGTCCACAAGGTGATGCAAGCAGAGAGTGGAGAAAACAGGCCCAAATTGATGCCGTGCGTTTGCAGAGGCGTTCTCTATGTTTGTAGCGTGCTTGCTTGCGTGGATGCGTGCGTACTTGCTTGCTTGCTTGTTTGAGTGCGTGCGTGCTTCTTTGTTTGAAGAATACTTTTTAAGCCTCCCTGAGGAGTAGGGTGAAAAACACACGTTGTGCTTGAGGATGAGCTTGCTGGTGCAATAGGGTGCGTCGTCAGAAGGGTTCCTGCCAAATGATTTCCCGTACAGCGGACAAAAGGGACCGTTGAATATATTTGGCGAAGGCGTTGACGAAACAATGCGCCGTGTAAAGCGGGTTGAAGTTACTGTAGCGCCGGAGGTGGGTTGAAGGTGCATGATGTCCTTAGTGTCCGTGGGGTGAGAAAGAGAGGGGTAGGTTCACGTTGATGTAGGCTGATGTTCCGGCAGAGAAACTGAAGGGGAATGGGCTCCTTCGGGGGTACGAAGAGGGCGCCACGTCCGACTCCGGTGTATATTTTCTATACTTTGCCTGTATATTTTGCTTTAAATATAGTTTGCAACTGACAGTTGAACTCTCAGTTTCCTCTGTCTATTTCATGAAATTGGCAGAGCGAAATTGCGTTGTTCATGACATAAGCAACAATTTTGCTTATTTCATGAATTTGGCAAATGGACCGCCAATTTCATGAAATAAACAATATTTTGCTTATTCCATGA
The DNA here is from genome assembly GCA_023014485.1 of Bathynomus jamesi. Taxonomy (NCBI): domain Eukaryota; kingdom Metazoa; phylum Arthropoda; class Malacostraca; order Isopoda; family Cirolanidae; genus Bathynomus; species Bathynomus jamesi. Next base: position 168,196 of record JAJOZX010003133.1, read on the forward strand.
AATATGCAATTTCACCGATTACGCGTAATATATATATATATATATATATATATATATATATATATATATATATATATATATATGATGTAATTTCGCAAAGTTTAAACGAGAAAACCTTAAAGTTTTATAAGCAATTAAATTTAAATTCAAAATTTTCTTAGTATCCTTAACGGGGCCATAAATCTTTTTTATAGTTTGATTCACTGAGACTCTTCTACTCTGAATCCTTATATAGTTTTAGAATTTTAATTTAACTGAAATTATCACAAAATTTTTACTTTCTTTTGATCGAAAAGTAGTCTGGAATGAGAGAAACAAAGTGCATAACCCGCTTATTTGTACGGGAAAATTACACTGAAGAAGATATGAATAAAGAACATTGGAGAAAATGAATACTCCTTAATTGGTGGTATTCCAAAACATTCTAAGTAGCAAAAACCCACTTTTTACATGAAAAGGAAAAACTTTAATAATGTTTAATGTAATAATAGTAATAATCAGTGACTTGGCCCATCAGAAACTGGCACAACATTCAGGCCAACTAATGCGGTCCATTGCTGTAATTTCTGTATTATCGGGAATCGAACCCACGATGTCAGTGTTATTCCAAAGTTTACGAGCTTTTGAAATTTAATTATTTCGATGGTAAAGAAACGCCCTACAGACTCTTCGTCGAAGTGAATTTCATCGATACTCGAACAGTCTAACTCAGCCTATCCAAGGCTAGCCTGTAATCTAACCCAGTCTAACTTGATTTAGTCTAACCTAACCTAAGAATTAGGTGAGGAACTTGAACGAAAAGGTACTTCTTGAAATCTGCCTCTGCGTGGCATCTCACTGGTACTTTTGGTTAAAAATTTCAAACAAGTTCAGCTGAATTTAATTCGGTGTAATTACTTAAAAATTTAGAATTATTTAAAATCAATTGAAGTAAAAAATAATATATATATATATATATATATTATATATATATATAAGTGCCTCGGTGGTGTAGTGGTTAGCGCCGCTAACTACGAATCCATCGGTCCCGGGATCGAGACCCGTTGACGGCAGGCGGCGCGCAGCAAAACCCAGCTGTTCATCCTTCCACACAATAAAAAAATAATTGGTTGGTAGATAAATGAGTACACTGGGTAGCCGAGTGATTAAGACGCTGGGCTGCTGGTGGGAGTGGTTCCGATTCTACGTTAAACGGTAGGTCTAAGGTGGAGTGACAAGCTTGACCTTCGTCAGAATGAACAATTCGGGCGGAAGCAAAACCAAGGTTACCCAAGTTTTGCAGCATATATATAAATGAATAAGCTAAATTTAGTAAAAAATGTAACAGAATATTGATCGTACAATAAGATGGTTGCATGCCATGTCTTAATTAATAAAATGGTACTTTTATTATAAATACAATATATATATATATATATATATATATATAATAATATATATACATACAGGTTGGGGGAAAAGACTTTAAGGATGTTATACATACAACTATTTAGCTAACATTATACAGATAAGTGTTCAAATGGTGAAACAAATCAAACTAAAAGTCTATAAGAATTTTATTCACACAACTATTTTACTAAATTGAAATTTAATCTGTAAAGAGTTCTCCATCCGCAATGATACATTTGTTCATTCTCTCTATGAAACTCTTCCTTTTTTCTTCTGAACATATCGAGTGGGATCCATTTCAGTTGTTCATCTATTCTGCGGCCAAGGGCATTCACATTTGGATAGATGAAACCAGGAGTGTAGAGTTTGTCACGCAAATAAGCCGAAAGCCCGAAATCACATGGGGGTTAAATCAGGTGATCTGGCTGGCCATTCGATGGGACTTCGCCGCTCAACCCATCTTCTTTCAAAGTTCGTATCCAGAATCTCACGGGCAGCTGCAGAGTAATGTGGCCGCGCTCCATCATATTGATAAAGCCAATTCCTGCAAACTTTGTCTCTCATTACCTGGCAATAGCGTTTTCCATCCATCGTATCTCTCGATATATGTCAAAGGAAACGAGTCTTGAATAACCAATGCACACACAAAATGTTAGTGTAACCTTTTTAACAGGTTTACCCAATCGTATTTTCGAATTTTTTTTCGTCCAGTGGTGAACGTTGTATTTATTTCCTTTACTCGTTAAACCGAAGACACATTCATATGAAAATTTGATCTTTCGAACGAAAACTGGATCACTGTTGAACTTTTGTCTCATTGTTTCAGCAAACTGCAGCCGTCTATCAGAATCATCATCGGACATGAGCTGAGAGTAAATGGGTTTGTAATCATGGTACCCCTGTAAGTTCAATATTTTTGCTACTGAAAATTTGGAAATACCCAATTCCTGTGCGACTTTTCTCGTTCAAGTTGTTGGATCGACTTGAAAAGTGGCGAGGACACTTTCTTTGTTGTTGTCTCAATGTCTCCTGTCACCGTTACTGGTCTTCCGCCTCTTGGACGATCTTTTACCAGGCTTCCTGTTTCCAAAAGTTTGAGCTTCCAATATCGAAGAGTGGTTGCATTTGGTAGTAGTTTATTGTATTTTTGTTGAAATAAACGCAAACTTTCTTCACAATTATATAAGAAATAACCCACGATACAAGATACAATTTTCTTCATTGTAGTATTCCATCCTTACTGACATGGCGGTGACTGGGGCTAGGGCCCAGGGCCTTCCTGTTCTAGCCTAGTGTCATTCCTGGCCTTAATAGTTGCTTTGAAAAGTATCGCATACACTGCAATGATACCACTGGAATTTATTTATAATTAACAAATTATTTGTATGCATAAAATCCTTAAAGATTTTTCTTCCACCCTGTATATATGATTATTTCACGAAAGTAACGAGTGAACTTTCCTTCGTTGTTATTTTCATCATGTAATGTATTGTTGAGTGCGGGGTTTCTCCCCAGATGACGTCCCCTTACCCCGGTGACCCCTGGGGTCGGTGGTTTGTGGGTGACCCTCCAACTGAACCGATCGTGGGTGGGTGTTAACGATATTAATAAACGTCTGGTAGTGCGGACACAAAGATGTTTTCGACTCAGTTTTAATCACATCAGCTAAATAACTATTTTTACCTTTAAAAGTAAGTTTTCCCCCCTTACTTTGTATTAATGAGCGTGGCTCTATCACGAATTTTAAACGACAATTATGATTTCCACTGTTATTGTAAAACACAAATAAGTTTAATATTTAATCTTAAGTTCATTCACAAGTTAAATTACACTTACGTTATATAATGCTATGAAGGGGCATTAAGTTACACTTGCGTTATATAATGCTATAAAAGGGCATAGGCCTAACGAAACGGGAGTATGGCCTAGCCCTAGGGCCTGAAGAGAATTACCCTTCATAGGCCCTCGGAGAAAATGAAATTGAATTTACTGGCCGAAGTTCATCTTAAATGTAAGTCCCATTCCCATTTCCCATGCCCCCCACCCCGAGTCAAGCTGTGAAAATAAAATGACAAGGGAGGACAATACATTTTCTGATGGACTGTGTGCAACCTCTCTTTCTATATTCCGGTCTTGCACGCTCCTTATTTCGTTTCAATCGTCGTTTCCATCTGGAATTGCACTTTCAGCCAGAATGTTTTTGGGGCTTTTTTTTCCTCGAACCTGAAACTTATATATATATATATATATATATATATTAGTGATGTAGCGGATGTCATTTTTTTCACATCCGCGGATGCGGATGCGGATGAGGATGTTTGATTCAACATCCGCGGATGCGGATGTCTACATTTTCGTTATTTTTTAGGATATATTCGAGATTTGTTGTTGTTTAACGTATATAATAAGTTATTATATAGAGAGAGCTGTAGCTATAATGTAGTATAATTGATTAATTGTACAATAATTGCTGTACTTTCTCTGAACATATAAATAATATCAAGCATCTAACTAATATAGAAATCAATTGGTGAATTCGTCTGCAAATAAATTTGTTATATTTTGTTGAGTTTCAGCCACAATTAGAAACCATAATTGTGTTACCAGGATGCGAGACGTGAACCCAACGCAAATGCACCCCACCGACCTCTTTCCCCAACCTCCACCCTTATAGAAAGAGATCTTTAATTAGCTTGATAACTATTTATATAAGTTTAAAGTTTTATTAGGCATATTATAAATGAGTAATTAAAATAAAGTAAACTAAGATGTTCATCGTTTAATGTTCAAACTTAATTATAGGAAGGTTATGCTTAAGGAACATTAACTTTTCTGCCTTTTCTGCTGCCAGTCTGTTTCTCTTTTCATCATATATAATCCAGCACTGCTAAATAATCTCTCGCTTGGTACGTTTGTTGGAGGACAGGCTAAATGTTTCCTTGCAAGTTACTCAAGTATGGATAGATATTCTGCGTATTTTTCCACCAACTAATAGGATTGTCACATGCAGCCAGGCGTTTTTCTTGGTGATAGCTCTCGATCATTTTTACTACATCTTTTGACATCGAGTAGGTCTCGTCATTGCTGCTTGACTCAAGAAACTGAGAGACAGATTCTGTGATAGATTTGCTTGTTGAAGGTGTTGGTTCTGTCACTGAAACTTTTATTCTTTTGGTGGGTGGCGAAGCGACAGATTCAAGAGATTGAAGCTCTTCAACTGCTTTGCCAAGTGATGATTTAACTCGTTCTAATGTACTAGGTGAAAATAACTTAGCTTTGTAACGTGGATCTAAGTAGTTGCAAGAGAGTAACTTCATACAAGAACAGCATCTCGTCTTGTCGCTTGCATCACTTTTGCGCACAATGAACTAGTTCTATTAATATAGTAGAATTTGATAATTTCCGCTTATTAACGACGTTTTATCTCAACGGTCCACATCCGCACGACATCCGCAGTCCAAAGTGCAGATGCGGACACGGATGCGAGAAAATATGCGGATGTTCCGCGGATGCGGATGTGACCTACATCACTAATATATATATATATATATATATATATATATATATACAGAGCTGGGCAATAAATACATTGAATGTATTTAAATACTAAATACTAAATACATGGGAGAAATGTATTTAAATACTAAATACTAAATACATTTTACGAATGTATTTAGATACTAAATACAAAATACATCAATTGTATTTAAATACATTTGTAAATACATTTTAAATACATACAAATTTTAACATATGCATTCACTAATTCATGAGTAACAACAATATAAAATGCTTGATAAAGGATAAAGAAATAGTACAATCTAATTTCCGATTATATATTTCCCTTTTTAGAACAAAACAAAAACAAAAGAACTTAGAACTTACGATGTTCAACCAGTGACATATTATACTCATTATATCATTGCAAAATGAGTAACAATTAATGAGTAGATGAGACATAAACGTAAACATAAGACGTAAACATAAACATAAGGCACCTTACGAATTCTCTTTTATTTCACGGTTGCTGCGGATCAAAACCAATCTTTCAAAAGTTTGTCTGAAAGAGAGTTCTTTGGGAGTCAAAGTGATTCCCGCGAATGAGAATATTTGCTCTACCGGTGCCGAAGATGGTAATGTCGTGTTATAGCGGAGGAACAGTCTTTTTATGAGAGGATGTTTTCCCAAACTGTTGAAACATGAACCATGCTGTACTACACTGTCGACACGTCGTACTGCGCTAGTACAGAACGTGTATTAAACCAGTAAAAGTATTTACATTTTTATATTTTGAGTATTTAAATACATTGTATTTAAATACTCATTAAAGTATTTAAATACTATATTTAAATACATGAAAAACAATGTATTTATAAATACAGTTCTAAATACACAAATGTATTTAAATACGTATTTAAATACAAATGTATTTAAATACTGCCCAGCTCTGTATATATATATATATGAACAGAAGGACCAACACAACGGCAAACATTTTCATTTATTTTTTGTACTTCAGACGTTTCGACAAATCTTTTGTCATCATCAGTGAATTAAGTCTTAAAACCTTAAAACAAAAGTGAAAAGTGAAAATTACATCAATACAATATTAAAACCATTAAAATTAAAACCTTAAAGCAAAATGAAAATTGCATCAATACAAAATTAAAATCATTTAAATTTCATCACTATAAAAACAAATTAAATTAAATTACCTTAATAGGTAAATACGCAATGTTTACATCCACCTCCATACTTGGCAAAGCCTAAGAGAACACTGGATGGTCAGAGGATTAGAAAGGATATGTCTATGAGAATCGGTTGGTTAGTTAAAAGAGCTGTAATTTGTAGGATTAGCTATTATTGTTAATGGAGGGTTTGTTTCTATAGATGTACAAAGATTCTAAAATTCGGACTTCTGTGAGGTTATTGGATCTAGTTAAAATTTCAAACTGAGTTTTGTGAAGGGGATGGTTGTTTTCATTACTATGGTTTCTAATTGCGGATTGTGGAGGGCTACTGAGGGGACGGTTGGTACGGACTGACAAGCCCAATGTTGAGAAAGGCGCACCTCCAGTTGGAGTTGAGTGCTGCCAATATACGCAGCCTTACAGCTGTCGCACGTGTATTTGTAAACAACATTGGGGCATACAGTTTTGGGGAATTCATCTTTGAACTTTAAAAAATTTGATAATTTAAGTGGGTTGACGAAGGCGAATCTAAAATTTATTTGGGGATAACTAGACTTGAGCAGTTTGGACAATTCACCTCGAATACGCAATGATAAATAACCATAAAAAGGTAATTTAATATATCTGGTTTCTTTTTGTACTGTAGTTGTGGGGAGTTTAGTATTAAAAGTGTTATTTAAAAATTCCTTTAATTGGTTATCGAATAGATTAGAAGGGTAGTAATTGTTAATAAAGTACTGTTTTAAAAATTTAAATTCTTCGTTTAACGAAAAGTAATCCGAACAAATACGGTAACTTCTTGTTAATAATGTTACTATAGCACTAATCTTATATTTATAAAACATACAACTTAAATAATTGGTTCCCAAGCCAGTAAAAGTTTGTTTTCGAAATAGTGAAGTTTGGAACTTATTATGAGCCCGTTTAACTAAAACATTCAGGAAAGGTAAACTATTATTTGTTTCGTTTTCACATGTGTACTTAATATTACTATGTTGTTTATTAAGATAATCAAGAAAAAGTTTTACCTGTGAAGGATGGTTAAATATTAAGAAAGTGTCATCCACGTATCTTCTGTAATATATGGGTTTAAAACTACTAGGACAACTTTTCAACCAAATTTCTTCGTAATGGCAAAGAAATGCATTTGCTAGTGTTGGGCTTAACGCGGAACCCATAGCTACCCCATCAATTTTGCTGTAAAGGTTGCTATTAAATAAGAAAAGATTATCAAAACACACTATTTCGAGAAGGTTTTTAAATTGAGTCTGAGTGAGGCCATTAATAAGAATATTATCAGTAGTGAATAACTTATTTAGTATGATATTTAATATTTCTTTTAACGGGACATTAGTAAGAACCAGAGAAAAATTTATAAAAATTTAGTTTATAATGAGGTAGATCAAAATTTAAGCGTAACGACAATATTTCTTTCTCTCTAATACTTAAAACTCTATTAGAGAAATTAAAAATAAAATTATCTGGATTATTAAAAAACGACTGAGTGATTCCCAATTTTTCCAATTTGGCAGCATGTATCCTTTTATGTCTATTGACAATTTTATCACAGCAAGTTTGAAATTTAGTAACTAAACACTGATAATTCACTGGGCAACACGTATTTTATTGAATGATATCTGACACTTGATTCTAGGTAATTTGGGTGCGCTGAATACGAATTTCAACTCGGTTTGGCTCTATCAGGTCCTGATTCTTGTCGACAGCCTATGTGCCATTTTCCAGATTTTTCAAATTAGGACTAAAAAATTAAGTCATGTGTTAAATTTTTTTTTCAAGTTTCATGAATACAAGCAGTTCAAACTACAGTAAAATTACATTATAACGATAGAAATGACTTAAAATAAAAAACAAACAGATATGAAGCTTTCACTGTGGCAAAAATTTCTTTTGTAAGACTTTCTAGCGTATTTGCTTGTTGATGGCAGGTCTCTTTTCAAGCACCAGCAGTAATCAGCCATCATGTGGGAATCCCAGCGGCCTTGGTACCGTTCCTCCATAATTTTTATATCTTGGTGGAATCTCTCCCCTTGTTCGTCACTTACATCACCTAAATTACTTGGAAATTGGTCAAGATGGCTATTCAAAAAATGCATTTTTATGCTCATATTGCAACCTAACTCTTTGTAGTCCCTTAAAAGTTTTTTACGATTTTCTTCGTAGTTATCTGCCCTATAATTGCCTAAAAAGTTTTCTATCAAGTCCACGAATGAGAACCAGCCATTTTTTCGCGTTCATTCATGACATTAGGAAAATTGCTGTCTTTAATCATTGTTCTTATTTGTGGACCGTCGAGAATTCCCGCCTTGATTTTTTCATAACTTAAACTTGGAAATTTTTGAAGTTATGTATTTGAAACACTCGCCGTTCGTATCTAAAGCTTTTACATATTGTTTAATGAGGCCTAGTTTTATATGCAGAGGAGGAAATATGATTTTATCTCTGCTCACTAAAGGTGGATTAATTACGTTTTTTTCTCCGACAGTAAGTGATGTTCGTGCTGGCCAGATTTGTTTGAAATAATGTTCTTCCTTGGCTCTGCTGTCCCATAAGCAAAGGAAGCAGGGATATTTAGTATACCCTCCTTGTTGTCCTAGCAGAAAATTAACATTTTTAAGTCAACACATATGATCCACTCGTGCTCCCTATATTTGATAAGATTTAAAACCTTTTCTATATGTTCATACTTTTCTTTTAATTTTGTTGAGTGCCCAATCGTATCGAGCCGTATAGATTGCCATTATGCAACAACACACACTTAAGACTTCTTTTCGAACTGTCTAAAAACAAGCGCCAATCATTTGCATCGTAAGACTCAACCCCCATCTTCTTTAACAAACCAACTATGTCGCAGCAATATACTAAACTATCCTCTGTTCTAAAATATTAACAAGTTCTTCTTCTCTTTTTCTGTAAAATGAAATGTTGTGTTTTGAAATAAGCAAGTTTTTCTCTTTAAGTCTTGAAGCTAAAATTTCCGCAGCCTTTTTTGGCAAATTTAGATCCCTTACAAGATCATTCAACTCGGCCTGGTTAACTTTTGCGGATCGTTTTGACTTTCAAATACGCTGGGGTCAAAATCGGTGTCTGACTCCTCAAAGTGCATAACAATATTTTCAGGACATCTTCAACTAATTCTTGAGTTGGCAGACCCTTAAATTTTGGAATGGGGATCTCATTTGAATGTAGCACAGGTCGTATCGCGGTGTCGAAATTTGGGTACTCGATACAATGTTTATTTTTCTTAGTGAAGCCCGAAGTCTTGACAAAGCAAAGGTAGCAATCGGTCTCGTGGTTAGTAGGCTTCGCCACACCTGATATGGAAAAAAAATTGTAAAGCGTTAACAAAAGCGACGAGAGACTTGTTTTTATGAATTTTATCAAAAGTTATCACCCAAACATTTAACATTTCTATGTGTTTCAACCTTATGCAATATTTGAGATTCTTATAAACATTTTCTGTAAATTTTTGTTTATGTACCTAAGTTACAATTACATTTAGGTAAGTTACAGTATACTAGTGATTAAATTACGTAGTTTTATGAAATCATAAACTTACCATCGGAACTCCAAAAGGTATTTTTGAATCCGAACCCTTCGTCCAATGTCGCAGTCTTTCAATGCATATAGTGCAGGCTTTATGTGGAGCCCACGATTTATCTTGGTCCCCAGTTTTATGCCAAAATAAGCTAAGTAAGCTCTTTTTACGAAGTCAGTTATATTTGCTCGTTGATGTGGAAGTGTAAAATTTCCACATATATAACAGAAGGAATCAGGGTTGTTTTTGCATTTGAACTTTCTAGTGCTTGATGACATATTGCTTGATTGTTTTGCCAATTTGTAAAGGTATTTAAAGCCCTTAATTCATATAAATTTAAGAAAATCTGAAATATAAACACAAAAATTAGTTTAAATAGGTACTTATTATGAAATAGGTACTTACAATCTATGAAATTAAACTAGAAACACGGATGAGTAGGTACAATATAAATTACGTCTAATTAAATCAACTATATTAAATCACGATGACAAAATTACTCACTAAATCATATGCCAATTCAAAATTATGTTAATGCCCAAACTTAATTAACTAACTCAACTGACTGACTGACTGACTGACTGATTGAATTGACTGATTAACTCTGGAAACGAGTCGCTTTTATATATTTTAGTTGTTCCTCTAGAATACTCTACAGAGAACAGGAACGCTCGAGAAAATTTTAGAATTCTATGATATTTTTAGCTTAATTTACTAATATTAAAATGGGTTAAAAATGACAAAATTAAAAATATTTTTAGGGTGTTACATATAAAAATATACATAATACAACAATACCATAACAATAGGTACAAATACCTAGATAAAAACCTAGTTGCATAATGTGTAACTGCAAAAAGACAGCGAGTATTGAGAAAAAAAACTTTTTATGAATACGACGAGAGGAGGGGTGTTGAGCAAAATCAGGACCTGATAGAGCAAAACTGAGTAAAAATTCGTGCTCAGCGCACCCAAATTACCTAGAACTAACTGTCAAATCTAATTCAATAGACAAAAAGTTGAAATTTGTTCCCCAGTGATCAATCAATATAAGACACCCTAGATTTTAGACCAAACAGAGAATTCTTATATTTCAGCTTGAGAAAACTCACTGTTTTAGTTTTCGATTGAAGCTCCAAATTTAATAATTTATGTTGCCATGATTTATATAGTTTGGAGTTGTGGAGGCGTTTATTATAGAGTTTAAATCTAAGGAAATTAGGCACAATATTATAACTTTTGCACTTAGACATAAAAGGATACATGCTGCCAAATTGGAAAAATTGGGAATCACTCAGTCGTTTTTTAATAATCCAGATAATTTTATTTTTAATTTCTCTAATAGAGTTTTAAGTATTAGAGAGAAAGAAATATTGTCGTTAGGCTTAAATTTTGATCTACCTCTATAAACTAAATTTTTATAAATTTTTCTCTGGTTTTGAAAATCTTCTCATGAATATTAAGAATTGTGAGATCCGACCAAATTTCTCGTTTCATAACTTGGTAAAACAAGTGGAGAGCATCTCTTTTAAGAATTTTTATAATTTTAAACCCCATAAGGTGTTTTCCCCCTTTTTAATAAGCAAGATTTTAAAATTCTTAATAATTTGAAAAAGGATAACTCTGTCATCATTACAAAACCGAATAAGGGTAAAGGAGTAGTGCTGATTGATTCAACAGTTTACATAAATAGAATGGAGACAATTTTGTCGGATACGTCTAAATTTAAAAGGGTAAAAGAGAATGTTCTGTCTAAATTACTAAAACTCGAAGATAAACTTAATAGGTGTTTGCGTAAATTAAAAAATAGTAATATTATTGCTGACAATACATACAATTTTTTATTTGCTTCTGGTTCTAATCCAGGAATTCTATATGGTTTACCTAAAGTCCATAAGCCAAATTTCCCACTAAGACCTATTCTTTCGGCCTGTGGTACATTCAATTATAATTTAGCCAAATTCTTCGTTCCCTTGCTTTCAAAACTCACCTTTAATGATTATTCTATTAACAACTCGTTTGATTTTGCTAAAGAGATAAAAGATATCAATCATGCCGATTCTCTTACTATGGCCAGTTTTGATGTCTCGTCATTGTTTACTAATGTCCCGTTAAAAGAAACATTAAATATCATACTAAATAAGTTATTCACTACTGATAATACTCTTATTAATGGCCTCACTCGGACTCAATTTAAAAACCTTCTCGAAATAGTGTGTTTTGATAATCTTTTCTTATTTAATAGCAACCTTTACAGCCAAATTGATGGGGTAGCTATGGGTTCCCCGTTAAGCCCAACACTAGCAAATGCATGTCTTTGCCATTACGAAGAAATTTGGTTGAAAAGTTGTCCTAGTAGTTTTAAACCCATATATTACAGAAGATACGTGGATGACACTTTCTTAATATTTAACCATCCTTCACACGTAAAACTTTTTCTTGATTATCTTAATAAACAACATAGTAATATTAAGTACACATGTGAAAACGAAACAAATAATAGTTTACCTTTCCTGGATGTTTTAGTTAAACGGGCTCATAATAAGTTCCAAACTTCACTATTTCGAAAACAAACTTTTACTGGCTTGGGAACCAATTATTTAAGTTGTATGTTTTAAATATAAGATTAGTGCTATAGTAACATTATTAACAAGAAGTTACCGTATTTGTTCGGATTACTTTTCGTTAAACGAAGAATTTAAATTTTTAAAACAGTACTTTATTAACAATTACTACCCTTCTAATCTATTCGATAACCAATTAAAGAAATTTTTAAATAACACTTTTAATACTAAACTCCCCACACTACAGTACAAAAGAAACCAGATATATTAAATTACCTTTTTATGGTTATTTATCATTGCGTATTCGAGGTGATGAATTGTCCAAACTGTTCAAGTCTAGTTATCCCCAAATAAATTTTAGATTCGCCTTCGTCAACCCACTTAAATTATCAAATTTTTTAAAGTTCAAAGATGAATTCCCCAAAACTGTATGCCCCAATGTTGTTTACAAATACACGTGCGACAGCTGTAAGGCTGCGTATATTGGCAGCACTCAACTCCAACTGGAGGTGCGCCTTTCTCAACATTTGGGCTTGTCAGTCCGTACCAACCGTCCCCTCAGTAGCCCTCCACAATCCGCAATTAGAAACCATAGTAATGAAAACAACCATCCCCTTCACAAAACTCAGTTTGAAATTTTAACTAGATCCAATAACCTCACAGAAGTCCGAATTTTAGAATCTTTGTACATCTATAGAAACAAACCCTCCATTAACAATAATAGCTCATCCTACAAATTACAGCTCTTTTAACTAACCAACCGATTCTCATAGACATATCCTTTCTAATCCTCTGACCATCCAGTGTTCTCTTAGGCTTTGCCAAGTATGGAGGTGGATGTAAACATTGTGTATTTACCTATTGAGGTAATTTAATTTAATTTGTTTTTATAGTGATGAAATTTAAATGGTTTTAATTTTGTATTGATGCAATTTTCATTTTTCTTTAAGGTTTTAATTTTAATGGTTTTAATATTGTATTGATGTAATTTTCACTTTTCACTTTTGTTTTAAGGTTTAAGACTTAATTCACTGATGATGACAAAAGATTTGTCGAAACGTCTGAAGTACAAAAAATAAATGAAAATGTTTGCCGTTGTGTTGGTCCTTCTGTTCATCTATATATATATATGTATATATATATATATATATATTATATAATATATATATATATATATATACAGTTATATATATATATATCGTAAAGAACGACGCTTGTATAGGAGCATATATATATATATATATATATATTATATATATATATATATATATATATATTATAATATATATATATATTATTGAGAGAGAGAGAGCACTATCTCGGACAAATCCAAGCATACGTCTTGGTCAGATAATAGTATTTATGTACCTAAGCTTAGGTCGTATGTCTGAAATGCTAAAACAATGCGCATGAGCATTGAGCATTGGTTACCTTGGTTATCAAACCAAGGTAACCAATATTCATTCTTCTTATTTTCGCTTGTCTGACATTGTAATTCTTTTACAGATCTAAGATCCACTCACTTGTTTAACAAATAAGTAAGACTTTATTTTTAATGTAAATTCATTTACACGATAAAACGACTTTAACGACTGTATAACCATTTCATCGCCTAAACGTGGAAAATCGGATTACAAGAGACCATTTCTAATACATTTGTCTCATCGGTTGTCATTATCCTATGACACAGTGGAATAAACTAAGCCAGTAAAAATTAAATGCGACCATTCATTGTTCATCCCGGAGGTGAGATTATCCTGGTGCGATAAACTAGCGCTTGATTGATGTTCCTTTTGTCTCAAGCAATTCGAAGCCAAAATATACACAAATAATTTTTCAAAATGTAAATCCTTTCCATGGTCGATCTTCCCTTCTTGATCATATAGTGTTCATCTCTGACCCAAGCGCCCCACCAAACAATAACCAGAGACTATCCATTGACCATCCGGCTCCGAGATTATTCACAGTATACTTTTTGAATGACAACTTGTATGATAAAGACTAAAATCTTAATCTGGAACTGTTCTTACAACCGATTTTCTTTATTAACCAAAGATGTATTTCTAATACGCGAAATCTACTTAATGTAAAACCCATTTCTCGGACAAAGCAAACTTATCCCTTTTCCAGTCCATTTTGACCATCTCACTAATCCCTTTTGACTTGCATTCATTTTCTCGTCCCTCAGAGAGGCAAGCGTTGTCCGCATATATGAAAAAATACTGTAAACAGTAATCGAGACGTAGAGTTCTCTTAACCTTTGTAATTCCTCTAAGACTAACTTTTTGAGTTCATTCCTTAAGCGGTACAAGTCCTTATTTAACATAAATTCATTCTCCATTGTCGACCTCAGCTTCAGCTGATTCACGTCTTTATTCCATATGTAAACAATGCACTTCACGCCTTACACCTATACAAAAATTGACCTCGCAGAATGTCTTATCTTTAGACGCGAAAACGCCTCTGTAAATAAGTATGCCCACACAAAACAATAACCTCCGCTTAAGTCAATATGTTTCATCATTTGTAACTATAGAAATATTTGTAAATACAGAAATAACTATATACCACCTCGAATATACAAAATAAGTATACTCTTTATTTCGATGGTCACTGAAGATTGATACTTTTTAAGACGAAAGCATAAACTTCAAATATTACACAAACTTAACCATACTAAAATGTATAGTATTTCTCTTTTAGTTGGTCAAAAATGCAACAACTTATCCAATTTCGTATTTTGTTAAATTAATATCTTCCTTACGCGTGTATGTCTGACTTTTACATTGTTTAAAAATTATATATGTGCGCCTGATTTTTATAACCTGTATAATGCGTAAGTAACTTTACAAAAATTCTAGTATCTGGTATCTGGGCAAGTCTTATGTTTGAATAGGCGTCGAACAAAAGGTAATAGGGACAAGCTCTGAACCAAAATGCCTGAATTATAGTATATATATATATATATATATATATATATATATATATATATATATAATATATATTTATATATATATATATATATATATATGTATATATATATATATATATATGTATATATATATTATGTATATATATATATATGTATATATATATATATATATATATATATATGTATATAATATATATGTATATATATATATGTATATATATATATATGTTATATATATTATATATATATATATATATAATATATATATATATATATTATATATATATATATATATATATATATATATATATGTATATATATATATATATAAAGGCGATAAAGGTGCGGCGGGAAAATTATAGGCCAATCAGTTTAACGTCTGTTGTAGGTAAGCTACTGGAATCAATAATTAGGGATCGTATAGTCGAACACTTAGAAGTAAATAAGCTAGTTAGAAATACGCAGCACGGATTTAGGCGAAACAAATCTTGCTTAACTAATCTTTTAGAATTTTTCCAAAGCGTGGTTGACGTTTACGATAGACATCGGGCGGTTGATGTAGTGTATTTAGATTTTCAAAAAGCGTTTGACACCGTGCCGCACAAAAGACTCATTGAAAAAACTAAGGCTCATGGAATCGGGGGTGTAGTAAATAAATTGGCTAGAAGAGTGGTTGCGAGGCAGGAAACAGAGGGTGGTCGTTGATGGAGCGGAGTCGTGTTGGGCTAATGTAGCGAGTGGCGTCCCTCAGGGTTCTGTATTGGGCCCCTTGCTTTTTCTTATATATATTAACGATTTAGATGTCAGCCTAGTCAGTACAGTTTCAAAGTTTGCGGATGACACGAAGCTGGGTGGTAGGGCGATTAATGACGAAGATAGAGGTAAAATTCAGGAAGACCTGAATAAAATCGTTGATTGGTCAGTCACATGGCAAATGAGATTTAATGTGATAAGTGCAAAATTTTGCATATAGGTTCGCGTAACGGTAATTTTGCGTATAGTATGTCAGGGAAAGATTTAACAAGCGTAGAGCAGGAAAAAGATTTAGGAGTTATAGTCACTGGTGATTTAAAAGTAGCGAAACAAAGTACAGCAGCGGTCAATAAGGCGAACAAAGTGTTAGGTTTTATAGCTCGAAATTTGAGTACAAATCGCGCGATATTATAGTTCCTCTTTATAAATCATTAGTTAGACCCCATTTGGAGTACGCGGTCCAATTTGGAATCCGTATATGCGCAAAGATATAGACAAAATCGAAAGAGTTCAAAGACGAGCAACTAAGATGATTCCGTCGCTTAGGTCAAAGTCGTACGAGGATAGGCTTAAGGAGTTAAAATTGACAACACTCGAGACTAGAAGGTTAAGGGGTGATCTAATCCAGGTTTTCAAAATTATGAATGGGTTCGATAAGTAGATACAGATAGCTTTTTCGAAATATCTCAATATAATAGGACTAGAAAAACGGGTGTAAGTTGACAAGTAGAAGGTTCGAGACAGCAGTTGCGAAAAACTTTTTACGCATAGAATAGTAAATAGCTGGAATAGTTTGCCGGTAGAGGTAATTAGTAGCACGTCTATAAACATTAGGGCGGATCGAAAATGAGGTTTTTAAACTTTTTTCGAAATTCAAATATGGCTAGTGCGGAAAATATGTGGGTGCTATAGATAATGACTGTGCATAAATATTAGTCCGCGAAATTATATCTTCAGGTGCCACAAAGCCGTCGAAAAAAGTGAAATATAATGATTTTCTTATATTCTGCATTAGTACAATAACTGAAACTTACTTGTTATTATTATATTAAGTGTTCCAATTACCAAAATAGTTACTGAATTACGCAGCTCTTAGTTTATTTAGATCAATGTTCTTTTGATTAATGATCTAAATAATCCAGAACTCACCACGAGGAGGTGGCTGCGTGTCGAGCTCCACCCATGCCCTCCCAACCACCCATCCTTGCGCATGTTTTTTTCTATTAACGTTTTATTTAAACTTTATATTCAGCTTTACTTTCGAATGATGGCATTTTTTACGTGACTGAAGTGTTGATCTTATGAAGCCATCTCGCGCGTTCAATCCAAATACTTTTGATGATGCTTCAGTCACTAATTTTACCATTCTTTCTACTACTTGTGTATGACAAGGGAATTTCTCGAATGGAGGGGTACTCTTGTTTTCTATGAATTCTTCAATCTCATTTTCTGTCAGGTGTCTTGTCACAGGTGGTTCAGTGACAATGCATTTTTGCCAATTAATTAAATCAGTATAATCAGTAGCTTCAAATTGAATAACAGGTACTGTGAAACGCCTCACAACTTTTTCCTTCTTTGTTTGCCTTGCTTTCTTTATTCGCCTCCACGCTAATTCTCTTATGGCGCTGCGGTCAGCATGAATCATTGATGCTAGAATATTTTCTGGATTTGCAAAAAATGCATTTCTTTGTATGACAGGGTTTACAATATCCTTTACTTCGTCATTCAGTGTTCTTGTTAGTTCAATAGTTTTGAAAAATGTTTTGAGCCATTGACAAAGACGTACTTTGCTTAATAGAAAACCACATTGGGATGTAGACCTTCATTATAAAAGAAGCAATGTTCATGAGGTTCTCAGATGGACTTACAGTACAGTTGAAACGTATAGACGAAGCAAACGATTTGCTGTAGTCAGCCATCGTGAATGTGCCATTTTGCCTGGACTACGATGAGCAAGATCTGGAGAGCAATATCCCTTTGTTATGGCCTGATGAATATCAATTAGATATTTTTGGTCGGTGCTAAGATCTTCACAGTCTACAGTTGGTTCCTCAGCATCAATCCTTTCAAACTCGACAATAGGAAGACTCTCACAGTTCTCTAATTCCCTGCCAATAGGACCGGTGAATCCGCGGGGGCCAGATGTTTTTCCATCCAGCTTTGCAACTAAATGGCGTAATGGCAATTCATTGGCATGGAGCTGGCACACTAAAATGTTGAACTGGCTTCTTCAGCTTCAATTCTATAAGCCTTATAACGCCTCCCTTTTCTCCAGTGTTGACTGCTGCACCATCGCATCCAATGGCAACAAGGTTTTCCAGGTTCATGTCATTATTTCCAATATACTCAAACATTCCTTTACATATTTCTTCAGCTGATCCAGAATTCACAGAATAATGGCCCAAATAATCTGAACCAGGTTCTCTCACTAAAGTGATATGTTCTTCTGTTACCTTCTTCTGATATACTTTGGACTCTTTTTTTTCTTGGAAGAGTGTAGAATCTTTTCGACCATCAAAATAGATTCCTCTGATTGGGACCTGATTTTGATCTTTCATAATTTCTGATCTCTTCTTTTGTCTTTCTCTTCTGATTTTACTCCTATCCACTACTTCAGATGTATTGTAACTGGCTCTGGAAATGTATCGTCTGATATTTCGCCAGATTCACTTTCACTGTTTGATGTCGATGATGATAATTCAACATTTGTATCCTGCAATTTCTCCTGTGAAGATTCTTTGGTGAGCCTCACAGCTTCTTTTTGCTTTCTTAGCAACGTAGATGCTTTTTTCTTTGAGAGTGTAATATCTACTCTATCAATAAACAGTTTTCTTTCACTCCTTTGATCTAAGAGGAACGTCACTTCTTCCTTTGGAACCGTTTTTTCTTTGGGACAAGAACATTGTGTTAGTACTTTGCACTTGCACGCTGCAATGTCAAAAAGTTTCGTGTGTGCTTTCTTTTTTGAACATATCAATCTTTGCTTTGTAAGCTTCAGAATTTTTTCTGCTTTGGTATGGCTTCATAATGACACGATACTTTTCGTGGTAGCTTCTGAACATTGTTTCAATTCGCCTGTCTGACAGAATTGGGACGGAAGCACTTTCCCAATTGTTTTCAATTTATCAACAACTTGTTCTAATATTTGAGATATTGAAGGATCTTTATTAGTATTCTGTTTCAAATCGTTTCTTACAAACAAGTAATATTTAAAACTCCTTCGTATGTAGGAAGATTCCTGTGCCACAAATCTTCCCCATACCAACATGGGGCACTCAGTTGAGGCCCCTGGTTGATTTTGCACAAACTCGAGACATTTTGAAAGTATACAAATCTGAAAAAGAAGAGCTAATATCAATTATACGTTAATTTCAGTTAATAGTACATGGCAAACTTAGGGCAACACAATACAGAAATGCAAATATATAAGAAATATAGTTTAGACTATCTGAGTAACGCCAACAACAGAACACCCACCTGCTACGAGAGCGACAGCTACACTGAACCGAGGTACTCACGTGACAGCTGAGTGAGCTGACTATAGAAAACTGTTTTTAGAGAATAGAAACTTTTTTTAAAGGTTGACTGAGCTATTTTTATACAAGTGTGAATAAATTCTTGTCTATTGTGCATCGTGGACTCTTCTGTAATTATTGGTTAAAATCTGCTTTTTTCAATTTTTTTCAATATTGAAGGTCATTGTGGCACCTGAAGATATTAATGTTATGATTTTAAATTTATACCAGCTTATTTCCTCACTACTCCACACATTTTCCACACTAGCCAATTTGAAAATTCGAAAAATGAGTTTTTCACTCCGCCCTAATAAACATGTTTAAAAATCGATTAGACGCATATGTTGATAGAAAGGGTATAGTTTAAGGTAGTAAAATTAAGGCTTTGCGGGGATAGATTCCACAGCTCAACACAAGTGTTGTGGGATATAGGGAGGCAGCGTCTTGGGTTAGGGGATACTCTCTGTCCTTACACACCCTATTTAAAGAGATTCCTCTGCCGAGCGGTGCCCCCATAGTACTGTGAGGTATTGAAAAACTCATGATCTTCACTTGCCCCACAAACACCTTTAAATGGGAGACCCAAAATGGGTGCACACACATTTCTACATTACTGTACAGTCTTTACAGCCACACCTACACTTTTCCTCCTAAGTGTATATATTGTAATGTATATGGTTGTAAATTTTGACTTGGTCCGCAATCGATATGGACCGTGACTTGATGGATACCGTAATGAAATTGACTGGATTCTTTGGATCTGATATATTTGCATGTCCGTTATAAATAGATACAGAGTGTAACATATTTGTGGATAGTAGTCTATTATGACTTGATCCTCTGGATCCAGAGTCTATCTTTAGTTTTAAACGATAATTAATTAGTTTTAAATTGATAAATATTTAGTTTCGTAAAAATTGGTTGTTGCCAATTTACCGGCAGTTTTTACATAAATTTTCTTATGTTCTTTGGTTCGGAACCCACGTAAAAATGTAGGTCCCCTCCGCCACCACGGAGGACATACACAATACACGATTACGAACACAGTTAGGTAGACCAGCCATGAGTGGATCCTAGGGTCTTTGTTGGTCTGAAACATTATATAACATTATTTATTTATATATATATATATATATATAATATATATTAATATATATAGATATATATATATAAAATAATATATATATATATATATATATATAAAAAAAAAAAATATATATATATAATATATATATTATATATATATATTATATAAAAATATATAATAAAATATTATATATATATATATAAATAAAATATATATATATATATATATATAATATTAATATATATAATATATATATATATATATATTATATATATATATATATATATAAAATATATATTATATATATATAATATATATATAATAAAATATATTATATATCTATATATTATATATATATATAATAATTTATATATATATATTATATATATATATATATATATAATATATATATATATATATATTCAATGGCGCTTATAAGTGCTCGTACAGAGAAATATTTCAGTTATATTCGTCCTTATCTTTTGTACCATGAATAGGATAGTTATGAAAAGTTTACCGTTCGTTTGGAAAAATTTAACAAATAAAAAATTAGTTTAATTCTAGCATATAATGTAAAATATTAAAGAATATGAGGACACTAGAAAAAAGTTAAAATGCAAATGTTTTCGTACATTATTTGCAAAATTATTTAATACTTTGTGTCCACCTAATGCTTAAAGAATTTAAATTTTTTATTAGTAATTGGCTGTTTGTTGATTAGAGACTGTTAGCAATTCTGAATTCTAGAATTTTCTTCGTGATTCTTCATGGAAGATATACTGTAAACAAAATTAAAAGAAAACATTGTTGTGCCACTAACAAAGATTTTTAATGCGTCTATCTCTGAGAGGTGCGTACCAGATAATTTCAAGTTAGCAAATGTAACACGTATTTTTAAGAAAGGCGATGAAGGTGCGGTGGGAAATTATAGGCCAATCAGTTTTATGTCTGTTGTAGGTAAGCTACTGGAATCGATAATTAGGGATCGTATAGTTGAACACTTAGAATTGCATAACTTGATTAGAAATACGCAGCACGGTTTTAGGCGAAAAATCTTGCTTAATTAATCTTTTAGAATTTTTCCAAAGCGTGGTTGAAGTTTACGATAGTCATCGGGCGGTAGATGTAGTGTATTTAGATTTTCAAAAGGCGTTTGACACTGTACCGCACAAAAAACTCGAGGATAGGCGAGAGGGTGAGCTTGGTTTTAATGTATGGAGTACCAGGTACAACAAATCGATGAATCGGTACAAAAATTAAAATTTAAATTTAAATTCGGTGCTCTTCCAATATGTGCTCTACCGCGAAAATTTACATTCCAATACGTGATCTACCTTAGATTATTCGGATTAGCAGCAGGTACGTTAGTTAGCCTTATAAGGCTAACTAACGAAAATATCACGACTTAACCTAACCAATCGTCAAGGGCGTATAGTTGACCTAACGATTGGTTAGGTTAAGTCATGATATTTCGTTAGTTAGCCTTATAAGGCTAGTTTCACGGTAGAGCACGTATTGGAATATGGTAGATCACAGTTTCGCGGTAGAGCACATATTGGAAGAGCACCTTAAATTCTGTACCGATTCATCAATTTGTAGTACCTGGTATTCCATGCATTAAAACCAAGCCCACCCTCTCGTCTATTGTTAATTTCGCGGCCATCCCCTACCTAAAAGAAAAAATTATTTATTATAGTCAACACTGAAAATTCCTATGATGCGCGACTTTTGCGCCACCCTGTATATATATATATATATATATATATATATATATATATATATATATATATATTATATATATATACAGGGTGTCCCATAAGTCCGGCATCATAGGAAAAATAATAAAAAAGGCAAAAGAAAAGCTTTTATTTACAGAACGTGCTCAATATGTCCACCATTGTTTTATTGTTCCGTAGCCCATTCACAGAATTCCATCCGCCGGTCGGGATCATCTTCGCTTAATTTCTGTAGGATCTGAAGTTTATATGGATGCCATTTGTGAGCCTGAAGAATGCGATGGATGCTACTTTTCGACACTCCTGTCTCGGTGGACAATCGCCGAAGAGACTTATTGGGACTTCTGTTAAAATGAGCCAGGATAGCAGTCGCTGTATCATCGTCAGTGGACCTCCTTGAAGGTCCACTGCGTGGTGTTATCTTCTATGGATCCTGTTTCCTTAAACTTTGCAACAAGTCTGCTAACACAACTCTGTGTTATTAGCTCGCGGTCTGGATGTAGTCTGTTAAATTCAGCAGCGGCCTCTCTTTGACTCCGATTTCCTATGAGTAGAATTATCTGGATTCGTTCTTCCGTACTCACAGACATTATGGGCCTGTAGAAAGAGAAAAATATGAATTATGGTTTGTAGAAATAGAAAAATATGAATTTCTTCTATGATGCCGGACTTATGGGACACCCTATATATATATATATATATATATATATATATATATATATATATATATATATATAGTTTGTCAGTCTGTATTAATAATATCTGTCATGTGGACTAATAGTCTGCCAATAAACTTTTTCATTTTAATTTTCATATATACAGTTTAGATGTTTATGAAAGCGTGAAATTCATTTGTAGGATTTAGTGAATTGTTCCCAATCATCTTTTATAACTCATAGACATTGCGTTTGCGTGCATAAACAACAGTCTTATTAAGAAGTGCATACAGACAAACACCGGTTCGTTTTCGGCTGTTGTTTACAACTTCATAATAATCGTACAATGTTCTACATCATTTCATTTCATTTACAGCGTTTTGTGTATATATATATATATATATAGAGAGAGAGAGAATTTGCATCAAACCCTTCCCTTTACACCTCATTTTGTGTAAGGCGCTTAAGCAATCATCTTATTGAATCGTATACACAGATATATTTTAAAAATGAATAAGAATTAAATAGAAACACATCTGCAACCAGTATTAACATGTCAAGACATTATATGGTACTTGTAGGTTA
Organism: Bathynomus jamesi; assembly: GCA_023014485.1. Lineage (NCBI taxonomy): Eukaryota > Metazoa > Arthropoda > Malacostraca > Isopoda > Cirolanidae > Bathynomus > Bathynomus jamesi. The sequence goes on from JAJOZX010003133.1 coordinate 191,660, forward strand.
TCTCTCCCACCATTTTGACAGAATATTTTCGTTAAAACTAACGAAAATATCACGACTTAACCTAACCAATTATTATCAAGGGCGTACAGTTGATCTATTATTAATATTATAACATTGTTTGTTCCTGGAATAGTATTTACTATTTACTAAAAGATCAACTGTACGCCCTTGATAATTGGTTAGGTTAAATCGTGATATTTTCGTTAGTTTTAACGAAAATATTCTGTCAAAATCGGTTGGGGGGAGATAACCTACAAGTACCCAAGTACCCATTATATATTATATATATATATATATATATATATATATATATATCTTACCCTACTCTTACTCTGAAACCTGTAACTCCCCAAACAACGGTGGAAAGTAGAAAAGGAAGACTGTGTCGTGTTCCCAAATTAAAGGCGAGACAGGGAACATCCTTAACCCTGAAAGGAAATAGTTTTGTTGTGAGAGGACCAAGACTGTTTAATCAGCTGCCCAAAGACCTAAGGAACACAAATGGTGTTGCAGTGGACCTTCAAAAGAAGATTAGACGTCTGGCTCAGAACAATCCCCGATGAGCCGGGCGTACCTGGCTATGTGATGTGGAGAGTACAAGAAACCAACTCACTACTTCACTACTTCACTCGAGAGGAGGGGCGACAAGCTTGACCTTCGTGAAATGAGGAATCATCGCACGGAACCTTTAAAAGGTATTAGGGTGGAGTGAAAAAAGTTTTTTTTAGAATTCAGTTTTGTAAGGGCACCCAAAAGTTAGTCTGTGGTACCAGTAAGAAATCTGTAAAATATTAGATACCTGCGACATCAACTTCACCGGCCCCAAAGAGGTAAAAAATTTTGCCTTTCAGGTGCCCCAAAAAATTAAGGAAAAATTTAAAGATTTAAACGTATCTTCCGTTGTGTTTATGCTAGGAAGATCATTTTCATTTCATTAGATTTGACTATTTATGTTCTTTAACTTTTCTCTTATACACTTTTCTCCCATTCCTAACAGAAATTTTAAAAATTTGGTATTTCATGAAAAATACTGAAAAAAATAGGAATTTTTATATCTTTTGTTGAGTTTTTCAACTTTAAATGTTTTCGCATCATTTTAAGGTTTCCATTTGTTTAGATTTTCACAGATTTAAATTATTTCATAATTATATTATTTAGGATTTGTTATTTATACTATATTACATTATAATTTGTATCTCTTTTTCAGATTATTTGATTGCTTTGATAAATTTTTATATTGAATCTGATTCGCTAAAAACATTTACAGTCACTAATATAGCAAATTCTATTCCGACGTACAAAACAAAATTAGGCATGGCTTCCATGGCCGCGAATGAATCAGCAAAAAGGAAGACGAGGAATACTCAATAGTTGAATCCAATCTTTGGACCACCAAAGGATCTCTCACTGATTTAGTTGCCTTCGTCCGAAGAAATACTTCAGTGTTTCATTTATGTGAGACAGGAAAAAATTAAGTCAGGAGAAGTTAATCCAAAAATTTTTGATGTTGCTACAGTCGTTGCCCAAAAAGTAAAGACTGTATGGGATCGTGCTTCTATTCCAACTAGCCATCATCAGACCATAACGCAGTGCATCCAAGGTTTGTACGAAAAATATCAAAATATCTTGAAACAATTCAAAGAGCGGAAAGTCCAAGCATCCCATCAAGCATTGCTTCACAAATTTAAACTTGACTCAGTGAAGCTCTTTGATATAGCTTCTTGTAAATGTGAAGACGTCCTGACATGTCGTTGTAAGAAAGACCGAAAAGTCCCTGTTCTGGAAATGGATTTCCTTAATGACCACCGAACGTCTCGAAAAATGAGGATTGGATCCGTAGATAAAGTGGTCACCAAAAAGATGGAAAAAAAGAAAAAGGCTACCCAAAAGTATGAAGAATATACGGCACGGATCTCGAAAGGAATGAAAGAATTTGATACTGCTGCAACTATTTTGTCAAGTTCCAGCGAAACGGACGGAAGCAGTGAGCCGTTTAAACTCAAGGCAAAGCCATTAATTAATTCCGGACCTTCACAAATGAGAATGCGGTAGAGAATGCGATCGAAGAGGAATATCTGACCGTGCTGGAGCAGCTCTTGCATCTGCTGTTTTTCAAGATTTAAAATTAATTAGTAGTGAAGATACTTCTTCAATGATCGACAGAAGCAAGGTAAGACGAGAAAGGAGCAAGATTAGAAAAGATCTCTTTGAAGATACCTCAACTTTCAGTTCAAATGATCATGTTATGGATCTCTACTTTGATGGAAGAAAATATCGAACAAACGTTATGATAAAGAAAGGTTGTAAGTGTCATTCTAGGATTACTATGGAAGAGCATATTGTCCTTTTGAAAGAACCAGGCTCAACTTACTTAGGCCACATATCTCGAGAAATGAGCACATCAAAAAGCATTTATAAAGGCATTTTGGAGTTCTTGGGATGCAAAAATATCAGTGCTAGAAATATTGCTGCCATTGGCTGTGATGGCACTGCAGTCAATACTGGAATAAAAGGAGGCATATTAAAAAAATTTGTAGCAGAACTTAAACAAACCCTTCCATTGGTTTATTTGTCTCTTTCATTTTAATGAGTTACCATTGAGGCATTTGTTAGAACACCTCGATGGGCCCAGTAGTATGCCCGCAAATGTTAGAGTGCAATGCAATTGCATGCAAAAGTCAATTACACGCAACATTGCATGCAACATGATGAGAGTGTTTTTAGTCACCTGCTAACCCCCCAATAAATTTATATATAAAGGGTGTTTCACAACCGTCTGCCATACTTTGGGGGATGATTTCGTGGGTGATATCGAGTAAAAAAGTTCATACAACATCGGTGCTATTTCCAACCGTTGCGGAGCTACGGACGTTTTAAGGTGCACGGAAAGAATAAACGAGAGTATAATCTGATGTATTTATTACTACATTTTATGAGATACACCTTATAAATGTTCAAAATGTCCGCCTCAGTTTTCATTGTACAGCCTTGCTCGTTCCAAACAAGAGTTCACTGCCCATTGAATCATTTTGGGGTGTTCTCGTATGTAAGCAGCGGCATCCATAATCCGACGCAAGAGTTCCTCTCTCGTTTGTATTTTGGTCTTGTAGACCATCTCTTTCATAAGGCCCCATAAAAAGAAATCTAACGGGGTTAAGTCCGGAGATCTCGGGGCCACGATATTGGACCTGCACGACCAATCCAACGATTACCGTACCACTGATTCAAGTAATCCGTAACATGACGACCAAAATGTGGTGGCGCCCCATCGTGCTGAAAGAACATCCTGCGCCTTGTCTCCAAGGGCACGTCCTCCATCAAAAGCGGCAATTCGTTCGTCAGGAAGTTCAGATAAATATCAGCAGTTAATCGTTGTTTCAAAACGAACGGTTCACTCAGCTGATCTCTAATTACATCACACCAAACATTCACCGAGAATCGATGTTGAAAGTTTCCTTCAACGATACCGTGGGGATTATCGGTGTACCAAAAGTGGGAATTTTGTCTATTGTTAATTCCATCCCGAATGAATTGTGCTTCATCACTAAACGGTATGCGATTAAGAATTTGGCGATGCATAACCATCCACTGGCAAAATTGAACACGTTTATCGTAATCATCCGGTTGAAGAGCTTGCACACGTTGCAAATGATAGGGATACAAACCCTCATCATGTATGGTTCGCTATACACACGATGCCGATTCATCACTTCGTCTAGAAATCCTTCGAACACGGGTAGTTGGGCTACGTTGTACTAGGTCCAGTATGCGCTCCTCCACAGCAACGGGCCGTCGTGCTACATGTTCTTGGTTACGTGGAACAATTGCCGCTGTTTCCCTTAATCTCTGATGTGTGTCACTAAACACTTGCCTGTTCGGTATTCGGCGGTTCGGTAAACGCCTTCGATTCGATATTCCTCAACTGCCGCTCTGTTGTTACTATTACAGAATCCATAAATGAAATGGATATTAGAGTATTCAGCGGGTGTGAACTGTTGATTCATTTTGATTGTTTACCTTAGCGTAACACACTGTCTCGTACCACAGATCAGAACCAATTGAAAGAAAAAAAAATGAGGATTAGTGGTAACTTCATTAACCAAAACTACCACCAGTGCTGCCATCTATCGAATTACACACAAGTAGGGATTTGTTGATTGCACATCTTAAAACGTCCGTAGCTCCGCAACGGTTGGAAATAGCACCTATGTTGTATAACTTTTTTACTCGATATCGCCCCTAAAGTATGGCAGACCGGTTGTGAAACACCCTGTGTATATATATATATATATATATATATTATATATATATGTGTGTGTGTGTGTGTGTGTGTGTGTGTGTGTGTGTGATCTCCAAGGGGTAACCTAACCTAAGGCCGCTCAGGCCCACAAAATTATATGAAATGTATATATGTAGGTGTGCATCGAAAAATAAAACAAAACTTCTTATATATATATATATATATATATATATATATATATATATATATATATGAATTGTATGTGTATATCTGTGATTCCAAAGGGGGAGAGGGTAACCTGAGGCAGGTCAGGCCCACAAAAGTATATGAAATATATATATGTGGGTATGTATAGAAAATGTTTGCTTGTACCTTGTGGGGAATGGATGTGTTGTGTCTCTCTGTATTAACATCCAAATAAGAAGGGAATAAACTTCTCGGCAGTTTATTCTGTTTACACCCGAAACTGTATAAAGTATCAGTGAATCCGTGCACATAAATTATAAAGTGAAATTCATTAAAATTAAGAAATTGCAATTCAGTTTATATAAATTATCATCAGTTTAATGTATATATTTAAACCATAATACGGTTGGCATTCGAAAAATTTTGAAACAAGGCAGGAAAAAGGTCATAAAACGCAAAGGTCAGAAAACCCTCATGACCATCGAAAGGAAAAAAAGGGAGAGAAAGGAAAAAAAATTTTGTGTGTATTTCTTTATATGATAATTAATGAATAGCATGACCATGGTCCAAATTCTCACTTAATCTGCAATTTGTGTAATTTGGAAACAACTGAAAATGCGGCAATAAGATACGATTCCTGTCAAAAACTGCACGATTTTATCTGCATGATTGGGATGATAGGAAAATATCCCTCATCTCGAACGCGAAACAGATCGTGGGAATCACATTTCTGTGTGACGCATGTACACAGCCTGTAAACTCCTTTGCGGTATTTAAAGAAATGGAGAAAGCGAATTCGAGTGTTACAGAAAAGGAGGGAATAATGGGAAAACAAGAGTCCGGAAATGTCCTAATGAAAATTCGGGTGGATGAGAGAGAAGAGGAACTAACAAATAACAATATAATACGGAATGAAGACATAAAACAAAGAGAAGAGATAAGTAAAAGTTGCGATGTAGTAAAACTGGCCAACGAGCAAAATGATAAAAAGATAAAAATAAAAACGTAGGAAATAAACAGCCAAAGAAAAATAATGATAATATCAAAATTAAAAACATAGAAAATAATCAGATAACAAGAAATAGAAGCGTAGAAAATACCGGCTGTAAATATTACGCAAAAAGGTACTGCAGATATCGGGAAGGGCAATGCATCTATGCACATCCCACGTATGTAACACACATTACACAAGAGGATATTGCGAATTTAAAAAAAAGTGCAAGTCCCACCATCTTACTGTCTGCAACACCTATAGGAGGTGCAAATACGAACAAAAATGCCGTTACCACCACCCTCAAAGGAACTCGACAGGTGAGCAGACGAAACCAGCAACAAAGAGGGCTACCAATTTTTTTAGATGTAGCCCACACAATTGAACTATTGAATACCATCCAAGAAATACAAAGCCAACTGACAAATACAGGGATCCGAGAGCCGTACAGAAGGCATACAGAAAGACATTACATGCGATATCGGGACAACGGGTATCGAACCAGATAAAGAAAGGAAAATTCTCGGAGGATCACAAGGCAAAGAAACCGGCACCACCATTAGAAAACGAGTCGGAAACACAAGTATGTAAAAACGAAAGAGAAAAAATAAAAATAGTCCTAGCCAACATTCAGGGCCTTAAATCAAATCATTCCCCGGGCAAAGTTTTACCTACCTGCAAGAAACCGGAGCAGATTTTGCATGCCTCACGAAAACCCATCTAAAGGACTGCCAGGGGAACTGTGAAAACTGCGAGTTCTGTATTGACAAAAAAGAAATACAAATTGACAACTATAACATCCTCCGATCCGACAAAACAGTGAGACGTAAAGGAGGATGTGCTATTTACACGCGCGAAAGGCACATGGCAGAAATGACTATAAGTACCTCAAACAGCTACGTAGAATGTGTAGCAGCAAAAGTTGAAAAATTAAATATAGAACTAATTGCAATGTACAGACCCCCCAAACACGCCAACCTCAAAATTATCAGATTCTATTACAGACGTCAGAAACTGGGTAAAAAAAATCTATATCCTCCAGCCCCAGATATTTTTCTCTGGGGTGATTTTAATTTCAATGGGGGCACACGGGAGGATCAGGAGCAGGTAAAAATGCTACTAGTTCTAGCTGATGAATTTATGTTAACACAAGAAATAACAGAAAACACAAGAAAAAACAACTGGCCATATTTGGTATTCACAAACAACAACCTAATTGATAGCGTAGAAATATCCCCAACTATAATAGCGGATCACAACATTATTGAAATAACAACCAATATAAAAGCAACAGGAAAGGAAAAAACACAAACAACAGAAAGAAGGAAATTCGAAATTTTTAATTTTCACTCCAAAGCTATAAACTGGGAAGATGTTGCATCCAGCAATGACCTTAAAGAAGAAGAAGCAATGACCTAAGAGAAGAAGCTGGAAATTGTGGAAAGAAATGTCCCAAAAATACAACAAAGAGGAAAGAGAAGCAGATTCGAGAAACAAAATTAAGTAACTGTAAAGATAACAACATCAGAAAAATATTAAATGATAAACTGCAGAGTATCGATTGCGTCATACAGGAACTATCATAATTGAGAAGCATACAGAAAAAGAAGAAGACGCTATAGAAGCGATAAAGGTTAAGTCAAAGTACTTCTATAATTTTGCAAAATAAAAGTCGAGAAACAACACGCCTATCAGACCTTTGAAAAACCAAGACAGTGTTTTATCTGATGATGTAACAGAAGTATCTAAAATATTAAGAGCTCAGTACGAATCATCATTCAGTGTCCCAAAACCTGACAAACTGATATGCGAGAGAAACACGTTCTTTGAAGAAGAACTACAAGGGGAAAGTATAACGGATTTCGACTTCACGACATATGATATTACACAAGCTATAGGGAAACTAAAAGCACACTCAGCGGCAGGATCGGACAAATGGAATGCCACACTGATCAAAAATTGCAAGAATGCAATCGCTGAGCCCCTATATTGGATATAGAGACGATCATTAGACACGGGAGAAATACCGGACATCCTGAAGAGCGCGAACATAGTCCCACTATATAAAGGAGATCGATCCGAGGCCAAAAACTATAGGCCAGTGTCGCTTACATCTCATCTCACTAATATATTTGAAAGAGTATTAGACAGAAAATCTATGACTTTTTGGAAACTCAGAAAAAATTAAATAATAACCAACATGGATTTCGGTCAGGCAGATCATGCCTATCACAACTAATGGAACACTACAACAACATTATTGATACACTTGAAAGTAATGACTTTGAGAAGTGTGACCATGGAATCATAATACATAAACTGAAATATATGGGAATAACAGGAAAAGTAGGGAAATGGATATATAATTTCTTTAATGAACGGCGACAAGTCGTTACAGTACAAGGAATATCTTCATCAGAATCAGAGGTCTTCAGCTCAGAACCACAAGAAACAGTATTAGCTCCACTACTCTTCATAATCATGCTAACTGACATAGATGAGGACGTTACCAGAGACAGCACAGTAACATCCTTTGCCGATGACACAAAGATCAGTAGAAAGATAAGAAACCCAGAAGATATAGGATCTCTACAAACCGACATGAACAGAATCTACAAATGGACGGAAGACATCAATATGAAGTTTAACACTGAGAAATTTCAGATGTTACGGTACAGAAAAAGGGAGGACCTAAAATCCATGAAATATTATACTCAAAAGGGACAGGAAATTCAGAGAAATTCTGGAACAAAAGATTTAGGGGTTGTAATGAGTGATGATGCGAAATTTGAAACACAAAATAAGATGGCAGTAAACATAGCAAAGAGAATAACTGGGCAGATACTGAGAACCTTTAAACGAAGGGATAGGAATATAATGATTCCTCTACTGAAAACACGAATCATACCCAAATTGGAATACTGCTCGGTCCTAACACGCCCATATAAAAAAGAAGACATTAGATAGCTAGAAGGGATTCAGAGAAGCTTCACAGCCAAGATCAATGGTTGTAAAGAACTAAATAACTGGGGAAGGTTACGCGAATTAAACCTATATTTACTAGAAAGGAGAAGAAAGAGATACACCATTATTTACACTTGGAAAAATAATGGTGAAACTAGTCCCGAATCTTACTCTGAACCCTGTAACTTCCCAAACAACAGTGGAAAGTAGGAAAGGAAGACTGTGTCGTGTTCGCAAATTAAAGGCTAGACAGGAACATCCTTACCCATGAAAGAAAATAGTTTTTTGTGTGAGAGGACCAAGAATGTTTAATCAGCTGCCCAAAGAACTAAGGAACACGAGTGGTGTTGCGGTGGACATCTTCAAAAGAAGATTAGACGCCTGGCTCAGAACAATCCCCGATGAGCCGGGCGCACCTGGCTATGTGAGGTGGAGAGTACAAGAAACCAACTCACTACTTCACCAGGCCAACTCGAGAGGAGGGGCGACAAGCTTGACCTTCGTGAAATGAGGAATCATCGCTCGGAACATTTGAAAGGTTGAAAGGTTGTGTATAGAAAAATAAAACAAAACTTGTTTTATATATATATATATATATATATATATATATATATATATATATATATATATATGGGATGAATTTCACAATTAAACACGTGAAATGAATGAATGATGTAAACCACAAGGAAAAAGAAAAATGATTGGATCAATGAAAGAAAGCCACCCCCAGCCTTCTTTAGTTAGCTTTATTAGGCTAACTGACGAAAATATAACGACCTAACCTAACCAATCATAAAGGGCGTACAGTTGACCTAACTACTGGTTAGGTTAGGTCGTGATAGTTTCGTTAGTTAGCCTTATAAAGCTAACTAAAGAAGGCTGGGGGTGGCTTTCTTTCATTGATCCAAATGATTCCAAGGCCTTTCGTGTATTCAGAAGTACATCTCGTCAGGGAATGGTGGGGGGAGGATGATCCATGACTTCCCAGTGGAATGATTTCAAAAGTTGGCGTGTTTAATTTGCAGTGTGAGGGCGTGCATTGTCATGCAAGAACACACCTGCAGTAAGCAACCCGGGACGTTTTCTTCCGATAGCCGTGCGGAGTCGCTGCAAAGTTTACAATAAGAAGTGGCATTTATTGTTCTCCTTTTTGCATGAATTCAACATACTAAACGCCTTGATGGTCCCAAAAAATCGTTGCCATCACCTTACCAGCTGATGGTGCAATCTGGAACCTTTTGGTTCGTGGTGACCCCGGATGTTGCCACTTTATAGCGTTGCCACACATGCCTAACAAATTATTGTACTATACATAATACACCAGTAATTAACCTTGTAAATTTACTTTTCGAACAACCCTCGTATTTTGTATATTCGAAGTAGTATAGATTTATTTCTATATTTACAAATGATGAAACATATTGACTTAAGCGGAAGTTATTGTTTTATGTGGGCATACTTATTTACAGAGGCGTTTTCGCGTCTAAAGATAAGACACTGCGAGGTCAATGTTTGTATAGGTGTGAGGCGTGAAGTGCATTGTTTACATATGGAATAAAGACGTGAATTAGCTGAAGCTGAGGTCGACAATGGAGAATGAATTTGTGTTAAATAAGGACTTGTACCGCTTTAGGAATGAACTAAAAAAGTTAGTCTTAGAGGAATTACAAAGGTTAAGAGAACTCTACGTCTCGATTACTGTTTACAGTATTTTGTCATATATGCGGACAACGCTTGCCTCTCTGAGGGACGAGAAAATGAATGCAAGTCAAAAGGAATTAGTGAAATGGTCAAAATGGACTGGAAAAGGGATAAGTTTGCTTTGTCCGAGAAATGGGCTTTTACATGAAGTAGATTTCGCGTATTAGAAATACATCTTTGGTTAATAAAGAAAATCGGTTGTAAGAACAGTTCCAGATTAAAATTTTAGTCTTTATCATACAAGTTGTCATTCAAAAAGTATACTGTGAATAATCTCGGAGCCGGATGGTCAATGGATAGTCTCTGGTTATTGTTTGGTGGTGCGCTTGGGTCAGAGATGAACACTATATGGTCAAGAAGGGAAGATCGACCATGGAAAGGATTTACATTTTGAAAATTATTTGTGTATCTTTGGCTTGGAATTGCTTGAGACAAAAGGATCAATCAAGCGCTAGTTTATCGCACTAGGATAATCTCACCTCCGACCAATGAATGGTCACGTTTAATGTTTACTGGCTTAATTTATCGCACTGTGTCATAGGATAATGACAATCGATGAGACAAATGTATTAGAAATGGTCTCTTGTAATCCGATTTTCCACGTTTAGGCGATGAAATGGTTGTACATTCGTTAAATTCGTTTTATCGTGTAAACGAATTTGCATTAAAATAATAGTCTTACATATTTGTTAAACAAGTGAGTGGATCTTAGATTTGTCAAGGAATTACAATGTCAGACAGGCGAAAATAAGAAGAGTGAGCATTGGTTACCTTGGTTACCTTGGTTTGGTAACAAAAGTAACCAATGCTGAATGCTCATGCACATTGTTTTAGCATTTCAGAAATACGTCTTTGGTGAATAAAGAAAATATAACTAAATGGTATTATCTGACCAAGACTTATGCTCGGATTTGTCTGAGATTGCGCTCTCTCTCTCTCCCTCGTTGGTGAGGGGTTCTTTAACTCCCGACAACCCTGGCTGTTCGGGAAACGGGTCGTGCTAGGGAGCGGTCAGAATAAGGAAGGCTCCCTTCGTGCAATGCTTTTTAATGTTAGGTCGATTAGGAATAAGTTTTGCGAGCTACGGGCGCTCTTAGCATCAAAATACCAGGATATCGTTGATATCACCGAGTCCTGGATTCATACTGATCGTAGGGACTACGTTGGGGAGTTCGAAATTCCGGGGTATAGAATGTTTCGCAAATACCGCACCCGTGGGGAGGGGGGAGGGGTACTAACATACGTCAGGGACACGTTGAGTCCGGTTGACTGCCAGTTCCGGTCGGAACGGGAGCTGCTCGGCGTCGATCTGAACGTGGGAGGGACGAACTATGGGTTAATCTTGGTGTATAGACCTCCGCATCTCCTCCTCGAGGAGGATACAGCCCTGTACACCGAACTCCGTACCCTGCTAGGGGATAGGGTGTGTGTAGTTTTAGGAGACTTCAACTGTCGCGGCATAAAGTGGGAAGACAGGACTGCTGATGCTGAAGGGAGGAGGCTAGTTGACTTTGCTGATGAGAACTTCCTCACTCAGTGGGTCAATGAGCCTACACGAGGCGAAAGCGTTCTAGACTTAGTATTCACGACCGAAGACAACCTCGTCACTGGCCTCACCGTTGACGAATCGTTGGGCGGGAGTGATCACGGTCTGATTGGGTTCCGTGTATGCGTCCTCGGGTGAAGCGTAGTAACTCGAGAGGCAGTAAGCTCGATCTCCGGCGGGCGGACTTTGTTAGCCTCCGGATAGCGTAGGTGGGAAGGGGTTTAGAGGGCGGCGGCGATGTTGAACGAGTGTGGAGTGCATTCCGGACGAGTTTATGGTGCTGCAGTCTGCTGCCATACCCTCAAAACCGGTCACCCCTGCTTCAATGCAGCCTAAGTGGTTCAATCGTGACATCGCTTCGGCTATCCGAAATAGGAAAGTAGCGTATAGGAGAGCGAAGGCCAATCGTTCCCATGAGGACACTGAAGCGTATGTCCGCCTGTGTAGGGAAGTGAAGGCGAAGGTAGGCTAGCGAAACGTAACGAAGAACTACGGGTGGCAATGTGCTTAATGAGTACTTTGCGGGAGTGTTCACCAGGGAGGACACCCGTATCATCCCCGAGCCAGGCGTCAGGCACGAAGGTGTTGGCCTGGATAGTGTTCGATGTACCGCGACAGCCGTTGCCGATAGAATAGACAAACTGAGCGCGTTTAAGGCTCGTGGGCCAGACCAGTTTCTCTCCAGAGTGTTGCGGGAGGTACGCGACCAGGTGGCTCCACACCTGGCTACAGTCTTCAACAAATCGTTGGAGACGGGCCAGGTGCCTGGTGACTGGAGGGAAGCCAACGTGACCCTATCTTTAAGAAAGGGGATCACGAAAGTGCAGGGAACTATCGTCCCATTAGTCTCACTTCAATTGTAGGTAAATTATTAGAGGGGATAATAGCCGATAGGATCGTTGATCATTTGGATTCCTACCAGCTTCTTGGGGATTCCCAACATGGGTTTAGACGGCATAGGTCGTGTCTCACCAACTTGCTCGAGTTTTTCCACGTCATGTTGGGTGAATATGATAAGAGTAGGGCGATTGATATACTTTATCTCGACTTTCAGAAAGCCTTTGATAAGGTACCTCACCGCCGGCTAATGGCCAAAGTCCGCGCGCTAGGTATCGGTGGGGAAGTAGGTAGGTGGATTGAGAACTGGCTGAAGAATAGGCGGCAGAGGGTTGTAATTAAAGGGGTTAGTTCGGGTTGGGCCTCGGTCACTAGTGGGGTTCCTCAGGGTTCCGTTTTGGGGCCACTGTTATTTATCATTTACATAAATGATATCGACGGTGGCATCGTCAGTCGGATCGCCAAATTCGCTGATGACACCAAGCTTGGGGCCAATGTTGGGACGCCCGAAGCGATCGAGCTACTGCGTGCGGACCTAGGTAAGATAAGAGAGTGGTCCGAAAAATGGCAAATGCCGTTTAACTTGGGTAAATGCAAAGTTATGCAGATTGGCTACGCCAATCCCAAGTCGGACTACTCGATGTTGGGGAGTAATATCGAGGCGACTGATTTGGAAAAGGACTTGGGTGTGCTAATTAGCAGCGACCTTAAGTTTACCAAACAGTGCGTAGAGGTTGAAAAGAAAGCCCAGAAGCTGTTGGGTTATATCAGGAGGCAATTTCAGTTTCGGAACAAGGAGATTGTGCTCTCTCTGTACAATTCACTGGTTCGGCCGCACCTGGAGTATGCTGTGCAGTTCTGGTCACCCACCCTCAGTAGGGTGTGACAGTTGCCCCAACTTTGTCCTACAATACTGTTCAAAATGTTGATGTTGCATATTGACATAAAAAAAACCCACGTGCAATGTTTTGAAGATTCATGCATATTCGAGTGAGCACCAGCAATTTGAAAAATAGCGATTTTGCTTATACGGCATACGCGCCTATATATGAGATTACACAACCATCATAAGGGATATTAACACAAATCATTTGCCTGTCTTAATTAAAAGCTGTTATCACTAACACAAAAAAGTTAATCATTCTTATTCTCTCATGGTACATTAAGGGGTTTTTATCATATATTCACAAGGTATTATTTCTCTAGAGCAAGAAACCATGATTTCTGTTCGGAAACAGATGATCGTTTGCGCTGATTAGGAACGCGGAGTCTGTCATTTTCAACTACTTGAAGGACTTCTTGAAAGCGCTCCTCATCCCTGGCAACATTAAGAAAGTCATGGCAAAGTTTTACACCACGCTCTGCAGCCTCATTGACGACCTGAAGCTTGTCCACAACCCGTTTCATGTTCAGGTAGTCGTCATGATCCGTCCATTCACTGGCTGGACTGTGGAGAAACTGATAGGGCATGCCTAAAATGGTGAAGAACCGGCTGAGTCAGGCCCAATTAGGTCCACCAGGGCAGTGCCACTTTCTGGGACAGGGGGAAGATATGGCTTTCCATAGCCCCCATGATTGAGCCCCACTCTCTTAGTAACTTCAGTACCTTCATGGCAAAGAAGGGCCTTCCTCATCTCCTCTTTTGTCCTTTCTTGTACTTGGACGAGAACAAAGCCAGTGGGGCCAACTCCTCAGTTAGGTACAGTGTGTCTAGCGAGTGCCACACGTGCTTTGTCAACTATTGTGGCGTCATATGGGGCAAATTCAGCCAAGGTTTCGACCAAATTCAAGTCATTCAGTGGCGCACTTGCTGGAACGGGGCAAACAATCCACCATGGGACATAAACAGCGACTGTGAACACAGCAAACCGTTCTAACTTGCTGATTTGACTTTAGTCACAACCTCGGCTTTGGGAAACTGCTCTTTGATCTGGCCTGACAAAGAACAATCTTGAGGGTATAGAGCAGTTTAGCCATCCACCTTGCTTTGTGAAGTGCGCCGGGGTAGACCATTGTGAAGTTGACTGGCTCGGATCCTTTAGTTACAAGCAGCAGACAAAGCTCTACAGCTCCTTGTAGTCGCCACGTGTAAATGGTTGGGCTAGAGATTCACGGAAGAAGTCAGCCATCTCCTGCTGGCGCTCCTCAAACACTCCAGGCATTGCGGGGTAGTAGTATTTCTTTTTTCATTGCACGCCAGTTGAGAGAAATGGTTCTTGAACCTAGAAATGCAATTATTGGGATTATTGTATTTCGTACTAATCTATAATATTGTTTTAGGGGTATTAAGATTGATATGATCGATCATTTGCTATGATCGATCATAAGTCTAATAAAAGAAATTGATATGATCGATCATAAGTCTAATAAAAGAAATTCCACTAAATTTGTTCATTAGATAATAATATTCCTTGTTATCTTGTAAAGCTTATGACTCACCTCTGGAAAACCATTATGTTGGACTTGAAGAGCCCTCCACTTTCAAGCAATCCCAGCAAACACCTAGGATGACTTCGCCCACATGCCTGCGACAGGCGCACCAGAATACGGCACGCTCTAATTCCTTTTGGAGGGAGACGCAAGCAGCTGTTTTTGTCCTGAAAAAAAAATGTAATTGTAGTTTAAGGCCACCATTTCAGGCACGTGCTTTTTGCAGATTTCTGTTAAATCATTCACTGTATTTTGGTATTAATGTCGTGATAAATTCACGCTGATGTTTGAAATAGGTTTACCTGTATTGGATGAAGTTGTGTCGAAAACCATACCAACGACATTCTGTTCACACTCCCAATCGACCAGAAGTTGTTTGGTTGGTTGATATCAGGTCTCCTTGAACCAGGCCAGCTTTTTGAGTCAAATGCGGAAGAGGTGGGACTCCAAGAAGCTTTGTGCCATTGACACCAGACACAAGAATGGGCAGGCGGTCATCAGTGCCTTTGGAATCCAGCGTGTCCATAAGTTTACCATCCCAGTGCACCAGTACTTTGTCTGATGGTTGCCATTCATCCGTGATTTTAAACTTATTTCTGACACGATGGAAGCTCGGTATCGGTGGGCCGTCCTTGCATTTAGACTCAGCTTTGATGTATCTCCACCACATGCAGATACAAGGGAGTACACAATTTGCACTCAGCTGGGTCGGCGAGATGTTGTTTCGAACACTGCATGAAACAAGTTCTGCCGACTTCAGAATATCATGAGGCACAAAAATTGAAACTCCCTCTTTCACTGTTCTCCGATGTTTTCTCTTTGGTTCAGCAGTGCTGGCCTCATCAATGTCATCGTCCTATCAGAGCTAATAGATGAATCAATATCAGCCTGTACATTCTCAGCATGATCACATTGCTCTCTCTCTTGTCGCTTCTCTTCTCGCATCTGCCTTTTCTGTCGCTTCTGAACCTTTTCTGTGAGTACTTTGTTTACCCCAGAGTAGGTAGCTTACTCTGTCACTTAGCATGCTTTTCATAAAGAGTATGTCAGTATCGATGGCATCTTGTTCGGCCTGAGTTTTCCCCTTTTTCGCAGCCGCCATGTCTTTTAACACTGTGTTCTTATAAAATTTCATCGGCAGGCTCAATTCTGATTTAAACTTCATAATTCCAGGATCATCAGCCCGTCTTCTATCCTCATTCTTTTTCATAAGCATCATGTAGTCTTTGTCATAGTAAGTTTTAATAACTCGGCCAATATTGTTCCTGCCTGTAATGGTCGGGACATTCGCCTTCTGGTAATGCAAAAGCACATTGTCAATGGTGGCAGATAAAGCCTGGTCCCAATGCATATCACGAAGGTTTGCTAACAGACATAGTAAGACCTGCCTATTAGTTGGCAGTTTGCAGCCCTTTATTTCCTTTTCTTCTTCTCGGGGTACGGTGCCCAATAACATTCTGACATACTCATCATCTTGCCGTGTATCCATGATTAAATTCTCTATTCACAACATCAAATCACTGTCAAAGGAAAAGAAAAGAGCACCATTAAAATTAAATGCAATAAAATAATACGTGGAAAATTTGTGGGTCAGTGTTCCAGACCCGGAAATGAAAATCTGATAAAATGTGCTATTTTCACACTTATTTATGAAGTTCATAAGCTGAAATAGCAATACTTGCTGGTACGACGGTGCTAGCTCAAACATGCACCGATCTCCAAGAAAATTTACAGGGGTGTTTCCTAGATAAATACACAACACTAAAACTTTGAACAGCATTGTAGGACCATTTTTTGATTTTTGGAGGGCAACGGTCACACCGTAACCCTCAGGAAAGATATTGAGAGGCTGGAGCGAGTGCAGGCGAGGGCCACAAAGTTAATCCCTTCCGTTAGGCATATGGGCTACAATCGACGGTTACGCGCCCTGAACTTGTTTTCGCTGGAAACTCGGAGGCTGCGCGGTCAACTCATCGAGGTTTTCAAGCTCTTACGCGGGTTCAACGATGTTGGTTTTAGAAGCATGTTTAGTTTAAATGATAATCAAATCGCAACAATGATTGGAAGTTGGATTTGAAACGGTTTAGGACTAGTGTGTGTGGGAATTACTTTACGTATAAGATCTGTGACACGTGGAACAGGTTACCTTCAGAAGTTGTGAACAGTTCCTCTGTGGATCACTTCAAGAAAAGGTTAGACCAAATCTTGCACACTATTTGAGGGTGTAGAAAATTTTCCGTGGCACCCGTTGCCATTGGTACCTCCTCGGTATGGGTCGCAAAGCCTTTTGAAGTACTATTTTTCCTTGTAACACTCTCTCTCTCTCTCTCTCTCTCTCGCTCTCTCTCTCTCTCTCCGGGGTGAGATGATGGGCCCCCACCGGGGAGGGATGATGATGAGCCGGTGGCTCAGGCTCCTGCGAAAGTTGCCCCCTCGTTAGTGAGTGGCTCTTCAACTCCCGACAGCCCTGGCTACAAGTTTTGCGAGCTACGGGCGCTCTTAGCATCAGAATACCAGGATATCGTTGCTATCACCGAGCCCTGGATTCATACTGATCGTAGGGACTACGTTGGGGAGTTCGAAATTCCAGGGTATAGAATGTTTCGCAAAGACCGCACCCGTGGGGAGGGGGGTGGGATACTAATATACGTCAGGGACACGTTGAGTCCGGTTGACTGCCAGTTCCGGTCGGAACGGGAGCTGCTTGGCGTCGATCTGAACGTGGGAGGGACGAACTATGGGTTAATCTTGGTGTACAGACCTCCGCATCTCCTCCTCGAGGAGGATACAGCCCTGTACACCGAACTCAGTAGCTGCTAGGGATAGGGTGTGTGTAGTTTTAGGAGACTTCAACTGTCGCGGCATAAAGTGGGAAGACAGGACTGCTGATGCTGAAGGGAGGAGGCTAGTTGACTTTGCTGATGAGAACTTCCTCACTCAGTGGGTCAATGAGGCTACACAAGGCGAAAGCGTTCTAGACTTAGTATTCACGACCGAAGACAACCTCGTCACTGGCCTCACCGTTGACGAATCGTTGGGCGGGAGTGATCACGGTCTGATTGGGTTCCGTGTATGCGTCCCTCGGGTGAAGCGTAGTAACTCGAGAGGCAGTAAGCTCGATCTCCGGCGGGCGGACTTTGTTAGCCTCCGGGATAGCATAGGTGGGAAGGGGTTAGAGGGCGGCGGCGATGTTGAACGAGTGTGGAGTGCATTCCGGGACGAGTTTATGGTGCTGCAGTCTGCTGCCATACCCTCAAAACCGGTCACCCCTGCTTCAACGCAGCCTAAGTGGTTCAATCGTGACATCGCTTCGGCTATCCGAAATAGGAAAGTAGCGTATAGGAGGGCG
Source organism: Bathynomus jamesi (assembly GCA_023014485.1). Lineage (NCBI taxonomy): Eukaryota > Metazoa > Arthropoda > Malacostraca > Isopoda > Cirolanidae > Bathynomus > Bathynomus jamesi. The sequence continues at coordinate 209,904 of JAJOZX010003133.1, forward strand.
AAGGCCAATCGTTCCCATGAGAACACTGAAGCGTATGTCCGCCTGTGTAGGGAAGTGAAGGCGAAGGTTAGACTAGCGAAACGTAACGAAGAACTAGGGTGGCAAACCTCTGCAAGGGGAACCCTAAGGAGTTCTTCAGTTATGTTAATAGTAGAAAGCCCATTAGAAGCATGATAAAGGACCGTCATGTTAAAGGACCGAAGCGGCGTTCTGCGGACCTCCGACGCGGACATCGCCAATGTGCTTAATGATACTTTGCGGGAGTGTTCACCAGGGAGGACACCCGCATCATCCCCGAGCCAGGCGTCAGGCACGAAGGTGCTGGCCTGGATAGTGTTCGATGTACCGCGACAGTCGTTGCCGATAGAATAGACAAACTGAGCTCGTTTAAGGCTCCTGGGCCAGACCAGTTTCTCCCAGAGTGTTGCGGGAGGTGCGCGACCAGGTGGCTCCACACCTGGCTACAGTCTTCAACAAATCGTTGGAGATGGGCCAGGTGCCTGGTGACTGGAGGGAAGCCAACGTGACCCTATCTTTAAGAAAGGGGATCACGAAAGTCCAGGGAACTATTGTCCCATTAGTCTCACTTCAGTTGTAGGTAAATTATTAGAGGGAATAATAGCCGATAGGATCGTTGACCATTTGGATTCCTACAAGCTGCTTGGGGACTCCCAACATGGGTTTAGACGGCATAGGTCGTGTCTCACCAACTTGCTCGAGTTTTTCCACGTCATGTTGGGTGAGTATGATAAGAGTAGGGCGATTGATATACTTTATCTCGACTTTCAGAAAGTCTTTGATAAGGTACCTCACCGCCGGCTAATGGCCAAAGTCCGCGCGCTGGGTATCGGTGGGGAAGTAGGTAGGTGGATTGAAAAATGGCTGAAGAATAGGCGGCAGAGGGTTGTAATTAAAGGGGTCAGTTTGGGTTGGGCCTCGGTCACTAGTGGGGTTCCTCAGGGTTCCGTTTTGGGGCCACTGTTGTTTATCATTTACATAAATGATATCGACGGTGGCATCGTCAGTCGGATCGCCAAATTCGCTGATGACACCAAGCTTGGGGCCAATGTTGGGACGCCCGAAGCGATCGAGGAACTGCGTGCGGACCTAGGTACGATAGGAGATGGTCCGAAAAATGGCAAATGCCGTTTAACTTGGGTAAATGCAAAGTAATGCACATTAGCTATGCCAATCCAAAGTCGGACTACTCAATGTTGGGGAGTAATATCGAGGCGACTGATTTGGAAAAGAACTTGGTGTGCTAATTAGCAGCGACCTTAAATTTACCAAACAGTGCGTAGAGGTTGAAAAGAAAGCCCAGAAGCTGTTAGGTTATATCAGGAGGCAATTTCAGTTTCGGAACAAGGAGATTGTGCTCTCTCTGTACAATTCACTGGTTCGGCCGCACCTGGAATATGCTGTGCAGTTTTGGTCGCCCACCATCAGGAAAGATATTGAGAGGCTGGAGCGAGCGCAGGCGAGGGCCACAAAGTTAATCCCTTCCGTTAGACATTTGGGCTACAATCGACGGTTACGCGCCCTGAACTTGTTTTCGCTGGAAACTCGGAGGCTGCGCGGTCAACTGAACGAGGTTTTCAAGTTCTTACGCGGGTTCAACGATGTCGATTTTAGAAGCATGTTTAGTTTAAATGATAACCCAACTCGCAACAATGGTTGGAAGTTGGATTTGAAACGGTTTAGGACTAGTGTGTGTGGGAATTACTTTACCTATAAGATCTGTGACACGTGGAACAAGTTACCTTCAGAAGTTGTGAACAGTTCCTCTGTGGATCATTTTAAGAAAAGTTTAGATCAAATCTTGCATACTATTTGAGGGTGTAAAAAATTTTCCGTGGCACCCGTTGCCATTGGTACCTCCTCGGTATGGGCCGCAAGGCCTTTTGAGGTACTTCTTTTCCTTGTAACTCCTTGTAACTCTCTCTCTCTCTCAATATAAAATATACTGTCTATATATATGTATAGGAAATGAAGGAAAATATTTTTGTGTATTAGAAAGATTATATAGAGTGACTTCACAAGGGATATATATTATTTTCTATTTTTAATTATAAATGTATATATACACACACACACATATACACACACACACACATATATATATATATATATATATATATATATATATATATATATATATATACACTATGTGGGGGTTGAGTGGCAGGTCGTCACTCATTCCCACATCCAGGCATGACGTTAGTGTAGTTTTGGTTAGGTTACGTTATTTATAATTTTATTTATTTTCAAATGAGGACGTTTTCTGTAAGCTCAATTATCCTCCATTTCTCCATACATCAGGTTAGGTAGATTAGGTTACTCTCTATTCATGCGCCCTCTAAACCCTTGGTAATAGTCCTTGGTACTCCCGATTGGTTGGCTGGTTAGTTGATTGGTTATTTGATTGGTTGGCCCCTACCCTTCTTGGCACTGGCACTCCCCGTACCCACTCTTTTCCCATTATCTCCTTAGTGGAACATCAAACAAGGTATGTAGAGAGTGAATATATCTCAAAGGCAAACTATACTCTTCAATGTAGTAGAAATTCTTACACTTATTTAGCGGTGGAATTAGGGAATAGTCAACGGAATAAATTAAAAATAATAAATGCTTTTCATCTTTTATAAAGCGATTAAAACTTAACAAATTCCAAAGTTATGAAGCACTCCTTTTTCTTCTTGCTGCTGTCATCGTTAAAATTCTCATTATCCTTCTTCTAAAATTCTCTCCTATCACTTTCACCTCCTTATATTTCATTATACTTTGTATTAAGCGTCTAATAAAAGTATACGTCCTAGTCCGTAAGTTCCTTACAATTTTATACTGATTTCATTATTCGTTGTATTTGGCTTCTAATATAAGTACATGTCCTGGTCTGTACATTCCCTTTAGTCTTTTAAGTCTGTTTTACAAATCTATACAAATCTTGTAATCATATCTATTATATAATTATTATTATAATAATTATATCTAATTACTCGTAGTAAATTTTGGCTTGTAAAGCGTGCGCGCTCGCTAAAGTCAATTTACGACTGTATATCGTATTTTTGTTTAATGTTTGCGGTGAAGGAAAACGGTCGAGACGATATGCCTTAATCATTAGTTATTAAAAGTGACAGTGGGGGAAAAGGGTAAATCAATATATGCTGTTTGATTCTCTCTCTCTCTCTCTCTCTCTCTCTCTCGTTTTCATTTAGTTTCTCTCTTTTGTTTTATAAACAGAAAAGGCATTCCATGGCTGTAATTGAAATGTTAAAAACTTTTTATTATTTTTGGTCGGGTTTGGAGCTCTATAAAACAGTCGATTATTCCAGTTCAAATTGTCATGTACTTACAACTGATTTAGTATGCAAATGCAGTTAGATTTAATTTTATCTACAGTATATCTAACCCTTTTTTTCTTTTGTATGAAAGTATCGTATGAAAGTATGCACAGTTGTTTCATACAGAAGTCTAATTAGTATTTATAAGAATGTGTAGTTTTCATGTGCCTCAAATACCTTAAGGCAGAGGTGGGCATTCGGTCGCCCGCGGGCTACTAGTCGCCATCGGGAAGGTTTGGAGTCGCCCTCTAGGCCATTTCTGATTAATATTACAGACCTGACTTCACTTTATGTAATTATTCAAAATCATTCCTTCTATTATAATTTTTTTTTATTTACACGCCAAATTATGAATTACTGGCTGATTAGATGCAACCTCGATGTTTGAATTTGTCAAAATTAATAAATATATAATTGTTAGTTTCATTGCTTAAATTCAAAATTATCTTATTCTTCATATTTTTGCTTTACCTCAATCGATGCCCTTTAATAAGATATTTCTAAATTATATATATATATATATATATAAAAACTTGATATCAATGCGTCTCGGTGGTGTAGTGGTTAGCGTCGCTGACTCCGAATCCATCGGCCCCGAGATCGAGACCAGGTGACGGCATCCCGGCGCGCAGCAAAACCCGGCTGTTCATCCTTCCACACAATAAAGAAAGTGGTTGGTAGGAAAATGGGTACCCTTAAGACGATGGGCTGCTGGTGGGGCGTGGTTCGGATTCCACGTTAAACTGTAGGTCTAAGGTGGAGTGAACAATTCGGGCGGAAGCTAACCGAATGTAACTAACTAACTATCATATATTATTATTAGCCCGTCGGTAAATTTCTAGATTGAAAGTCTCCCTCGACACTGATAAGTATGCCCACTACTACCTTAAGGTCTCCAATCACCTTTTAATGGTGACGTAGAATGATGAAGATTCTCACTCGAATCACCATCGCGAACCGCTGTTGTATTTTTTCTTTCTTCCGAAACGAGGGATTCGCAATTTACCAAGTTTCGTTCCGCCATTGACCACATTCTTTGCGAATGAGCTTGCGGCAACCGAGGTTCTGACCATGTTCGCCGAAGAAACTGCAATTTCCATTGAAGGCTAGAACTGCTCTTTGAATATTCGCCTCTTAACCAGTCTCTGTACGTCACTAAAGAATATCTATGAATTTTAACTCTGGATTTCAACTTTAGATTTTCTTTTGTGATTGAGAACAGATAAGTTAGAGACCGCGCATGGTTGGCATTGGGGTTTATTTGGCCAAATATCATTTCATAGAAAGAAGATTCGCTTGATCTGTTTCTATTTTGTTCATATGAAATGTTTGATTTCTGTCTACAGGATTTGTCAGTTTTTGCTTTGTTTTCAGCTTTGGTATTTTCTAATAATATTTTCCTTACTTTCTTTATTTCCCTTTTGTGCTTTTCTCGCTCTTTTTCCTTCAAAAGACACGTTGTAATATCTAATTTTTCCTTTAATTCATCCTTTTCTCTTATTTGTTCCAGCAATTTTTGTTGTTCCTTTTCTCTCCTCCATCTTTCCGTTTCTTTCCATTGCCGATCCATCACCGCTTTCGCCTCTTCCAAACTTCTCTGGAACTTCAGTTCGTTCTCTTCTTCTTCTTCTTTTTCACTTTTCATTTCATCCAGTCTCTTCACTTGTCTCTCTCTATCGTCTTCTCTCGTGCTGCCGGAGGCGGTGCCTGAGGTATCTCATTTCGTTGTCGTTGGTGTTACGCGCTTTCGGTAAACAGAAACAAAAATAAAGGCAATAAAGACAGCAGCCCATCAGAAGGGAAGAGAGAACCTTGTTTCTTGTTGGAATTGTATCGGAATACCGGGTTCCCCGTTTTCCATTAACTAATATTTCGAATCAAAACAAAATCGATACGCCGACAGGCGATTTATTCGTGCAAAGGAGTCACAACTTACGCGTGTACCCACGCACATTTATATAAATATACAGCATTTTCCACTTCACTCGTCTTATATAATGAAAGAGATAAGAAATGCCTTTAAATACTATTCCACCATTAAAAACTTAAAATATTAAACGTTTTATATTATGTAATACCTATCATTCTTCATCAGATAATTCATTCTTTTAAAACGATCCAGCAATCGGCAAAAACACGCAAGACTGAACGCAGAAGCCAGTCAACTTAGTCGTTCGTCTCCAGTAACTTTTTTGTTCTAATTTATGGTTTTATTTATCAGTTTATCTAATATTTTATTGGATTATGATATTTTTAACAATTTTATGGCTTATTTTTTAAATTCTTAATCAATGCTATTTTAGGAGACTATATTTTAAGGCTTTCGATTTCCTTCCTTTTCAGTTAGTTTTCAAAGTTCATTCTATGAAATAAGCCTTCAATAAAACTAGTTGAAAAGTGTTGTATATATTCACATAAAGAATTCAGAAGGAATTTATATATATATATATATATATATGTACAGGGTTATTCAAAATGATTCACCTGATTTCAAATGAGAATATTTTTTAATGTTACAAATACAGAGTGATTTGTGATACATCAACCAAAACAAAAACTGTCCAAATTTTGTCTCTCACCTCATAAATGCTCTATGTGACTTCCCCTAGTTACACGAGCAACGTCGACACGATAGCCGAATTCCTCCCATACTCGCTCCAGCATGTCCGTTGTCACTGACTCTACGGCAGTAACAATGCGAGTTCGGAGCTCATCCAAAGATGTGGGCAACGGTGGCACGTACACAGTATCCTTAACGTACCCCCAAAGGAAGAAGTCGCACGGTGTAAGATCCGGCGACCGATTTACAGCTCGAAAACTGCAACACACAAAACGCCTTCTGCTGTGCGGACGCCATTTTCACACTGACTGTTTATTGCTAGGCTAGGCCACGGCGTAACTTTGGAGCTCTCTCGCGGTGATCTTGTAAAACTCGGAGATTTCCTCTTTCATGTGGTGTATGCCCAGTTGATGCACGGTTGATAGGTACGGAAGTATTCTCAGTTGAAATCGGACGAATCAGTTTGAATAGCACTGTATATATATATATATATATATATATATATATAGAGGAGAGAGAGAGAGAGAGAGAGAGAGAGAGAAAGAGAGAGAGAGAGGAGAGAGAGAGAGAGAGAGAGAGAGAGAGAGAGAGCAGGGTGCAGATGTGAATCATTTATGAAGACCTCGGAAATTTTTACTTTCCATCATCAGTTATAATAAAATAAAGTAAAAAACCTTACAAAGCTTCGAAAACAGTTATTGATGTTTGTATCAGGTGAATTCGTTAATCATTGTTCGCAACACTAACACTGCACGTCGATTCGGCTGCCATCTACTGTACATGGTTATATGAGTTAGTTGAACATGGCGGCTCGACTGGAACAGTGCCCTGCTCTACGGAGCATTCCAGGACGGTTACGTTTAATGGCCGCTCGTAAACGTTCCAGTGTTGAACAATATGCAGCTGCATTGATTGTTGTGCCTTTTTGCATGAAGTCTGCGAGCAAAACGCCTTTGTGGTCCCAAAACACGGTAACCATCACTTTGCCAGCGGACCTCACAATCTTGAACTTCTTTGGTCACGGAGACCCAGGGTCCCAGGGTGTTTCCATTCCATGCTGGCACGTTTTGTTTCGGGAATACGGTGATGAACCCATGTCTCGTCTCCTGTGACAATGCGCTCGAGAAATTCTTGACCACTGACAGACTCGAAATATCGTTGGAGAAATGACAGGGCACTGTTCCAGTCAAGCCGCCATGTTCAACTGACTCATATAACCAATGTACGGTAGATGGCAGCCGAACCGACGTGCAGTGTTGCGAACAATGATTAACGAATTCACCTGATACAAACATAATCAATGTAGGTTCTTTAGTTATGAAATTATACGCCGTGTAAAACTTATTTTCTGACCGCCCCTCGTGTGTGTGTATATATATATATATATATAATATATATATATATATAACACTGCAGCAGTCGACAAACGTCCATTAGGAAACTCGTCGGTATCACTTCCTTAATGATGCTATGATGATTCTTGGCTCTATAGTTTGGAATACTGCAAAGCAGTATTCTAATTGATTTTGCTCAGATTCATTATTATTATTATTATTATTCTGTTCTGGTCATGGCTACAGGCTTCGCTTTTCATTGGATCTTCATGAAATTTTGTGGGAATGTTACAACCATACTGATCTCTGGAATAAGTCCGAACAAGCTGATTCCCATCTTTTACACCATAAATCACTGTATCAACTCGGAAAAAATTCGCGACCAAGTGCAATATTATTATTATTATTATTATTATTATTATTATTATTATTAAATCTTCGGTTTTCAACGGATGGTGATAAAATTTTGTAGAAATATATATTTTTACGGCCAAATCGCCAATTTATGACTTCGCGGCATCTCATCAAAGTGCGAAAAAAATCGTCAAATATCACCAAAAATAATCTCGAAATCTGTTCCAACAAATTTTAGGTAGGCTTCTCTATTTTTCGGAGAAAAATACTGTGTGTGTCTGTGTTATGCGACGTTTATGACGCATTTCTTATTTTAGGAGATCATACATGGAGGCTATTTTATTTTTAATCATTACTCATAGAACAATGTCTAATTTAAGGGGGTCATTCAAAAACCACGTGGTCCTTTTCAGGTGGTTTTCAAACCCGTCCCCCGCCTTGTGGTCGTTTGTGGCCAATGCCTTAAACCCTCCTCCAAAACCACGTGGTCTTCTGATGTCACCCCCACCCCTTCCTAATCGTATGTAAATTAAAATGCAAATTAAAATAAAGCAAATTAAAAATAATCAAATTAAAAGTATGGCAAATTTGTGTTTCATGAACGTTAAAGATTCGAATCTTCAGGAATTTTCCGAAATAAAGGTCCAGCGAATTTGTGTTTATAAAGACTCGAGTTTTCTGGAATTTTCTGGAGTTTACGAAATATATATATATATATATATATATATATATATATATATATATATATATAATATGATAAACAATATTATAAACAGGATATTTTAGTGCTTAGTATTGGTCACGTGGTTAAACGTCAATAGCTCCCCTCCCCCATGTGGCCCTTGGTGGTCAAATAAGGAATCCCCCTCCCCCTTTAAGGACCACGTGGTTTTTGAATAGCCCCTAACGATATGAGCGAGTCATATGTCTTTAGAAAGCTCTTAACATTTTGACTCTCACTCACTCATTTATGAGTGACACCGTTTTAGTATGTGGTCAGCCTGCGTCACTCACGGTTGTGCGACACCCCCTACCTCAGTACAAGCCGTAACACGCAAATGTGATTCACAGAGCATTGGATTTATTATGGAATTTTTAAAGTATGGTACCTTGCGGAACTTTTTATCGCTAAACCTCAGCTCTGAAAGGATGATATACTGATAAACTGTTGGATATTTTGAAACTTTCATTTTTCTATACAGCCTTTTGTACACCGAGAATGTTTTATGCACCAATAATAAAATAGACAAAAAATTGATAAGAACATCATATTTATTGATGTTTGGATTATAAAAACTTACATAACATTTATTTCAACTTCCTTTGCATCAAACTGATCAGTGGTTGAATTTTTCCAAGTGTGTTGCCTGGTTCAATGGTTTTCATTGTCAGCAAAGTGAACATTTTTTATCAATATCTGAAACTTATTTCTAGACATGTTAGGTGCTACCGCATTTCGTAAATAACATCAGTGGATCAGCAATTAGCAATTTTACCAAAGCATACCAGGCCCATCCAAACATTGAAGACAAGAAAATTCTTGATTTCCTCTTTGTTGGTCGGTTTCCAAGATTGCATTCTTGAATGCCTCGCAAAAGTTTCACCACATTGTTTTTCCGCGTATCTCTTTGTTTCTTGAACCTAAACATTTATCACTTTTTGTCAACTAAAAGTCTGAATACCTCTATTGGGGAAATATCTGCCGGCAGGTCTTTTTGTACGCCTGCATTAACAGTAAAAGTAAATTTTGGGGGTTCTGTTTTGGTATTCAGTCCATACTGGTTGATCTTTAGCATCGTCTGTGCCTTACCTCGTTCCTGATCTTCTAAATCCTTATCATCTTCGTCCATGAACATTTCACTTATCCACCTTTCTATTTCATCGTCTAAAATGCTAAATTATGTATTCGGCGGCCTTTTTGATGGTATAAGAGTAGTAAACCAAAGTATGATACATTCTAAAAAAGTAAAGACTAGTAAATTTCACATATGAATCACATATGAGTGACATGGCTCTGGAAGAAAATGTTTGTTCACTCGGAGGAATGTTATTAATTTTTTTAAATGCAAAAAATGACACCTGAAAATTTTTTTTTACGTTTTTGACACTTACACGTTTATATTTCCCGAAATATACTACCTAAATCCAAAATGACATTTGGCCCCAAGAGAAATTTTCCGAAATCCCTTCTGCCATCCAAAGTGTTAAAGAGCTCTAAAAACTAAACATAATTAAAATAAACGTATTCTTTTATAAACCCGTTGGCTCCAAATATACGTTTTTTTTTTTAAGCACTGTAGCCTACTATGTAATAAAAATAAAAACAGTAAAAAATCGAAATAAAAAAAATAGTAAAACTTGTAGGAAATTCCTCTTCTACTCGTATATAATAATTATTTTCTTATCCTTATGTCATTTATAGTTTTTATTATTGGCATTATATGTTCAAAGACAGTCGATAAAATAATTAGTCACATGACAGATATATATATATATATATATATATATATATGTAAGGGTGTCCCGTAAGTCTGGACCCATAGGGAAAAATAATAAAATTACAAAATAGTCCAAAAATTTATTACATAATCTGTTCAAAGTGTCCGCCGTTGTGTCGACACAGTTGAAGACGCAATCTCCACTGCGACAGCACTTTCTGAATCACAGTCGCAGAAATTTCTTGACACGCCTCCACAATGCGTGCTTTAAGGTGGAAAATGTTCTGAAGTTTGACCTCGTACACTTTGGCTTTCAAGTGGCCCCACAAATAAAAATCATAATAAAAAATAATAAAAAGATAATAATAATAAAATAATAATAACAATAAAAAAATATATTATAAATCCTTATGGGTCCAGACTTACGGGACACCCTGTATATGTATATATATATATATATATATATATATATATATATATATACCTTTTGAAAGGTCTCAAGAAGCTCTAGCAAATACACTTATTTAAAAATTAAAATATTATTTTATAAAAGTGTAATGCTTAAGTATAAAAAAATATATAGTCATAAAATATGAAGTGCTTAACATATGACTTTTATTTTTATACTGGCATGTAGAGCACGTACAGTCCCCTGCAATAGTTCCGTTCCACCCTCTCTGAGATATGGAAACCACGCAGTCCCTCTTTCTCCCCCATCCTCACTCCCTCCGTCTCTTCCTCCCGCTCTCCCTCTCGCTATCCCCCCTCTCGTCCTCCCCCTCTCCTTTCTGTATCCCCACCTCCTCTCTCTCTCTCTCTCTCTCTCTCTCTCTCTCTCTCTCTCTCTGTGTTTCTTCCTCCTGCCCCCTTGTTATTTTCTTTCGATTTACCTCATTCTTATTTTCCCTTTTCCTTCCCCTTTACCTCATACTAATACATGACCATTCTCTTCCCCCCCCCCTGCTCCCCGATTATTACCTCCTGCCATGTCTCTCATTCTCCCCATCCCATCAACTACTTCTGTCACTTGTGTTTTTGACTCTTTCCTTTCTACCTTCCCTCCTAATCCATTCTCTTCTACATAATAACTGACTCATCCGCTCACGCAATTAATTTTTAATAAAACTTCTTTTATACCTACTAAAAATATATTAACAGCTTCCAAAAATGTTCGTGTATATCAATAATCTTGTTTCTCTTTTAAATAATACACCAAAAACGACGATATTCCGAAATCAAACCGTCTACATGGAATCGCACAATAGCTGAAATTAATCATCATAATGTAGAGGGATACAACACTTATTTGTAAGTGTTAATATCAAATCAGGATGAGACAAAAAGTATTCCATCACGAATGACCCCAAAATTCGAAGGATACTGTAATTCAGCGTGTCAGATTACGATTCGAATAGTATCTAATTTTAAACTGTGATTTGAACGAGGCGACGAAATATATTAAATAATATCTATTAATACATATGTAAAATGAATAATTCTAACATTTATTTTTGTATATAAAGTCCAAACTCGCGTGACACTCTAACTGTATATAAGATGCAAGTTTGGAAAAAATTTTAATTTTCTTTCTATTTTATTTTTGCTAAGTAATTGATGAATTATTTCTTTTTTAAATTACCTAATCAACTTTTTAGATTAAGTTTACACATGTAATCGTGTTAAATTCTGCAATGTTCATTTTTTTATGTATTCTCTCTTAGTTGTAAAGATGAAGTCATAACTTGCCAAAACTCTAAATCAGGGGTCACCAACCTTTTTTTTTTCACCGCCCACTTTTACGATTTTTTGAAAATTAAAAAAGCTTATCGCCCACCTTAGATCAAAAAGAATAAATGAACATAATCGATAAAATAAATAATGAAATAAATGTTTAATTACCTTTAATGTGAGCCCACTAGTGGGCGCTCCAGGTTGGTGACCCCTGCTCTAAATTAACACTTAATTTTAAATTTTAAGCATTTCATTTTGGCTCATATGCATGTTTAATTTTAATTCGTAATAAAATGTATTTTTGTATTTCCATTTTTAGTTAACTCGGCAAAACATGATAACATCAGATCTGTCAATATGCTGTTTAAAAGAAAAATATGACTTCATATTCGAATATCTTTCTTATCTGCCAGTATGTTGTTACAGCCCAAATTCACTTTTACCCAAAGCTGGGCACTTGCGGTTTTTTTTGCGGTACTGCGGTACTACCGCACTACCAAACCGGTACCGCATAACGCAGCACCGCAAAGGATCGCTGAAAGTACAGCCTGTACTTTCAGCGATCCTTTGCGGTACTGCGTTATGCGGTACCGGTTTGGTAGTGCGGTAGTACCGCAGTACCGCAAAAAAAACCGCAAGTGCCCAGCTTTGCTTTTACCTTAAAATATTTTGCAAAAACAAATTTAGTCTATTGAGAATAAAAGACAAAACAGGTCAACATTAAATAATAATGATGTCACCAAATTATTAGTATATAAACTCTTGTAATTTTTCAAATTATCATTCCGATTATTTATTCTGATCTGACCTAGAGGCTGAAGTATTACCTGCAATATTTTAGAAGCAGTAAAATTCAGTTAGAGGATCTCTTTGTCTTCTCCTTTGAGCCCTGCTTTCTCCAGAGAACTTAGTTTTAAAATAGAATAAATAATTTTCCGATACGCTACAAGAAGAATCGGGGAACCGTCAGATAATTCACTGGGGAACACAACTTTTGGTGACTTAGATGTTAGACCTGTTTTTGGGTATATTGAGGTCGCTGATTCTTAAAATGACATTAGTTTTTCTCCATCAGCTCTGCTTATCAAGATATGATATATATCTATATATATTTCTATATAATGTATATAATATTATATAATTGCTGACTGGCAATCACTGTTGTTGTCAATTGAATACAAAAGTATGATGAATGTCAGCAAAAATAGTGTATTAACATCAAACAAGCATAAGGTACGAAAAATATTTCTTAAATTCAAACAAGCTTGAGACACGAACGGCAAAAAAAGTTCTTTCATTGAGACATCTCACATAAACCGCGTTTCTGAGATTTCTTGCGATGAGATGTGCCAGGACATTCGCGTTGGATGCTCCAGCAGTAATCTGCCATCATGTGAGTATCCCATCGTCCGCGGTACCGTTCTTCCATGGTCCTTAGTTCTTGGTGAAATCGTTCACCCTGTTCCTCGCTTAGATCACCGAGGTTATCTGGGAAACGATCCAAATGACTGTGGAGGTAATGCAGTTTGATGCTCATTTTACAGCCAAGTTTACAAAAAAAGAGAGCATATTCTCCACTAGTTCACCGTAGTTATCGGCCTTATAGTTCCCAAGGAAATTCTTCACAACCATACTAAACGATGACCACGCACGTGCCTCAATGTTGTCCATTGAATCTTGGAAATGCGGGTCTTTCATGAGTTCCCGGATTTGCGGTCCATCGAAAATACCTGCCTTCAGCTTTTCCATGCTCAGCGCAGGAAATTTTCTACATATGTAGCCAAAACACGTCCCATCTCTGTTCAAAGCCTTTATAAATTATTTCATCAAACCTAGTTTGATGTGCAGTGGTGGCAATATGATCCTTTCTCTGTCAACCAAAGCTTCTTTGATGATATTTTTTTCTCCAACCACCATGTTTTCTCTCAGAGGCCACTGTCTTCTCACCCAGTGTTCATCTTTAGCTCTACTGTCCCAGAGACATATAAAGCACGGGTACTTGGTGTACCCGCTCTGCTGGCCCAGGAGAAAATTCACCATCTTCAGATCCACACAGATCACCCATTGGTGGTCTCGGTATGATATCTTTTCTAGGACTAGGGCGACTGTCCCGTGCTCTTCTCTCATACCGACTGAGTGACCAATTGGGATTGATCTGTATCTGTTGCCGTTGTGTAGAAGAACACATTTTAGGCTCCGTTTGAAGCTATCTATGAATAACCGCCATTCACTTGGTGTGTATTCCGATATGCCCATTTTCATCAGCAATCCGCGCACATTGTTGCAGAAAAGTAAATCGTTCTCTTTTGAGAAGAAAGGCAGTAAATCCTTTTCTCTGTCACGATATAACGTGATTTTGGTTCCTGGCAGCAGTAAATTTTTTTCTCCCAGCCTGGAAGCTAACAATTCAGACGATTTCTTCGAAAGACTTAAGTCCCTTATGAGGTCGTTTAATTCGTGTTGACTAAAACCTTCTGCAACTGATGACGGTCCTTCGAAATCACTGTCATTTTGCCCACATATGCTTTCTTTGTCAGTAGCAGATTCATCATCTTCTTGAGGGAGCTCTGGAAGATGGCTGAATGATGGGACAGGTATCTTATCTGAATGTGAAACAGGCCGTCTAGCTGAGTCTATGTCAGGATACGTCCATTTACTCCGGTTACGTCCATTGATGCCCTTTATATTCACTAAACAAAAGTAACAGTCATCACTGTGGTTTCTCTGTTCTCTCCATACCATTGGTATACCAAATTTCAGGCACCTCCTCTTTCCGTTGGTCCATTGCCGCAGATGCTCCGTACACGTTTTACACACAACATGAGGAGCCCATGGCTTATCTTGGTCCCCTAGTTGTACTTTGAAATAGGCAAAATAAGCTTTTTTCACAAAATCAGTAATACTTTTTCTCTGTTCAATGAACGTGTACTCTCCGCAGATAAAACAAAACACATCTGGATGATTTAAACACTTTCTTCGTGATGAAGCCATGTCAACACCTGTAACAGGAAAGAATTCACGTTAGTACATGTACAATACACATGCAAAACAGCAACATCAGCAAAATCATAGCTACAATTTAATTATACAGATGCATTTAGATTTGAGCAACTCATAATACCGTTCCAGAAGTGTAATAAAGTAGGTAATGACGTATGCAATCTCTCAAAAACTAGAGCTGCTAGAACAAAATGGATGATATTTTCTGAATCAGTGGCATGAAAATATCCAGAATAAGGTCTAAAATCTCAGGCACCAAGAAAAAATTTTTTTTTGTTCCCCAGTGTTATAATTTAACAAGTTTTCAGAGAATCCTCCGATCCATTACAAGAAGAAATCGGAGTGTAATATAAAAGAAACTACTGCGATTCCCTACACGGTACCAGCTACCCCAGAGTGAGAAAATCCGTTGCTGCCACCTAACCAGAACCCCCGTCAACCTCGAAACACCCAAGGCCATAGACGGAGGGTTAACATATATATTACAGGATAACTGCCCTGTTCATACTGCCAGGATCATCAGACGGTGATTTCAGGAACAACGAGATGTCGAGCTGCTGAACTGGCCCACCAAGGGGTGTGACCTAAACCCCCATTGAAAAAGTGTGTGCAAATGTGGTTAACGCTTGGGAGCATGGGCAGGAGTGGACATCTCGGCACCTGTTGGAACACACCATGGCAGAGTGGGAACTCACAAGTCATCTACGAGTACAATCACATGGCATCTGTTCCAAATAGGTTACGAGAGATCATTAATAATAACGGAGGATGGACCAAGTATTGAGTAATTGTGTATAATAATGTTATGGTTGTGATGTAGTAAATATATATTTATTTACTTGAACAATTGTCAGTTCCTTATAATTTGAACATTGTTTTATATGTTCTTAAGAAAATCCCTAAATTTACTTGATTCGTGTTTATTTTTAATAAAAATTTGAACTATGTTATCATTATCTCTCCATGGATAGACCTTTAACTGGATAATCATTTGTTGATGATGCATGGACTTTAAACAGAAATGTTATTGCCTGGAGAAAACGTCGATACTACAACTTATCTTACACTTGAACGATAACATGGCCACATCAAAATCCTGTGATTGAAAGTTTTTAAAGTATCCCACGTTTGTGAAATAACCTAACTACTCTATTCCCTAAATTTAGGAATACTGCATGAATAAAATACATAGCCATCCTAGTATTACCACCAAAAGTACAGTGAACGATATATTTATTTTGTCATTGGTTTTCTAAAAATGAAAGTATTACTATGACAATACCTGAGAGAGGGAGGAGGAGAGGGAGGAGGAGAGGGAGGGAGTGAGGGTGAGCGACTGCGTTGTTACCACATCTCGGAGAGGGTGGAACGGAACTATTGCAAGGGACTACAGTTCTATATATAGTACAAATTTCATACTCATACCTTTGATAGTTTTTGTTTCTCGAAATTTATGAAGATCATTTATGCTAATTCTCAAATTTTAGGCTTAATTTGGAATTTGAGAAAAATGAATGGGCCAAAGTCATTTGAATTTTATATCAATAAAGAGCAGAAGAAATTTTTTCCACATTACATACTTTTTAATTTCCCATTAGCTTTTTTCTTAATGTATTTTTGGAAAATGTCTTGTGTCGAATGGGAAATAACATCGTCCCTATGGGGAGTAGGTAGTCGAAATTTCTACTACTTATCAACTACCTCCTCTTCTCTCTCCGTAACAAATTTCATCCAGTCCAGTTAAGATTAATAGTTATTTTTCTCTAAAATACATATAAACACTTTTATGTATCACACTTCCATAAAACGGCAAATTTGAATTACATTGTAATGAAAGTTTGTTAAAAAATCTAAATGGATGCAATCTATTACTAATGAAGGCTCCGTTTCCATGGCAACAGAGCAGCATTGTTAGGCAAACAGCCAGAAACAAGAAAACCTACAGACTCGACACGACCATTACACCCTTCAATACAGACCAGACCCCCAAGATCATCAAAAACATTAAGAATTCGAAGGCGACTGAACCAGACAACATATCTAACATACACCTTAAACATTTGGGTCCAAAGGGAATACTAGCTCTCACAAACATCAGCACATATTCATACCAACACTGTATTATTCCTGACATATGGAAACGAGGTAAAATTATTACACTACTCAAACCAAACAAAAATCCAACAGAACCAGCTTCCTATAGACCCATTACTTTACTATGCATACCTTCCAAAGTAACAGAAAGACTAATCTTACAAATCACCAACCCACACATACCACTATCGCCTACTCAACATGGATTCAGACCTCACCACTCAACCACGACATTACTCACTAACCTCACGCAGCACATCATGGATAGCATCAACTCCAGACGACCAGCTCAACGTACACTATTAGCAACACTAGACATTAGTAAAGTATTTGATGCTATCCCACGCTTCCCTCTCATAAACAAAATACTCAACACAAACATGCACAATAACACCGAAAGGTGGCTGAGCAACTATCTTTCTGAAAGATACTCACATGTCACATTTAATGGCAAGTCATCCAAAAACAAGCTTTTTTTCGAACGGGGTCCCTCAAGGCTCTTTTCTCTCACCATCACTCTTCAACTTATACATGCATGACATTCCAACACCCATAGATAACAAGCTTACCTTATCATCATATGCAGATGACATCACTCTAACATCCACCCACAACAACATCGACACCGCTACAAAAAACCCTACAAACGTACATAAACAGTATACAAGACTGGCTCACACACAATAGACTTAAAGTAGCGCCCACAAAATCAATCATCATCTTGTTTACAAGCAACACAAAAGAACACCAGATAAATCCAGCTTACACTAAACAACACCAACATTCCACACACTCACAAGACCAAAATACTTGGGGTCACATACGACACATCATTATCTTTTGCAAACCACATTCGGGACATTAAAAACAAATGTACGTCAAGACTTAACACGCTTAGGGTACTAACAGGCACAAACTCTGGACACCAACAAGAAACAACATCACTCATATACAAACAATAAATTAGCTCAGTTATGGACTATGCTAGCCCATGCTGGGCACCTATTATCTCAAACACACACAAACAGCTTACAGATAATACAAAACAACGCACTTCGTATCATTACAGGACACACAGAACACAATTCATGGCAGCAGCGACAACTAACCCACAACACCCTTGCCAGTACATGTACAGTCATGCACCGACACCTCGCACCATTAAGGTAACACCAGAGAGACATTATAATCAAATACTCCATTCTATACCACGCCCCATAGACATCACACAGTACAAAAAACACATACACACACACACACACCTAACCCACAAAGCACTGACACGACTCGGTCCGAATGCGGTCCTAGGTGCGAAGCCGACACCCATTGACAGGTCAGAGACCAGCCTGAGCAGATCGGATCGAGTTAACGTAGCACAATTCCGATGTGGACATCACCCAAACTTACAGACATATAAACACAGACTAGACAACTCCACAGACGACACCTGCCACCTGTGCCAGGACACACCACAAACAATTGAACACATTATGACAAACTGTACCGCACTAGCACAACATAGAACACAACACAACATCACTAGTGCGCTGAACCTCTGGTCCACTCCGGAGAGGGCGATCGGTTACCCGCGTGCCGCCGGTTTGCTCGATCAGGGTGGGCTGATCGGCTAACCAACAACACTAACAGAGATTTTCTATTATTGGATTGGCTGAAAAGTTTTATTAAAATTTTGTCATTGGTGTCTCATGCTGGGATGAATGCACAGGATAAATTGAAAATAATTGTGTGCTTTTTAAAACGATTTTGTTTTTAATCAAATATGTATGATATAAAGGAGACGTAGGGAGATTGAGCTGAAACAGGGTACTTAGTGCTAAATTGTATGTGACTCTTATGTTCCTACTTCAAAATAGTTGATTTTTCTGTTCACACCAAGCTTTATCAAGTCCACTTTAAATTATTTGGTTGACTTATTTTCACTGCTAACTGTTAATGTACGAATCTGTTTTTCCTTAGAGGAGGAACACTTCTACAGAAAAGGAAATGCTTTGCATATTTTATTTCAAACGAAATAACACTGCAATGTCAAAAAACCTTTACAGGCTTACATAAAAATAATCAGGGGCCAGAAAGCTACTCGCAAATTTCACTATGAACTTTATCACAGCACTCCTCCAAAAATGATATATTTTCTATTACGCACACAAAAGCGTCTCCATTGCACGGGTTCCACTTCCATACCGGTTGTGCAATTCACAACGAGATACCAGCAAGCACCCGAGCAGAAAAGGATGGTTCGCTATTTTACCCTACCACCTCGTTTTTACCCCACTCCTCATTTATTTGAAAGGAGTATATTCATACATGAATAAGTATAAAATCACTCTCAAAACATTACGTACTTTACAGATATATATATATATATATATATATACAGGGTGGGCGGAAAGTAGCTCCCTATTTTGGATTGGTAAAAAAATACGTATATTATCCATTTATTTCAGAAGAAATAATATGAAAAGGTAGGCATACATGGTAGGTTTTCTCTAAAATTCAATGTGGGCTCCAACTCTTTCCACCAGCTTCTGGAGCCGCCCAGGAATGGCGTCCACTAACTTTAGCAGGAACTCCGGCGGGATGGAGGACATGACTTCCCGAATTCGGTCCTCCAGTTCTTCCAATGTCCTCGGTTTGGTGCGGGAGACTTCTTCCTTTACCCACCCCCAAAGAAAGAAGTCGCACGGTGTCAAGTCGGGGCTCCTGGCTGGCCATTGATGTGGACCACGACGACCCATCCAACGCCCAGGGAAGTGGGCATCCAGCCACTCACGGACAAGAAGAGCGAAGTGCGGAGGGGCCCATCTTGCATAAATATCAGATCGTCGATGTTCTCCCATGTGCTGACAACCGGCCAGACCTCGTTTCGCAACATAGCAAGGTACCGCTCAGCATTCATGGTGTTGCGCAGAAGGAACGGGCCCACAACCTGATCTGAGGTCATACCACACCACACCGTTACACTGAACCGATTCTGCCGTTTTTCAGCGGTAACCGTGCGACTTCTTTCTTTGGGGGTGGGTAAAGGAAGAAGTCTACCGCACCAAACCGAGGACATTGGAAGAACTGGAGGACCGAATTCGGGAAGTCATGTCCTCCATCCCGCCGGAGTTCCTGCTAAAGTCAGTGGACGCCATTCCTGGGCGGCTCCAGAAGCTGGTGGAAAGAGTTGGAGCCCACATTGAATTTTAGAGAAAACCTACCATGTATGCCTACCTTTTCATATTATTTCTTCTGAAATAAATGGATAATATACGTATTTTTTTACCAATCCAAAATAGGGAGCTACTTTCCGCCCACCCTGTATATATATATATATATATATATATATATATGATGAATAAAACCACGAAGGAAAGGAAACACAAAAAGGTGCTCAAGCGCTTTCGTCTAATGACATCCTCAGGAACACTGAAGTACATAAAAGGTTACGGCCTATATATAGGTTACAGAAAGAAAATAAATAAATAAATAAATAACATACATACACACAAACATATATATACATATATATATATACAGTATATATACATACATATCTACACACATATATATATATATATATATATATATATATATATATATATATATATATATATATATATATATCAAAGCTATTGACTTCTCCTTAGGGAACCGGAGCTTACAGATGAAAAGAAGGATCAACACAACGGCAAACATTTTCATTTATTTGTACATCAGACGTTTCGACAAATCTTTTGTCATCATCAGTGAGTTAAGTCTTAAAACCTTAAAACAAAATTGAAAAGTGAAAGTTACATCAATACAATATTAAAACCATTAAAATTAAAACCTTAAAGAAAAATGAAAATTGCATCAATACAAAATTAAAATCATTTAAATATATATATATTATATATATATATATATGCAATAAACGGAGAAGTAAAAATAAAAATTAAAAATTAAAAATTAGAGGATTAACAAAGAGGCATACAGATTTGTGAGGAAAAATATCGATTTTTAGCACAAGATCAAATGAATTATAAAAATACAAATTTATACTGGAAATCTGCCCGGGTTTTAACACTTTGCCTTTTTGAGTAAAGTTTCGATATATATAAAAATAAAATGAAGATTAAAAGTTAATAAAGTAGCATACAAGTTTGCCAAAGATTTAGCGTCCTACCCTTTTTATCTAAATTTGTTTTGAAGGAATTCAAAACAACAGGATCGAGTTGAAAAAGACCTTTGCTTATGTTGAAGTTATTTGAAAGTTGGATAATGGCAGACTCAAGAATATTTCTATAACAATGTTGCTAGAATGAAATAAAACTGAAGCATTATTCCAATCAATACAGTGGGATAACTCTGACAAATGGACAAAAAGAGCACTGGACAACTGTCCTGTTCTAACGGAATATTGATGCTGTTTTATACGTGTGTGCAAATCCTTTCCCGTCTGACCTATGTAAAAGGAATCACATTGTTTACACCCAATTTTATAGATAATGCCTGAATTATTGGTAGGGCTATTTTTTACTATGATATTTTTCACAATATTGTTATATGAAAATACTACATTAATATCCAAAAGTTTAAGTACATTAGCAATGCCTTCCTTCGTGGTTTTATTCATCATAAATATTTTTCACGTGTTACTTTCGTGAAATAATTTTCATATATATATATATATTATATATATATATATATATATATATCCCATCACTGGAAAGGCCGGAAACTGCTTTGAAGGCTGGAAGTAATAAAAAAGTATATATATTTTTTTTTTACGGCTGTTTCAACTGAACTAATATTTTGGGAAACGGTAAAAATTATGATTTTCTCTCTAA
Source organism: Bathynomus jamesi (assembly GCA_023014485.1). Taxonomy (NCBI): domain Eukaryota; kingdom Metazoa; phylum Arthropoda; class Malacostraca; order Isopoda; family Cirolanidae; genus Bathynomus; species Bathynomus jamesi. The sequence continues at coordinate 231,588 of JAJOZX010003133.1, forward strand.
AGTTGTGGCTTTCCTGCGTAAAAAGAAATCACTAATTTAAATCCTCTGCATTTGAAAAATTCGAGAAGGGATGAATCATGTATAATATATATAACCTTACCTTACCTTACAACCTTACAAAGGTTCCGCGCGATGATTCCTCATTTCGCAAAGGTCAAGCTTGTCGCCCCTCCTCTCGAGTTGGCCTGCTGAAGTAGTGAGTTGGTTTCTTGCGCTCTCCACCTCACATAGCCAGGTACGCCCGGATCATCGGGGATTGTTCTGAGCCAGGCGTGTTTCTTGGGTCTTTGGGCAGCTGATTAAACAGTTTTGGTCCGCTCACCACAAAAGTATTTTCTTTCAGGGTTAAGGATGTTTCCTGTCTCGCCTTCAATTTGGGAACACGACACAGTCTACCTTTTCTACTTTCCACCGTTGTTTGGAGTTATAGGGTTCAGAGTAAGATTCGGGACTAGTTTCTCCATTATTTTCGAAGTGTAAATAATGGTGTATCTCTCTCTTCTCCTTTCCAGTGAATATAAGTCTACTTCGCGTAGCCTTTCCCAGTAATTTAGTTCTTTGTACCCATTGATCTTGGCTGTGAAGCTTCTCTGAATCCCTTCCAGCTGTCTAATGTCTTCTTTTTTATATGGGGATGTTAGGACCGAGCAGTATTCCAATTTGGGTATTATCAGGGTTTTCAGTAGAGGAATCATTACATTCCTATCCATTCGTTTAAAGGTTCTTAATATCTGCCCCGTTATTCTCTTTGCTCTGTTTACTGCTATCTTATTTTGTGTTTCAAATTTCGTATCATCAGTCATTACAACCCCTAAATCTTTTGCTTTAGAATTTTTCTGAATTTCCTGTCCATTTGGGGTATAATATTCCATGGATTTTAGGTCTTCTCTTTTTCAGTACCGTAACAGCTGAAATTTCTGCGTTAAGCTTCATATTGTTGTCTTCCGTCTATTTGTAGATTCTGTTCATTTCGGTTTGTAGAAATCCTATATCGTCTGGGTTTCTTATTTTTCTACTGATCTTTGTGTCATCAGCAAAGGATATTACTGTGCTGTCTCTGGTAACGTCTTCATCTATGTCAGTTAGTATGATTATGAAGAGTAGTGGAGCTAATACTGTACCTTATGGTACTGAACTGAGGACCTCTGATGCTGACGAAGATACTTCTTGTACTGTAACGACTTGCCGCCGCTCACTAAGGAAATTATATATCCATTTCACTACTTTTCCTGTTATTCCCATTAGGGTGTGCACGAGTACCGAAACTTAGGAACCGGGACCGATACCAGAAAAATTATCGGGAACCGGAAATCCCGGGAAAAAAACCGACTAAAATTTTTGTTTTAACCTTTTCGTAAAATTAAACTTAGTCTAATTGACATAAAAAAAATCTAAGCATTGAGATCAATTATGTTTATTTATCTTGTTTTACATCATTTATGAAGTAGTATTTAAAGAAAATTTGAGCATTTAGAACCTGCATCAGATAATTGAGAACGAAAAAATCTAAGCATTGAGATCAATTATGTTTATTTATCTTGTTTTACATCATTTATGAAGTAGTATTTTAAGAAAATTTGAGCATTAAGAACCGCATCAGATAATTGAGAACGAATCTTTGAAAGAAATAGACCAGCTGCTGAAAAAGCTCGTTCACTTTCAACGCTTGTAGGCTTAATTGTTAGAAGTGCAGCTCGCAATCGATCCAGCTTTTCTGTGCGATTCCCTGTCGCTTCAAACAGTTTGAATTCTTTGCTGGCATCGAAATTTTCTTGATTTTTTACATTCTTTGGAGATTTAAGTTTATTTACTACATCGTAGTATTCCTGAAGCAAAGGGTCGTTGGACTCGTTGATAGTATCGGGCGTATTTTGATTTACTTCTTCAATACCAGTCCTTTCTTCTTCGTTTTCTTCATTAGTCTCTGGATAGAGACGTTTGTAAATTGCTTCAGCAGACTTCTTCAGAGATACTCGTGAAGCTGCAGGAAATTCCGTCGACTCAGAGGTTGGATAACTTGGGTTATGGAGATATTGAAGCAGTCCTGAAATTTCTTTCTGCCTTCGATTTATGAATCGCTCAATCAAAGCTCGTCTTAGGTTCACAGTTAGGCGATCTTTGCTTCTTAATTAACAGAAAACGTGTTTATGACGTAAACACTGCTTGCGTCATAAGTAGTCAAAGTTACGTCTAAGCAGTAAGCACTGCTTGCGATTGCGACGATCCATACAAATTACAATACGTTTTAAACGGAAGGAATATTCTCTTAAGATATCATTTTTTATTTTTAAATACGTAGAAATCTACTTATTAAATTTTTTTATTTTTAAAATACGTAGAATCTACTTATGCAGCTCTTGCATAGTAAAAACAATGCAACTGTTTTTAGAGTGTATAGGAACCGGGAAATCTTTTCGGTTCTCGGTTCGGTTCCTGAAATCTAGGAACCGGGAATTTCCCGGGTAGCAAGAACCGGGTGCACACCCTAATTCCTATATATTTCAGTTTATGTATTATGATTCCATGGTCACACTTGTCGAACGCTTTGCGAAGTCTGTGTATAGTACATCATAGTTTTCATTACTTCCATGTGCATCAATAATGTTGTTATAGTGCTCCATTAGTTGTGATAGGCATGATCTGCCTGACCGAAATCCATGTTGGTTATCATTGAAATTTTTCTGAGTTTCCAAAAAGTCATAGATTTTCTGTCTAACTTTTCTTTCAAATATTTTAGTGAGATGAGATGTAAGCGATACTGGCCTATAATTTTTGGCCTCGGATCGATCTCCTCCTTTATATTTGGGACTATGTTTGCGCCCTTCAGGATGCCCGGTATTTCTCCCGTGTCTAGTGATCGTCTTCATATCCAATATAGGGGCTCAGCGATTGCATTCTTGCAATTTTTGATCAGTGTGGCATTCCATTTATTCGGTCCTGGCGCTGAGTGTGTTTTTAGTTTCCCTATGGCTTGTGTAATATCATCCATCGTAAAGTCGAAGTCCGTTATATTTTCCCCTTGTAGTTCTTCTTCAAAGAACGCGTTTCTATCGCATATCAATTTGTCAATTTTTGGGATATTGAAAGATGATTCGTACTGAGCTCTTAATATTTCAGATACTTCTGTTAAATCATCAGATAAAGCACTGTTCTCGTTTCTTAAAGGTCCGATAGTTGCATGGTTTTCCGACTTCCGTTTTGCGAAATTATAGAAGTATTTTGAGTTAGCTTTTATCGCTTCTATAGCGTCGTCTTCTTCTTTTTCTGTATGCTTCTCGATTTGTTCCTGTATGACGTCATTGATACTTTGCAGTTTATCATTTAATATTTTTCTGATGTTGTTATCTTTACAGTTACTTAGTTTTGGAGTCACTCTTTTTCTCTTTCGGAGCAATGCCCTCTTTTGTCTCTCGAACCTGCTTCTCTTTCCTCTTTGTTGTATTTTTGGGACATGTTTTTCCACAATTTCTAACATCTTCTCCTCTAAAGTCATTAGCATCTCCTCCGTTGTCTTGGCCTCGAAAATGATTTTCCAATCTATTACTTCCATGCTGGATGTAACATCTTCCCAGTTTATAGCTTTGGAGTGAAAATTAAAAATTTCAAATTTGCTTCTTTCTGTTGTGGGTGTTCTTTCCTTTCTTGTTGCCTTTATATTAGTTTTTATTTCAATGATGTTGTGGTCCGATATCATAGTTGGGGATATTTCTACATTATCAATTAGGTTGCTGTTGTTTGTGAATACCAAATCTAGGCAGTTGTTTTTCTTGTGTTTTCTGTTATTTCTTATGTTAACATAAATTCATAAGCTAGAGCTAGTAGCATTTTTACCTGCTCCTGGTCTTCTCGTGTGCCCCCCCCCCCCTTGTCCTGGTGTATACATATATTTTTTCCTATCCTTTTATATTTCATGAATGGGATATATATATATATATATATATATATATATATATATATATATATATATATATATATGCGTGCGTGTGCGTGTGTGTGTGTGTAAGTTGAATTTCAATTGATTGAATATGTAGCTTTCTGTTTTGCAGGTTCTAAATAAGAAAATCTTTGACATAAAAGTAGGTTAGTAAGTAACCTAAATCTTTTATTATTTTTAACACTAGCGTGACTCGAACTCCCGACCTAAGTGTATAGATAAGTAATAAATTTATAGTTTCTGTTTTACCAGACCTTAGACAGAAGAGTAGGAAAGAAAACACCCTAATTCCTTCATGATTATTCTTATCAGCACTATCGTGACTCGAACACCCGACCTAATTGTCTTCATTTTAATTACATGAAACTCATTAAAATTAATGTATTTTACCGAACAGGTTCCTGCGGGAGATATATGCGGAAATAAATTCGACGAAAATCATTAAAATTAAGGAAATTTACCACAAACATTGGTTTGTGCGGGAGTCCTTTCTAGCCGAATGCCGTTTTATGTGAAACATTTAAGGTTTAACATGGCGGAGCAGTATTCTACACGATTTTTACTTGCAACAGAAATAATTTCAAAGCTAGATTACCAGTATTGTAGTTGAGACATATGACCCATTGTAACAGTGAAGATATATCGAACCTGTAGGTGCGCGAAGCCCGCTCTCCCAGTGGAGAGGCAATCGAAAAGAGCCCGTCTAGTGATTTTCGCTATTGGTTTTAGTCATTCTAAAACCGAGTCATTCTAATTTTTCCTGTATTATAGCAGCTGATGATGGAAGTTGGAAATAACTGAAAAATCTTTAAAAATAATCAAATAAATTATTTACATCTTGTCTGTGGTCCCGCTATTCATATTTATATAAAGTTTCTTAAAAAACAATTTTATGGGTCAACGCCCCCAAATTACGTCACAATCAAAACAACGGCAAAAACCCTAAAGTACACAAATATTAAATTCAGAAAAACGAGGCATAATCAGCTTAATAAATTCAAAACGAAATTAGGCGAAACAGATCTCAACTTTACTGGCAACCTGCATACAGATATAAACACCAAATCTGAAAAGTTTCAGGAAACCTTATGGCATGCTTTAATGACTCCTGTCCCATCATTGAAAAATATATTCCTACGGTTCGAATCAACAATCCTTGGTTTATCTCGGGTCTAAGTACATCTATTAAAGAAAAGCATAAACCATATAAAAATGTGAAGAAAAGTCTACTCCCAAAAGAAGTTTACACTCACTTAGAAAGACTTAATTCGTTAATACACAAAACTAAAGCTAATTACTATGAACATAAATTCGAAGAATATAAAGGCGATCCTAAGCAATACTGTAACCTCATTAACAAAATGATTAATAAAAACTAACAAATCCTTCTACCTGGGAAAGTCTCTTGGTAAATAATGCGCCCACAGCGGAAGCGGACAAAATAAATATTTTAGATACTTTTAACGATTATTTCACCGAAATGGGAGCCAACCTTGCTTCTAATATCCCACCCACGGTGTGGTCCTGCGATACTACCTAGGCACCCCCGTTATGACAGCCATAAAACAATTAAAAAAATAAAAGCTGTACGCTAGACACAATCTCAAACAGAATTTGCAAAGAGTGCGCAAACTTAATTGTGCCCAAGTTTTCAAAGCTCATAAACCTATGCATTCAGAATGCTGTCTTCCCAGACTGCCTTAAAAAGGCTAGAGTATGCTCTATCTATAAATCGGGAGATAAAACTTCTTCAAACCACAGCTCTATTTCCACCCTCCCAACCGTCAGTAAACTATACGAGAGAGCAATATACGAGTATAATTAAATTATAAAATACATATTCAAATACAAAATCATACACAAACAACAGTTTGGTCTTCTAAGTAAACACATGACTAATGACGCAATAACCGCAATATTAGAGGAACATTACAGCAATCTCAGCGACACAAACTTCAATAATCATCCTACTTGATCTTGCTGAGGCCTTTGACACAGTACCTCATGACACTCTTAAAAAACTCGAACACTACAGCTTCAGGGGACTACCCTTAAAATGGTTGAACTTACTTGGCTAACAGGACAAAATTTTTAGCACAAATTAGTCAAGGTTTCATTCATAATTACGAAAGCGAGTGCAGCACTCCCAAACAGGTTCTTCGATCCATATACAGTACTTTACCATGGTGTACCCACACCTTCAATACTGCTGCATTAGTGCTTACGGAAGCATTCGTTACAGCCATTGGTAGTAATGCAAAAAAGATTAATTAGGAAAATCTATAAATTTAACAAACATAATGAAAGTACAGATCAAATGTTTCATGAGTTAAAAATTCTCAAACTTGGAGACGTTTACAAACTAAACATTGCCTCACATATGTATCAAATCGTCTATAATACTGCTCCAGAAATCAGCCCAAACAAAACAACTTCCCGCTTTAACACAAGACAGTCAAACACGTACACCAGATAACTGATGTTTGTTCTACAGGGTGTCGCGCACCATAGGCTTTATTCAGAAATTAAATAAAGTTACATTAGCCTATGGTGCGCGACTTCTGTGACACTGTAGATTGTCTGACTAGATCCTCAACTGGTCCAAACCTTTGGAATTTACTTGATCAAGAGATAAAACAATTTAGAACATTAAAAATCTTCCAAAGGAAACTGAAAGACAAATTCAACTCATACGAGTTGTATACAGGGTGTTTCAGGAGGAAAGGTCAATACTTCGAGAGGTGATAGTATCGGTCATTGTGAGAAAAAAAGTTCATATGAACATGTCTAATTCTGAATGGTTACGGAGATAGAGTTGTTTGAATCTACAAATACAAAAGCATTATTAATGGTAATGAAGAAAGAGAAATCAATTACTGTTTCTAACATTTAATGTTTAAACAATGGCATTTTGAGTGGTATCAGATACAGAAATGACAAATTTGTTACAGTTTACAATACGTTTTCGAAAATCCCACCGTCACCCTCAATGCACTTTGCAACTCGTGTGCGAAGATCGCGTGTTGTTCGTCTGAGTTGATCTTGACGTTCCTTTATGCGGGCAGCAGCATCCAAAATGCGCGCGAGCAATTCGTCTCGTGTATCCATCTTTCTTTGTAAATTTTACTTTTCATCTATCCCCACAAACAATAATCTAACGGAGAGAGGTCTGGAGACCTTGGTGGCCATTGAATGGGACCACCGCGGGGGGAGGAAGAGCTGCGCGCGCATCAGATTCAAACAGCTCTATCTCCGTAACCATTCAGAATTAGATACATGTTCAAATTAACTTTTTTTCTCACAATGACCGATACTATCACCTCCCAAAGTATTGACCTTTCCTCCTGAAACACCCTGTATATAGCAAAACAAAACATAATATCTGGTAAAATAAAACCAAATGTACGCAAAATCAAAGCATCTAAAGTTGTTAAGATACTCAATTAGCAAGGTAATTAATATTTCGATATTTAATTATAGAATTAGCTAAGATTTAATTATTTTTCAGCGTCTCATATCCCAATAAATATGAAGGTACAATCTTAGCAGAATACCTATATGTAATTATGTCTAGTTATGTGAATGTGTAATCTTAGGTGAATATCCGTACGTACTGTATGTATTTCTAAACATATGTTTGTAGCTTACAACAGATAATCTCCATGTATTTTTCTCTCTCTGTCTCTATATCTTTAAAACTAGTGTACTTAACTTCGCTACTCTGCATTATTTAATAAGATTTACCATACAACTCCATTTTGCCAATAAAGCATAAATTTGCTTGTTATAATGGCAGTGATATGTTATGTAAATATGTTGGGATTGCAAAATTGGAGTTTATTAATAAATATAAAATACAGAATCTGGAATATATAACTTAAAACATAAGCTAGGTTTAATAGTTAGAAGTTAAAATATTTTGTAGGCCTATGATCAAAACGACGCTCGTTTACGTGAACATAGTTCGAGGGTGAAAAATGCCTGCGTTGCAACGCTGGAATGAGGTGGAAAACAGTCAATAGAAATTTAGTATCGTGGTCACATGATGCTACACTACGGAGTTGTCCAATCAAGAACAAATAGCTATCACGTCACGCGTTGTTAAGCCCTCTCTTCGATCACTTAAATTATGGGGAAATAATATAGCTTTCGGTAAACAATAGATTTTTATAAACAGACTTAGGCTAAATATGCATTTGCATATTTCCATATGCAAATGCATATTTTAGGCATTTTTTAATGTTTTTGGATATTTGTGACATTTTAAGTGATTGTGCATTTTATACGTTATTTTTCTGTTTTCAGGGTATATTGAAAGAAATTTTAGATCTGACATTGTCTTATCTAGATTTGGCAGAACTGTCTTATTCCACAGGCATTCAAGTTATCAGTGCTACGCTGGTGTCTGACTGCGATAGGCCTACTTTACAAGAAGCCGAAAGAAAAAAGGAGTAAAAGTGTCATTCTTAGAGCATTCGTTGAAGAGTTTGACCCATTTAGTACAGATGGAAGCGTGTTGTTCTGTAAATATTGTGAGGTTGTGGTTTCTGCAGCTAAAAGGTTTCAAGTTCAACAACACAAAAATACACAAACCAGCATGTGCCAGATGAGTCCACGCTTAGGAAAAACTATGTTCCTGAACTCTACAAGGAAACGATGGAAAAGCTGAGAAATAAAGTTGGAAATAATAAGATCTGGGTGTCTATAGACGAAACAACCGGTGTAGAACAAAGGTGTGTTGTAAATTTTATGTTTGGTTTATTAGGAATAGAAAATGAGAGGGGCAAATCATACTTATTGACAGTTGATGTCCTGGATAAGGTAAACCATTCGACAGTTGCAGCTTTCTTCAATGATTCATTAAATCTTCTAATGTCTTCTGGTATTCTGTACAATTCTGTTCTTTTAGTGTGTACAGATGGTGCTCCATAGATGACCAAGTGTATGAGAGGACTTCAGGTCCTCTATCCTAAAATAATACATGTAACAGGGCTGCACAGAGTTGCTAAATTTATTCGTTCTAAGTACAAGGATGTGAATGAATTGATTTCTAATGTGAAGTCAGTTTTCGTGAAAGCGCCCTACCGAAAAGCAAAATTTGGAGAACTTGTTGGAAGTGTACCGCTACCTCCTTCCCCCATAGTGACAAGATGGGGAACCTGGCTAGAAGCTGCAGTGTATTATGTGGAAAATTTTGAAATTGTGAAGACTATGATTGAAATATTTGATCCTGAGAGGCTCAGAGCATCACGGACGCACAAAATGCGCTGAAGAAGAAGAAGGGTATTCAAGAGGATCTTATTTTCATTTCCATCAACTTCAAATGCATTTCCTCGGCAATTATGAAATTGCAAGAAAAGGGATTACCGTTGAAGAGTAGCATACATTTAGTTCAGGACGTTACCAATGCATTAAAAGACCTTGAGCACAAAGATTTCATTGAAAAACTGAGTGCTGTTCTTTCGAAAAATACAGGGTATGAGAAATTGAAGAAAATAAGTGAAATACTGTTACATAAAAACGAAACTGATTCAACTTTAGAACCCCTTGAACTTGTGGATTTTCTGGCCTTAGAATTTGCGCCTATAGTTACAGTTGACGTGGAACGCAGATAACAGGCGTAGAATGATGTTTGAACACTTAAAGCAACATGTTGTGATTAAATGTAATCATGATTTGTAAACGATTTTTTCTGTATTTTTTTCATTTGTAGTGGATCAATTATCATACGGCATACATTTTAAATGCGAGTGTTTTACATTAATAAATATATTCCTATTAAATTAAAATGCTATATTTTTCCCTGAAAGCTATATTTGATATTGCATATTTAAATGCATATTAATGCATATTTACCCATTTTTAAGTGCATATTTATCTTAAGCCTGTTTATAAATTTAGATTAATTTATTAATCTAATTTGGTAATTATTGAATGTTTCACCAACACTGAAATTAATATCCAAAATACATTTTTCTAATGTATTTTGGTGTGTTCTGTTCAAAATCTCAAATATGACCTTCATATCTTGCGCAAATGAACCGAATCAAAGTTATGAAACTGTTGGTGAAACATTCAATAATAACCATCTAATTTATTATTTATATGAATTTATTAAGGATAAATAGGCTACTTAGGGTACTTAAGTGATATAAACTAGGTAGGAACTCAATAAAACTTATAAAATAAGATGTGTTAACTTGTTGTGTATGGGAAAAACAGAAGAGAAATTTCCCATCTTGACGCAAGATGCAAATATGAAGTCTCTTCTGAACGGAGAAATAGCAGCGTCGGTGAGAGAGTAGAGAGGGGACCTTGAGAGAGAGGAAGACGTGAGAGTTTGGTGTTACAAGAAGATCCCATTAGAGTCGAGAGGAATTGTCACCGAGTGCAGGTCGTCCAGCTGATCAGCAATGATGATGGTGTACTTCTGGCTGACATACTCAGAAATGGCCATGAAGCGATTGATGACGGTGGTCATGGTGTCATTGTCATCTGCTGGTGCCTGCAGGATTGGCAGTGCTTTCAGATTGATTGAATGCTCCCCAGCTTGGAACGGACATCGCTTCATCATGGATGCGTGACACCACCCAGGCCAAGTCCTTGGCACGTGCCCAGTCCCTTTAAGGTTCATGTGACAAATCGTCTATGTCAGTGTCGTAGCCAGGTGGAGATGGCCTCTTGCCAGATGGGAGGATAGCCTGGTCCAGCCTTTGGAACTCCTGTAGGTCATCAGGTTTGATAGATTTCGATCTCTTGTGCTTGCCACCCTTTCGGCCATGACTCTGCTGTGGAGGGGAGCCTCTCTGCCATACCATCAGTTGAGTGCTGTGGAAGGTGTTCTTCCCGTCTAAGGTTGACTCCAAGACATCTATGCTGTCACAAGAGCAGTGAATCATTCTCTCTTTGACGATGGTGTCAGGGATGTAGACACATCCATTCTCAGCATACCTCTCCAGGATGTTCTGAGCGATGGTGGTGTCTATCTTTCTTACAGCGTCGATACCAATAGCGTGATTTGCCGCGTGGAACAGATCTAGGAGTGCTTCTGAGAGGGTGGCTTGGTGCAGAGTAAGACCGAAGCCCACATGCTTTCGTGTCAACTTTCGTCGGTTGCAGACTGCATAGACTATGTCCTGGGCAATGCTGCACACACTCTGCTTTACTTTCTGGTCCTCTTCACTTCCCTCATCCACAGCATCCATTCCCCCAAAGAGCAATCGTAGAAACAGGTACAGACTGTCGGGTATGACGCGATCAACATGTTCCTGATCAAGACCTTGCCATGTCTCGGAGTGTCCAGGAGTTTCAAGATGATCTTGTCGAACTTTCAGAGCTACGTGTACCATATCTTGGAATATGCTGCTTGTGGCACACATGCGGACATCAGCATCTTCATCTTCAGTAGACTCTGAGTCAGAGGTGACAGGACCTTGTTCACAAGACTTAGCCAGTGCTTTGGAGATGATGAAATCTGAGCTCTCTCCAGGGTAAATCAGCAGCGGGCCCCTTGACAATGGGCGTACATAGCTGGCGTTTGATCCAAGCATCCTTTGAACAGCTTCGTAGAACGTTGTTCTCCTGGAGTATTTCACGGTGATGCCGGTGTCATTACACATACTCTCGTATCTGTCCCAGACGTCTGCCATGTCGTATATGTGACCACGAGACAGGTCTACTGTCAAGTCTTTGCACAGCTTCGTCATGCACTCATTTTCAAGCCCTTGCTACTCCTCTGACACCGCTTGTTTTCTAGTACGTCTCTCAAATGTCACCAAACATGCCAGATGATAGCAGCCTTCAACTGCAATCACATCACTCACCGCTGACAACGGTATGCTCATGACAGGGTCGTGTTTGGCACGCTGCGTCAAGTCATCTGACTTCTCCATTGTCTCCACCCTGTGCAGTTTCTTTGTGGTCTTCTTTTGGCAAAACATGCAAAGGGTCCAGTCAGTCACTGGTGTTGAACGTCTACGCTTTGGGGGAAAAGCCTGAGAGCCTGCACTTTTTGTGGTCGCCGATGCACCCATGGTCTGCTACTGACTTCGCAGCCTTTTGAGTTTGCCTTTAGAGGCGAATAAAGCGTAGCATGATTTATGCCACTTGAGTTCCAATGCATTGAAATCATCCTTGGAATGACTTTCCAGTCTGTAAAATATCAAGATAGTAGGTATCTCCCAGGTTCTTTCTCTCATCGCCCACAGTCATAGTTCTTGCTTTTCCTTCTGCTGATGCTGTGCGCAGGTCACCAGCGCTGCTTTGGCAGAAGAAGCAACAATCCTCACTGACATCCTGACGTTTCCTCTTGCACTTGATGACAGCTACAGGGTCCATTGCTGATGAGCTCCTATCTGCAAAGACAAGTGAGAATGGCAGTATGTAGTAGCCACAGATATACTGAAACAATTCGAAACATACCTATCCTTTAGCAGTATTATTATTATTATTTTACCAGCTGGCACTGTCTGCACTCTTTTAATTGCATATACCAAACCAATGTCTGGCCAGCCAGTGCATTGAAAATATTCAACATATGAAAGTATGCTATTACTTGTATTATGGTAGTAGTAGGCACATGCGCACCTCACCCAGCATACTAAATGTAGTTTTAATGGAAATAAAGACACCCAGAGTCATAGTTACATTCAATTATTATCCATAAAATCACAAAAATATGCTTTATATGCTAATGATACACCTTTAAACACGTTGTTACATAGCGCCACCACTGAAATGCAAAAATTTGGAATTTTTCAGAATTTGACTTTTGTAACCTTGTATGGGACCTTCAAACCCAAAATTGAGAGTGGCATCCAGTCGCATCTTGTTTGGCATCCTCAATACTACTTATCTAAGGTGGGTGCCTGCTATTAACAAAAAACCCGTTGTTTTTTTCTAGACGACTTTTCAATTTTTGGCCGGCCCACTAGAATTGTTAATCACTAGCCTCCGGATCACCAATTTGTAGTGGTCTAGAAAGTAGGCTTACTATAATTTATGAATTAAATTGAAATGAATAATTAGGGGTCACCAGTTCGGGGCACAGAACAAACACCATATTTAATAAGGAGAGAGAAATTACTCTGTTGTTTTGTGTTTAATTATAAAAATAAATGACTTATTTGTTCACAGTATATATGTATTTATATATATCAGGTTTTTGCTCTATCTTTGTTATAACTCAAAATAATATCTGAATCTATGTTCAATATTAAATGTAAATAAATTAATAAATAAATAAATGAATCAATTTGGAATTTGCTCAGGGCATAATAATGTCTACCAACGGCTCTGTTCGTTCAGGATGACAGGCTTGCCAGGCTTGCCAATACCATGAACACTGTCATCACGTCCGAAGGTTTTTTTTTCAGTTTTTACAAAACCATTTTTTATTCACTTCATTGTTAATATACAGGGTGGGCCGAAAGTCTGGATCCATAGGAAAATATTTATTTTAATACATAAATTACAACAAATGGTAAATACTTAAAATGAATATCAACTTTAACTCGTAAATGCGTATCCGTGATACTGTACAGTGGTTCGTACTCCAGTATAAACAACAAATTATAACAAATGCTCAAATTGGCGGCCTCTGACATCGAGACACTTAGGGATGGAATTTATGATTTTTAATAATTCTTCGAATTGACGTTCTCGAGATGCGTGTTTCATTTGATAATCTTCTTGTTGACTTTACTGGACTATTCGTTAAAGTTTCACATACCATTGCAGAGGTATTTTCATCAGTTGCAGTTTTTGGACGACCAGAACGCCGTCGATCATGTACACTGCCTGTTTCTTTGAAACGTTTAAACAACTTGCCAACAGTCGCATGTGTTACTGGATGCTTATCAGGATGATTTCTATTGAATTCGGTAGCAACTTCTCTGTGTGTAGCGCCCTGTCTTGCGTACATGAGTACAAGTTCTACCCGGTCTTCTGTTGTTAGATTCGAAGCCATTTCTGGGCTGAAATAAAAAAAGTATTTGAGTATTTATACTGGAGTACGAACTACTGTACAGTATCACGGATACGCATTTACGAGTTAAAGTTGATATTCATTTTAAGTATTTACCATTTGTTGTAATTTATGTATTAAAATAAATATTTTCCTATGGATCCAGACTTTCGGCCCACCCTGTATATTCCCTTCTTGAATTTATATTTAATTATTCATTTATGTTTCCTTAGTAATATGTAAACCAGTGATTAATGAAATAATTATGTTCTAAAGACATTTGGCAATGAGTTAGCCAACCAATCAGCGCTCACTCACTAAACATTCATTCATAAAATGTTTCAACCGTTTGTAGTACACACAACAAATACTCGTATATGCCAGGTGTCGCTATCTGTTCTAAAGATAGCGACATGCATGTATGCTTCCTGTAGCAATTGATGTGCACCATCAACACGTATAAATACAATAATAAATTGTAATATTATTATTTTTGTTGTTACTGTTGTTGTTGTTGGTTAGCCGATCAGCCCACCCTGATTGAGTAAACCGGCGGCACGCAGGTAACCGATCGCCCTCTCCAGAGTGGACCAGAGGTTCAGCGCACTAGTGATGTTGTGTTGTGTTCTATATTGTGCTAGAGCGGTACAGTCTGTCATAATGTGTTCAAGTGTTTGTGGTGTGTCCTGGAACAGGTGGCAGGTGTCGTCTGTGGAGTTGTCTAGTCTGTGTTTATATGTCTGTAAGTTCGGGTGATGTCCACATCGGAATCGTGCTAAATTAACTCGATCCGATCTGCTCAGGCTGGTCTCTGACCTGTCAATAGGTGGCGGCTTCGCACCTAGGACCGCATTCGGACCGAGTCATGTCAGTGCTTTGTGGGTTAGGTGTGTGTGTATGTGTTTTTTGCACTGTGTGATGTCTGTGGGGCGTGGTATGAATTGAGTATTTGGTTATAATGTCTCTCTGGTGTTACCTTAATGGTGCGAGATGCTGGTGCATGATTGTACATGTAGTGGCAAGGGTGTTGTGGGTTGTCGCTGCTGCCATGAATTGTGTTCCCCTCATGTATAAATGTTCGCTAACTTTCAGTATTTTTGTTTATGTGTGCTGGTGTTCTATTGGTGTTGTTTGAGTACATCCTGTAATGATACGAAGTGCGTTGTTTTATGTTGTCTGTAATGTGTTTGAGTGTGTTTGAGATAATGGGTGCCCAGCATGAGCTAGCATAGTCCATAACTGAGCGAATATATTGTTTGTATATGAGTGATGTTGTTTCCTGCTGATGTCCAAAGTTTGTGCCAGTTACTACCCTAAACGTGTTAAGTCGACGTACATTTGTTTTTAATGTCCTGAATGTGGTTTTGTCCTAAATGTGGTTTTAATGTCCTGAATGTGTTGTATGTGACCCCAATTATTTTGGTCTTGTGAGTGTGTGGAATGTTGGTGTTGTGTTGCGTAAGCTGTAGAGTTATCTGGTGTTCTTTTGTTCTTTTGTGTTGCTTGTTAGCAAGGTGATGGTTGATTTTGTGGGCGCTACTTTGAGTCTATTGCGTGTGAGCCAGTCTTGTATACTGTTTATGTATGTTTGTAGGTTATTTGTAGCGGTGTCGATGTTGTTGTGGGTGGATGTTAGTGATGTCATCTGCATATGATGATAAGATAAGCTTGTTATCTATGGGTGTTGGAATGTCATGCATGTATAAGTTGAACAGTGTTGGTGAGAGAACAGAGCCGTGAGGGACCCCGTTCGGAAAAGGTGTTGTTTCTGTTGTTTTATATTGTTTATTCTACTACGCTACATATGCTTAAGAATGCATTAACTAATGCACTACCACATATATATATATATATATATATATATATATATATATATATATATATTATATATATATATAACCTTTGGTTAGCTTCCGGCCGAATTGTTCATTCTGACGAAGGTCAAGCTTTTCACTCCACTTTAGACCTACAGTTTAACGTGGAATCCGAACCACGCCCCATCAACAGCCCAGCGTCGTAACGACTAGGCCACCTAGGGTACCCATTTATCTACCAACCACTTCCTTTATTGTGTGGAATGAACAGCTGGGTTTTGCTGCGCGCCGGCTGCCGTCGGGTCTCAAACCCGGGGCCGATGGATTCGTAGTCAGCGACGCTAACCACTACACCACCGAGGCGCATATATATATATGTGTGTGTGTGTGTGTGTGTGTGTGTGTGTGTGTATTATTATATGTTACTCTCTGTAAAGCTATTGTATGCCTTATACAGGGTGATTTATAAATGTGTTTCAAATATCGCAGGGTGTATTCTTGAGTCAAAAATAAAGGAAAAAGACCATATAAACATGGGTCGAGAAACCCGTAGGTTTTGAGCTATAGTACGCGACAGATAAACTCCAAAAGATCGTTTATATTTTACACAAATACACAATGTGATAGATTTGCTTCATTAAAGTAAATGTTAAAAATTCTTTCCTACTTCTTAATACATGCCTGAGCAAGTGAGCATGCCTCACCTCACCACCCTCTCTCTCTCTCTCTCTCTCTCTCTCTCTCTCTCTCTCTCTCTCTCTACCCCCTTCATCGTAAACTATCTCTCCTCTATCCTAAATCAATCCCAGAAATCAATAGTGAACACATCATCAATGTGACACATGACACTCGTGTGATTTCTAACAAAGAATATCGCTTACCAGTGCTATCACCCTGTATGCACGAGGAGGCAAATACACGCATATTCGTACGTGTCAAGGATGCAGTAATTTGTGGTGAAACTAGTGTGCTAGTCATTGCTAATGCTACTGACATCGTAGTAATAGCTGTGCATGCGATGCAGCCACTCTTTGATCTGGGATTACAGAAGCTATGGGTGACATTCGGCAGATACAAGGACATCACTTTGATTCCAGTGCATGATATTGTTGCAGCGATTGGCCAAGAGAAAGCCGCAGCACTCCCCTTCTTTCATGCCTTCACTGGGTGCGATGTATGCTCATACTTTCGTGGCTATGGCAAGAAGTCGGCATGGCAGACCTGGATGGTGTATCCTGAAGTTACACGGGTATTTAAGTTGCTGAGTCAAAGGCCAGACGCAATAGATGACACGTCCTTAGAGGTTCTCGAAATGTGTGTGGCAGTTATGAGTTATGTATGACAAGCTACTGAGTGTAAACCTATAGACGCTGCCCCGACTGAACTTGTTCGCCAGGAAGTAGCGATCGTATGACTTGATCCCATCCACCCAAGACGCCCTAAAACACCACGCAGTGAGAGCAGCGTACCAGGGAGATCATGTATAGAGTCAAGCCACTGAACGCGAACCTATACCAGTAGATCCAGCGGAATGGGATTGGATAAAGGAAGTTGAGTTCTTACATTTCACATGCATATCTGCTTTATGCAGATATGCATGTGAAATGTAATTTTGCAATAGCTTCATCACCTATGTGAAGTGTTCTCTGCAATTTTGCACAACCATTGTTACCTTTAATGCAGTAGTTTTTGGATTTTCTTCCATAAATATGTTACACATTTTTAATTAGAAAATTGGTTGTTTAAATCTATATCGATATACAGTGTATGCATTGTATATACATATACTTTAGAGTTCCTTCGTTTGCTCGAAGATGATTCTTTCTGTGCACGCTTAGCAATAACGTGTATATTACTGAAATTAGTTTCGGCAATGATTATAATGCTAGTGTTTGAATATTGAATTAAGATTGTGTTATGGTCTTTGTGTACTTTCAATGGATATTGAAAATAATACAGGCCTTTAATCCGAAATAAGCTAAATTTGAAGTTTTTGACCTAGATCATTGGATTCCATGACCTCAAAAACATAGCCTTAGACATTTATTTCGTCAAAATGGCCGCGATATTGATGATTTCTAATATCGAGATGGCCTATCTGCGGCCATTTTAGGTATGCCAAAAATGGCCGCCAGGGTGCAGGCTGACGTTGCCCAAGTTTTTTTTTTCCAAAGATCTTGTTCATAAAGGGCATGTGTACCAAATCTGTTGCTTATATCATCATTTGCACAATTACATGATATTTTGACCCTAAGCACCCCTACTATAGAAGTTTAATTTTTCTGTCGCATGCTATAGCTCGAAACGTACGGATTTCTCGATTCATGTTTATATGGTCTTTTTTCTTTATTTTTTGTCTCAAGAGTACACCCTGCGACTTATGAAACACATTTATGCATCACCCTGTATATGTAGCAAATAACTATAAATTATTATTATTATGGTGGTGTAGTAGTTAGCATCGCTGAATGTGAATCCACCGGACCCGGGCTCGATTCCCGGAGACGGCAGGCGGCGCGCAGCTAACCCAGTTGTTCATCTTTCTATACAATAAAACTGATTGGTAGGTAAATAGATAAATGAGAATCCTGAGTAGCCTAGTAATTAAGACGCTGGGCTGCTGATCGGGAGGTCGTGAGATAGAGTTCGGGCGAGGACGTTGTAATTTCTGACCACCCGTGGTGGGTCGTAGTTCGGATTCCACGTTAAGCTATAGGTCTAAGGTGGAGCAACAACTTGACTTTCATCAGAATGAACAACTGAGGTGGAAGTTAAATATTTGCCATTATTTCTCAGCTTAACTAAATCATACATTATGTGTTTATAAACACAGAAGGAAATGCTTAATTAAAACAGCCAAAGACATGGTTCAATATTTACAAATCAACCTAAATGGTCACTGTAATGATGCTATTTTTTGCATTAAAAAATAACAAAACTAATAGTATGTTTCTGGTAACAAACTTAAATAGTAAAAATATAACTATTTAAAATATAACTATTATTTTTTTCACTGTAAAATGCCAATAAAACAACAGCGAAAGTTAATTTTTATAATTTTATAACATGCAATGGAACAAAAGCAAACGTAACTGAATGTGTTTTAATTCAGTTTAGGAACTTTTAATCAACATAGCGTTTATTCAAACTTTTATATGTGGAATTAGCGCTTTGCTGAGTATCAGATCCTTACAAAGTTCAGACAGTATATATATATATATAATATATATATATATATGAAAATGAAAATGAAAAGGTTTATTGGCAGACTAAAGTCCATATGATAAATATTATTAATACAATGACAGTTCACATACTAAGGATAGAAATTTATACAAGTCATTAAAAATAATACAGTAATGTCGTAGTTAAGTGGAGCTACAGACAAACGTTTTCGTACCAAGAATTCCATGGCTTAGACGATAAACGGCAGGACTCATGGATAGCTTGGATAATCGGGTTGGTTGATTTTTTAATTCTTTGCATCAGACTGTATTGAGTAAGTCTTGTTACCTCCGGGGAGCTCGGAACATTGCGGGTAGCAAACATTTGCGAAGCTGAACATCTTTGGGGAGGTAATTTATGTAAGAGTGTAAAAGACCTGTTGTACAGCAAATTTAGGGTTCTGCCAGAACTTTTTTTATAATTTACCCAGAGTTGCTGTCTGTATATATTACTGCAGAAAGTACGAGAGAGAGTGTCTTTAGCTTCACTTGTACAGAACCGAAAGTTCCTTATAGTCATATTCGTTTCAGCACAAAGGCTTCGAGATTTTCTTATATCCGAGTCATCACTCAAGGAGCTGGTAATAGTTTGACCCAACTACTTAAACTCTTGTACTTCCTCAATTACTTCACCATTCATTTTAAACCTTATATCAGCTGGCTGATTACAGCTTTTAGGATGAAATTGCATAACCTTAGTTTTTGTAACAATAAAAAGAATATCATGTTTCTGCGAATACACTTCGCATACTTTTAGTAGCCGATCCAGACCTTTAACAGAGGGACTTATTAACACCATATCATCGGCATAAACTGTTATTTATCCTTGTGTTATCTATACCCACGCTTCTCAAACTAGGGGTCGCGTAAATATTATTGGGGGTCGCAGAAACATTTGAAAATATTATTTTTTTCATAAATATACAGTGTTAGTACCTATTACTTTTATGACATTGAGTGAAGGGTCGCGAAAAAATTTGTCTGATCCAAAGGGGTCGCAAGTGAAAAAAGTTTGAGAATCCCTGATCTATACAACATCCTACTGTTGCCTCATTAAGTGAAGCAATTAATCCGTCAATATACACATTAAACAGCATAGGGGAGAGCAAGGAACCTTGTCTCACCCCGCAAGAGGAGCCAAAACATTCGGATAGTACACCTAACGGTAAAAGATTGGTGGGAATACCAAAATTTCAATAAATTTAATATGTACATGGGAACCTTCCTGTCTTCTAGTTTTTTAAATAAAATATTGTGGTTCACTTTATCATATGCCTTACTTATAACTAGGAAACAGCTATAAGTAGTTGAATTACTGTCAATGTATTTAGACAGTGTTTCTTTAAGTACATACTGT
Source organism: Bathynomus jamesi (assembly GCA_023014485.1). Taxonomy (NCBI): domain Eukaryota; kingdom Metazoa; phylum Arthropoda; class Malacostraca; order Isopoda; family Cirolanidae; genus Bathynomus; species Bathynomus jamesi. The sequence goes on from JAJOZX010003133.1 coordinate 251,881, forward strand.
ATGTAGATACACATGTCAGTTGAGTGGGCCTTTTAAAACCAAACTGATTAGGAGTAACAAGAGTTTTTCTAGTAGTTTCGAGAAACAGGAAGCGACAGCAATAGGCCTGTAATTATTGCTGGACAGAATGTCTCCGTACTTATTTTTTACCAGGACAAGATATATATACCCTCATGAACTCTGCAGGGATATAGCTATGAGCAAGCATGGCTGAGAAGAGAAATGATATATGCAGACATGCTACGTCATTGGCATATTTTAAGTGCTCATTCGATAGATCATCTACCCCTGACGCAGAACCAGTCTTTAACTCTTTAATTAACCTCTTTACTTCAGGAACTGATATCAAAGTATTTTCCCTTGTCCCTCCCACAAGCGTTTCACTGCAAGCTATCTTAAGATTATATATATACAAAGGTGGGCAAGACCGAGTTCCAAAAGGACCGAACTCCAGAAACTCGGTCCTTTTTAAGGACCGTGAGCGGGAAAGTCGGTCCTTTTCTCAGTGAGGACCGAAATGAGGAGCGACGGTCCATTTTTAAGCAATTCCAGACGGTCCGGTCCGGACGGTCTTTTTTAGTGATTTTAGTGTGTTTAGTGATTATTTGAAGTTCTAAAGAAGATGGATCGTTTCCTCTAGAAGACTCAGAAAGAGACTGTTCATCAAGTTTAACACGCCTATCCCATCCAGTGCCGCCGTGGAGAGGCTCTTCTCTTTGGGGAAGGACGTCCTCAAGCCGAAAAGGTCAGGGCTCAGTGACAGCCATTTTGAAATGCTAGTCTTCTTGAAGGGAAACTCAAGCATTTAACTTAATAACTTTTTTTCATCATTTATGTATTGTATTAATTATAATTTACGTTAATAAAATTAAAGATTTCCGGTGTCTTTAATTTCATTTTTCATTTTAATCAAATTTTTCACTTATATTATATATAAGGACCGAGGACCGAGTCGTTCCTAGGTCCTATCTTCAGAAAGGACCGGGACCGGGACCGTCGGTCCAGTTTGAGGCAAGGACCGGGACCGGGACAGTCGGTCCTTTTTGAGGCCCGGGTGCCCACCTTTGTGTATATATATATATATATATCTATATATATATATATATACGAAAGACGCTTGTATAGGAGATATTCCGCGCAAGACGAGAGAGAGAGAACGAAACAAATGAAAAAATGAGGTAACCATCCGGGAATCGAACCCGGGATCTTCCGATTGCCGGTCAGATGCGATACCATTACACCATGGGCCTCACTCTTCCAAATGCCGTAATTCCTCTACATACTCGCAGAAACCAATGCTCCAAGGGGGCACCTCCGCATGCCGTAACATTATATACATTCAACTGCAAAGAACACGCAGTATAAATAACGTAAAGAACGACGCTTGTATAGGAGATATTCCGCGCAAGACGAGAGAGAGAGAACGAAACAAATGAAAAAATGAGGTAACCACCCGGGAATCGAACCCGGGACCTTCCGATTGCCGGTCAGATGCGATACCATTACACCATGGGCCTCACTCTTCCAAATGCCGTAATTCCTCTACATACTCGCAGAAACCAATGCTCCAAGGGGGCACCTCCCGCATGCCGTAACATTATATACATTCAACTGCAAAGAACACGCAGTATAAATAACGTAAAGAACGACGCTTGTATAGGAGATATTCCGCGCAAGACGAGAGAGAGAGAACGAAACAAATGAAAAAATGAGGTAACCACCCGGGAATCGAACCCGGGATCTTCCGATCCCCTTGGAGCATTGGTTTCTGCGAGTATGTAGAGGAATTACGGCATTTGGAAGAGTGAGGCCCATGGTGTAATGGTATCGCATCTGACCGGCAATCGGAAGATCCCGGGTTCGATTCCCGGGTGGTTACCTCATTTTTTCATTTGTTTCGTTCTCTCTCTCTCGTCTTACGCGGAATATCTCCTATACAAGCGTCGTTCTTTACGTTATTTATACTGCGTGTTCTTTGCAGTTGAATGTGTGTGTATATATATGTATATATATATATATTGTATATATAAACTTAAAATTTCTACATACCTTCAGGAATATTGTACTACTTTATGAGATATATATCCTGCCAATAAAGCTTATCATTATCATTATCTTCATTATGCTAAATATTTGCGATCAACCTAGTCCCGACATATTCCTCTGCATTTTAAAGTAAAATGAAACATAGTAATTGAGTTACATTACATATTCTTTACTTAATTCTATTCGAAAGCTTTTTTTTCACAAAAAGGCTATAAAAAATACTTAAAGCATTTAATTAGGAATTCGTTTGAAAAAACGTCTCATAATAATTGCAACAGAATTATATTTGTCTCTCTTGATAAAAAATTTAATTCAAATTTTCTTTGCATTTTACCAATTAGAGAATGGATGATCTATTGGAGGAGAAACTAAAATACGCAGTTACAACCTATTTATTTATTTATTTATTTACTTATTTGACGGTTTGTTGTTTGTTTATTTATTAATAAAAGGTAGCGTAAATTTAAACGCATAAACGTTGATAAGTGTTGATACGATTAAATATTATCAATTATAAAATACTATTAAATGAAAAGTAAGGCCGACTCTATTTTGCATACAAAATGACGATTCTTAGACGATTTTACCACTTTAAAATTGGAAGATTTTCTGCTATGCGTTTGTCTTTATTCATAGAAATAAGTGTGATGGAACCATTTCATTATTTACTTGGATTTTATTCCAGTTTCAACAAGCGAATGACCCTCAGGGTTATCTGACCCACACGCATCATACTTTTTTATTTAAAGGTTCTCAGTCAAAAAAATTAAGAAGTATTTTATTGTTTTTTCAAATAGTTTTCTTCTAAATAGTGAAATGGAAAAGTGTGTATATACACACCATATATATATATATAATATATATATATATATATATATATGAATAGAAACGACATAAGTGTTAAGGAACGTCTCTGCACAAGAGTTATATGCGCATATTCACGATTTGCGAGGGTGCCCTCTCAGGGCATTGGTTTCTGCCCTATGTGGGAGAATTTCGATTTGTGATTGAGTGAGGTCCGTAGCATAATGGTAGAGCGTCCGACCGGCAATTGGAAGGCCCTGGGCTCGATTCCTGGGCGGTTCGCCTCATTTTTCATTATTCGTTATCTCTCCTCCTCTTGTGCAGAGACGTTCCTTAACACTTATGTCGTTTCTATTCATTTATATACTGCGCGGTCATTGCAGTTATATATGCATATATATATATATATATATATACAGGGCGTCCCAAAAAAATGTATACACACTTTAAATAATTATAAAGGCAGTGTTTATTAAAATACATTTCATTTTCAAAATGTAATAGAATCCACAGACATTATTTAATTGTTTTGTCAACGCCTGTTTTCAAACTGACGTCCGTTCTGGTCCAGGCACTGCTGATAACGCGAAGCAATGGAATCGCAAACATCACGAAACATTTCGTTTGGTATTTGTGTGCATTCTCGTTCAGTGGCTGCTCTCAATTCAGCGACTGTTGCAGGTTTTATAGCGTAGACTTTGTCTTTTAAGTATCCCCATAAAAAAAGTCTAGTGGTGTGAGGTCTGGTGAACGCGGAGGGTATTCTACGAAACCCCTTCGTCCAGTCCACATCCACATCGTGCCAAGTACCACTCGCAATACTCCACTCTTCGGTCCGGATCATCTTCATTAATAGCATGGACTAATCTTGGAATGTAGCTTTTCCATTGACAGCGCTTCAAAATGTGTTGGACAGATGATTCTGAAATTCCTACCTCACGACTCGCTTGCCGCACAGATTTTCTTGGACTTTGGTGATACGTTTCCAGTACTCTTTCTTGCTTTGTGGGGCTTGTCGATGTCCGTGGTCTTCCGGAACGCTTCTTGTGGACATTCTGAACAGTTCCATCGGCTTCAAACTTATCTCTAATTCGAGTGATGGTAAGTCGCGTTGGTGGATCTGTTTGAAACTCCCTCCTAAACTGTCTTTGCACTTCAACTGCGTTTTCACACTTCCAGTAGCATTTTAGAATTAATTTCCTTTGTTCAAAGCTTAGTCTGACTGCCATTATTAATTCTAATGGGTTTAACTTGGAAAGAAAGAAACATCAATTGAGCTATCAGCTGTTAAAGTGTGTATACATTTTTTTGGGACGCCCTGTATATATATATATATATATGATACAACTTAGAATGGTCCCCTGAGAAACTTTTATTTAACACATAGACCGTGCAGAGAACAAGGAACTCTTCTGGGAAAATTAAATCCATTATAGTCCGAATAAGTATGGTAAATGTCATTTACTATTATTTATTCGGACTATAGTGGACTTAATTTTCCCAGAAAAAAATCCTTGTTCTTGTTCCATGCACGGTCTGTGTGTAACACACACACAACCACACACACACTATATATATATATATATATATATATCAGTTTTAGAGAATAAAACAACTGAACAAATGCTAACAACCTTGGAAGAAAAGATGCTGAGAATTTTAGAAAAATATGCTCCGAAAGCACAGCCAAAAGGAAAGAAGAACTGGCTTGACAAGTAAAAAAGAAGACTATTCTGCAAAAGAAGGAGAGTGGAGGCGAAGTTAGCTAACTGCGGAGATAACAAGGAAAGTAATACAAGAAAAACTGGAGAGTACCGATAGGGAAATACAAACCTTAATTAAGGGCCATACAGAGAGGGAAGAGGAAAAGGCGGTAGAAGCAATAACGGAAAATCCAAAATACTTCTATAGCTACGCGAAAGGAAAACAAAAACGCGCACCACTATCGCATCGCCCCTTAAGGAAAGCAAATAATGAAATAACGGACGATCTAAAAGAAATATCTGAAACATTGAGGGCATAGTATGAATCGGTCTTCAGTATCGCAAAAAGTGACAAAGCGATACCTGACACAGATGCATTCTTTGAAAAGAAATTGTAAGGAGAGTGAAAACAGACTTTGATTTTACCCCAGAAGATGTAGCGAGAGCTAGAGGACAAATGGAACCACATTCAGCTGCAGCTCCGGATAACTGGAACGCATTACTGATTAAAAACTGTAAAAATGAAATAGCTACACCCTTATACTGGATATGGAGAAGATCCCTAGACACTGGGGAAATAAGGCAATAACAACTACGATGTCATACATGGATTTTGTTAAAGCTTTCGACAAATGTGATCATGGTATAATAGCATATAAAATTAAATATATAGGAATAACAGGCAAAGTGGGAAAATGGATCTACAACTTCCTCAGAGAACGTCTACAGGTCGTCAAAATTCAAAGTATATCATCATCAGTATCAGAAATAAGCAGCTCAGTACCACAAGGTACACTACTCCCCACTCCTGTTCATTATCATGCTAACAGACATAGACAGTGGAGTGAACAGCAATAGTATAGTAACATCCTTTACAGACGATACAAAGATCAGCAGAAAAATCAGCGATGCAAATGAAGTGGAGGCCTTGCAGAGGGACACGAACAAAATATAAACATGGTCAGAAGACAACAACATGACATTTAACACCGAGGAATTTCAGCTCTTGAGATATGGAAGAAATGAGGAACTTAAACAGACTGCATAGTATGCTCCAGATAGACAGAAAATTTAGAGAAGCACGAAAGTCATAGAATTGGGGGTAATAATGACCGATGATGCCAAATTCGAGACACAAAATCAGATAACGATAAACAAAGCAAAAAGAGTCGCGAGACAGGTACTAAGAACGTTCAAAAGAAGGGGCAAGAGAATAATGATTCCCCTACTAAAAACTGATCACACCAAAACTTGAATACTGCTCAGTCTTGACGTCCCCATATAAAAAGGAAGAAACTAGAAGAAAAAACTAGAAGAAACTCGGAGACATTTCACAACAAAGATTGATGGCTGCAAAGAACTCAACTACTGGGAAAGACTAGGTAAACTAAATCTGTACTCCCTGGAAAGAAGAAGAGAGAGGTACACCATAATCTACATATGGAAAAGGATCGAAAAACTGGTACCAAACCTCAAACTAAACCCAATTACCATCCAAACAACAATGGAAAATAGGAAAAGCAAAATGTGTAGTGTTCCCAAATAAAAGACCCATCATGGGACCTCTTCAACATTAAAGGAAAATAGTTTGGTTGTCAGGGGGCCAAGACTTTTTAAGTAGCTTCCAAAGGATCTCAGAAACGTTACAAGGGTCAAAGTTGAAGTCTTCAAGAGAAGACTGGATGCCTGGCTCAAGACAGTACCAGATGAGCCGGGCGTACCTGGCTATGTGCAGTGGAGAGCGCAAGAAAGCAACTCGCTCCTCCACCAAACCAGGCCTAGAGGCGGGGCCACCAGCTTGACCTTCGTGTGAAGAGAGACAAATACACGGAACATCAACGAGGAAGAACGAGGTTATATATATATATATTATATATATATATATGATGAATAAAACCACGAAAGAAAGGAAACACAGAATGGTGCTCAAGCACTTTCGTCTAATGACATCCTCAGGAACACTGAAGTAAATAAAGAGTTCGAGACTATATATAGGTTACAAAAAAAAAAAAATATATATATATATATATATATATATATTAATATAGAAATAGAAATTGTGGGAGGAGCATACAAATTTGTAAGGAAAACTACCAATTTTAGCACTTTGCCCTTCTTGTCTAAATCCGTTCTGAACGAATTTAACACAAGATCAAATGGATTGTTTACAACCAATTTTATAGATAATGTCTGAATGATATATAGGTCACAAAAAATAAAAAATTAAAAAAAATAAATTGAAAAATAAAAATTGTAAGAGGAGCATACCAATTTATAATGGAAAACTACCACAGTTTTAGCACTCTGCCCTTCTTGTTTAAATCCGTTCTGAATGAATTCAAAACAACAGGACCTTGGCTCATGTTAAAGTTATTTGTAAGCTGGATAATAGCAGACTCAAGAATATTTCTATTAACACTGTTGCTAGAGCAGGCCGCTCCTCCGGCGGGAAGCCGGAGGGTGGTTCATGTGACGAGTTGTGCTACTGACGAAGGAGAAGCGTGACACGTGACGAGAAATGCAAGCGAGAAGTGAGCGAGCGAATGACCGTGTGTGATTGAGTGAGAAAATGTATTAGTGGACCCTCGCTTATATAACCTCTGATCTGAGACGCGGAGTTTCGCGGACATTTCTTGAGACGATACCTACGCGTCCTATAGTTGTTAAGGGTTTGCTTTCGCGGGCCTTTTGGGAAGAAACAGACGTTTTCATTGTTTCTGATTCCTTGACCACGTGTGTCTCCTAAGAATGTTTGATAATGGCGTAAAAGAAAGAATTTGTTTTCTACTTGTTAGTCTATTTCTTGTCGGTCCTCTCTCTCTCTCTCTCTCTCTCTCTCTCTCTCTCTCTATATATAATATATATATAATTATATATATATATGTGTGTGTGTGTGTGTGTGTGTAGAGACCGACCGGAAATTCCTCTTCCTTGCCTGTTTATTTCATGGCTGGAAATTGTAAACAGCGCTATAAAACTCAAACATGTGGGCCCATATGGAGCGGCCCCACTGAGGAAACAGATTTTGTGGTATTTCCTGAAATGCACACCAGAGGACGTCACCAAGGCCTATAAAATGCGAGTGCTTTCTCAACTCACTCACACTTGCCATTAGGATTAGCACATGAATACATTACCACCTTTCTTCTACTACTTCTTTCACCACCTTTCTCTACAAAAAAAAAAAAAATGGTGTCAATAATCCAGCAGGGTTGAAAGCACCTTAAACAGAAAAAACAAACACACTTGCCATTCTCTCGTTTTTGTTGTCACATCTCGCTTCCAGCTCCTTCATCAGTAACACCACTCGTCACGCCACTCGCTCTCCGGCTTTCGCCGAAGAGCAGCCCACCGTTCCTTCAAGGTTCCGGTCAAGCATACACGAAGTCTATCATCAAGTAAGGCCCTCTACAATTTCATCCCACAAGAAGCAACATCACTACTGCAGGAGTTTCCGCTGGCCCCCTTTTCAACAAGTCTCAACCGGCCCCCAACACTCATCCTCTCGCCGCTAAGGCCAGTCCGCCTTCAGATCCATCTTCTTCGAAGCCCAGGTCTGTCAACCTTTTCGTAGGCCACAAGCCTACCTTTGTCTTTGTGGTTAGCAACTCCCGCGTAGCCTACATAATTTCAGTGTACCCTCAGCCTGCGAATAGGCTATCTTCAAAGTATCCCCAAACAACCGACAAATTAACTCTCCCGTTACGACTACAGTAGGCCTGTTCAATTATTTTACCCTATTCAATTATCTTACTGTATTTGTATCCGCTTGTTTATTTGCTCATTTATGTATTTATTTTACTTGCCTAACCTGTTTACTGTACCAACACCGTACTTTCATTACCGCAGTTATTATTGGTTTAATTATTTATTATTGTGTGTTCACTGCTGCATATCTCACTAGCCTACTTAAATAGTGTTTCTTGTGATTAGTATATTTACTTAACGCTTATACTGTGTAACCATTTCTTATTGCTAATAACACTGGCCAACAAAATTAAACTTTTTTTCTCATCACAAACATGATCACACTTTTCTTAATGCATTTTTCGCGCTGATTCCGAATCCGGTTTTATGTTTTTTCTAGCACGTGTAGTTATATAGATATACTGGTTTTGATATTTTAAAGTTTTTGATATTGCTATAAGAAAATTTATGGATGTATAGACCACACTTAGGAATGCTAAACAACAAATACATCATATACCTTATTCAATGTACTTATAAATAAAGAATATATACATTATTTTATTAAAAGCGCTGTGAGTGTGATTTCCTTTTGTAAATTTGGCCTGGATTGTCACGATACAGCATCCAACAATGGTCCGCCATCATGCTTTCATTCCAATATCCTTGGTAGCGCTTCTCCATCATCTGAATATCTTGATGGAAGCGCTCTCCTTGCTCGTCACTCACTGCACCAAGGTTTTCAGGGAAGAAATCTAAGTGGGAATGCAGGAAGTGAATTTTTAACGACATTCGACACTCCATTTCTTTGAAGGCATCAAGGAGGTTCTTGACTCCATCCTTATACGCAGGTGACTTGTTGCTTCCAAGAAAGTTTTCACACATCCATTTGAACGTCAGCCAAGCCTTCAATTCCAGCGGACTTAGGACTTTTTCAAATTCAGTGTCATTCAAAACCTCCCTTATTTGTGGCCCAACAAAAATTCCTTCCTTCAATTTTGCTGCAGTAACCTTCGGAAATTTCCTTGAAAGGTATTGGAACCCTTTAGAATTGACTTTACCCATTGCTTTAACAAAATTCTTCATTAAACCAAGTTTAATGTGAAGAGGTGGCAGATAGATCTTTTGGGGATCCACTAAAGGGACAGACTGGACATTGCTTATCCCTGGGACATATGTATACCTAAGTGGCCAGTCACTTTTGGTGTAATGTTCTATAGTGGCGCGACTGTCCCACAGGCAAAGGAAACAACAAAATTTTGTGAATCCTGACTGCATACCCATAAGCATTCCTATAACTTTTAGATCTCCACAAACATTCCATTGATGACTGTCGTATTTGATTGCCTTAAGTAGTATATCCATATTGTCATATGTCTCTTTTAGATGGACGGAATGGGCAATGGGGATGGATGGCATTATATTACCATTATGTAAAAGAACTGCTTTCAGGGGTCATTCTTACATTGTCGAGGCATGTTGACTGACCTGAGCAAACTATAATTTCAAAAAAAATGTACACCAACTTGACACAACAAGTTCTTGGACTGGACTGATCTTTTGACACACAAAGCACGGCGTTGTTGCCTGAATCACAATGCTGCTAGACGTAAAAGCTCACACCTGAAATACATAAGATGTATAATTAAGATAATTGAAATCAATAAGATGAATAAACTAAAAAAACACAATAAAATAAACACAATCAAATGTTGAAATATTAGTATTTTGCCTATTTAAAATGGTTAAATCTGTGTAGTTATATATATATGCCTTCATCTTGAAAACTATACGTGCTAGAAAAAATCTGAATGCAGTTTTGGAATCAGCGTGAAAAATGCTATCCAGCCACCACAAAGTTTACTCTGATGAAAAATCTTTGTTGACCAGTGTAATCAGTCATTTGTAATATAGTACACATACCGATATAGAATTGTTAATCATTGTGAACAAATAATTCATTTATTTTTCTAATTAAACACAAAACAACAAGGTCATTTCTCTCTCCTTATTAAATATTGTTTGTTTGGGCCGTGCCCAAGCTGGTAATCCCCAACTATTCGTTTCAATTTAATTCATTAATTATAGTAAGCCTACTTAATAGGCTACTACAAATTGAGGATCCGTAGGTTACTACTATATACAGTATGTGTTCAGATATTTCACGCAGGAAAATGAAAGCAGGAGTAGCTATGATACTTCTGCTTTCATTTTATCGCGTGAAATATCTCAACACTGAACCAAAAACCATGGATTTCGTATATATATTATATATATATACACACACAGGGTGTCCCATTCGAAATGAAACAACTTTGAAACTCTGTAATTTTTAAAGTATTAATGTGAGAATGTTGAAACTTTGCCAGTTACTACACCATATGCATAAGTTTTTGACATAATGGTTTTTGTTTGTTTCAGATTGAGTTATGTTTACCCCACAAGAAAAAGCGAAATGTGTGTTATGGATGGCTGAGTTGAAGTCCCCTACTCTGGTGCAACGGCGATTCTGTACAACCTTTCACAAAGAACCACCCACCAGAGGAGACCTATATGCATGGACCAAGAAATTTGAGGAGACTGGCAGTGTTCTAAAGGAACACTCTGGAGGGCGAACAAGATCGGAAGATGTTGAACGAATACGCGGCGCCTTTGGTAGTAGCCCGAGAAAGTCCATCCGTCGTGCCAGTGTCGAACTGCAGATTCCTCGTTCAACTGTGCATAGAGTCGTGAGCAAGCGGCTGCAGCTCTATCCATATAAGCTTCAAATTGTTCGGCATATAACATGTGAAGATCTTAACAAAAGGAAACATTATGTTATGCACATGTTGGACAGCCTGGACAACAACCCTGAGTACCTGAAACGTGTAATGTTTTCCGATGAAGCAACATTTCACGTATGCGGCCGAGTTAATAAACAAAATTGCCGCATCTGGGGAATGGAGAATCCCCATCTTACCCGTGATGTAGAAAGAGATACTCCAAAAGTCAACGTGTGGTGTGGCTTAATGCTTAACAGGATTGTTGGCCCATTTTCCTTTGCTGAAAAATCTGTGACAGGAAATGTTTACTTGGACAGCAGGATTCCAGCAGGATGGGGCTCCTCCCCATTGCTCCCAGGATGTTCGCTCTTTCCTTGATGACTGGGTACCAGATCGCTGGATAGGTCGAGGAGGACCCATTTCTTGGCCCCCAAGGTCGCCTGACCTAACCCCGTTCGATTTTTCTTTGGGGTTATGTGAAAGACAAAGTGTATTCTACGAAGGCGCGAGACATTGCTCAACTGAAAGAGCGCATCACAGAAGCGGTGGACTCTGTAACCCCTGAGATGCTAGGCAACGTGTGGAGGGAAATTGAGTACCGTTGCGACCTGGTCCGTGCTACAAATGGTGCATGTGTGTGTGTGTGTGTGTATATATATATATATATATATATAGGCGCCTTGGTGGTGTAGTGGTTAGCATCGTTGACTATGAATCCATCTGTCCAGGTTCGATTCTTGGGACGATAGGCGGCGCGTAGTTAACCCAGCTGTTCATCTTTCCATACAGTAAATATTGGTTGGTCTTGGTTATGACGCTGAGCTGCTGATCAGGAGGTCGTGAGATCAAGTCCGGGCGAGGACTTAGTAATTTTTGACCACCCGTGGTGGGTCGTGGTTCGGATTACACGTTAAATTGTAGATCTAAGGTGGAGCAACAAACTTGACCTTCATCAGAATGAACAAGAACAATTCGGGCTGAAGCAAAACCAAGGTATCAATTATTATACTGTATACAGTATATAACGCCAATCAGTGAACAGAGTTAATGAGGCAACAAATAAATTGTGAAAGCGATCGCTGATCCCTTTATTTAATAAATATTTCCTATTAAATATAAATTAGTTTGAGTAAAAAACAGTTAGAATATCGTGGTTGAATGGAGATATTCTAAGGAATATAAATAAGGAAATCTCTATAAATTGTTTGCTACATTTAAAAAATTTTAAAAGTTATAGTATATAATCCCAAACTTATTATGAAGCTATTACGAAGAAAATTTCACCTCGTTTTATTTGGGGATTAAATTTTAACAGTAGTTTCATTGAGAAACGATGATATTTCATTTTACTGAACTGACATTTTTTTAACTAATTAATATTTTAGATTATATTAAAAACGAAAAGGAAATGTGTCAGTGGTCTTCTGACAAGAGTTACACATCCCGAGAACTGAGGTTATGTAATTGATGTTTCTGATAAAGCTATCAATATACGGCGTTTATACTGACACTGCTCGCATAATTCAAGTCAGCTGTGCAGTATTATATAATTAGCGCACTGAGGTAATTGCATTATTTTACGCACTAACGAGGCTTCTGTACGTGGCTCATCACCAATGAAAGCAACACTGCCCTATGTTATCTTAGTTCAAAGAATATCCAAATTCGTATTTATTTTTATGCAATTTTTGTCAGTTTACAGTATATTGTAGACGTCTCCAATTACTATCAGTCTATGTGCATGATTCTTCAGGAGTAAAGCGCACCACGAGTCTGTGGAAGCCTACTTCATTGCGGGAATTATGAAAACCACATATAGATCAGGGAAAACGGAGAACTTACTATAGTTCCCGGAGGCACACCACCATAAGGGATTGTTAATTCAGGTTTTGTTTAGCATAATTGAAGAATCACACACACACACTATATATATATATATTATATATATATATGTATATGTATATACTGTGTATATATACTGTATATATATCATACATTTCCCTATAACATGTACATTACACTATTATTAATTATTAATATTATAAAGTTAAGAAAACGTAGAAAACATCAACAATAAATTTATCCTACCATGAAAAGGCTTCGAAAACATAAAGTTTGGTACTCACCAAGCTGTAAAGCCTTGTTTGACTTAGGGGAATGGATGAGTGGTAGTGGAGGTGGGTTTTACTGGAGGTTGGGGGGACCTTTTGGAGGGCTATAAGAAGGGTTTTTTGAGGTTATTAGTAGGACTTTTTACAGCATTCTTTGAAGGGTTCTTTGCAGTGGGGCTTTTAAATAATTTATCCAGTGACAGCTACACTTTTGCTTTTTTCTTTTCTCTGTAGCTTCACTGTAGCAGTTGATTGTATTGTTAATGCTTCTATTCACTCTTGAACTAGACTCTCTGTCAGGGTCTTTTAGATCGAAGTTGCCCATTGCCTCTTCAAGCTTTTTCAAGGCATCACGAAGTGATTTTCAGCTAAATGTTTTGGCTGGTTGTTCTTCTTGCTCATCATCCTTCCCCTCCTATATAGCCCTCTGTTGTTCCATTTCTCTCAAGTCCTCGGTAGGCAATATCTCTGCATGGAAGGCAAGCAACTCTGCAACATCCTCGGTGTTTAATTCATACAATCCAATTTGCTTGCCCATTTCTACAATCGTCTCTTGGATTTTCTCAATAGGTTCCACATAGTCTTTGTCTTTAACACAATCTGGCCATAACTTCCTCCACACACCATTCATATTGGATGAGGTAACCTCATTCCATGCCACAGCGATGTTATCAGTGGTCTTAACGTTATAATTCTTCCAAAATTCCTTTAGGGTAGGAGCATCAACACCTTCAGTTTCCCTGATGGCCTGTCCAAAGTTCTTGTATGGTAATAGACTTTGAAGCTTGCAATCACCCGTTGATCCATAGGCTACAAAATAGAGGTAGTGTTAGCTAGTAGGCAGAGCTGGGCAATAAATACATTGAATGTATTTAAATACTAAATACTAAATACATGGGAGAAATGTATTTAAATACTAAATACTAAATACATTTTACGAATGTATTTAGATACTAAATACAAAAAACATCAATTGTATTTAAATACATTTGTAAATACATTTTAAATACATACAAATTTGCTTGTTGAAGCCATGACACGCACACGATAAAGAAATCAACCGCTTTCGACTAAGAGTGGCACACAACTGATTGAACTGACACGTTGAAACATGAACCATGCTGTACTACACTGTCGACGCGTCGTACTGTGCTAGTACAGAACGTGTATTAAACCAGTAAAAGTATTTACATTTTTATATTTTGAGTATTTAAATACATTGTATTTAAATACTCATTAAAGTATTTAAATACTATATTTAAATACATGAAAAACAATGTATTTATAAATACAGTTCTAAATACACAAATGTATTTAAATACGTATTTAAATACAAATGTATTTAAATACTGCCCAGCTCTGCTAGTAGGAAGATTACTTTGACATTGTCACTGAGGTCATCAATAGCCGTAGGCTGACCAGGAGCATTGTCCAGCAGCAGCAATGCTTGTAAGATTCTTTTCTAAACAATAATCCTTGACAGCTGGACAAAACTAGGATGTAAAGCAATCCTCAAAAACTGCTTGTGTCACTCGTGCTTTCTTATTTACCATCCACACAACAGATAGCTTGTTCCTTGAATAGCCCTTCATTGCCCTGGGTGTTTGGGAATAGTACACAAGCATCGGCTTCAGTTTAAAATTACCTGCTGCATTTCCACCAAGCAGCAATGTAAGACGATCCTTTGCTGTTTTAAAGCCTGGTATACTCTTTTCTTCTCTTGAAATATATGGCCTGGAAGGCATCCTCCTCCAGAATAAAACCAGTCTCATCAACAATAAACACTTGTTGAGGAGTGTATCCAGTATCCACCATCCTTAATGATTTCACTTAATGTTTTAATGAAGGATTGAGCTGCTTTATCATCGGTACTGACAGCTTCTCCATTTACAGCAATGTTATGCAAGTTAGCACGTTTTTTGTATCTTTCAAACCACCCACGACTAGCATTTCCAAATAGTTAGCAGTCTTTCCATGTCAGTCATAATTCCACTCTGATTATTTCTACTTAATCTAACAGCAGCCAAACGAGTTCTTAGCTTACCAAACTCTTTTACTTTATCAGTGTTTTTAATAATTGTTCTTACCGTTGTTATTGGCAAGTCAAGAGCTGTAGTGATATCCACTGCAAGTTCACCTGCTTCAGAGCGCTTTATAATATCTAATTTCACTTCAAGTGTAACTTGTGTTGGCTGTTTTTTCTCAGCAGAAGGTACCTTACAATCACTGGCTCCTTTTTAGCTTATTATGAATTAATTTTATGGCAAAATTAATGAATAATAGCACAACAACAATAATTCAACACAACCAAAATGGCGACGGGAGAAAACTGCTGTTTTCCGCTGAAATCTCCAGGCGTACGATGCGCAAACAACGTTAACGTGAAACAGTAGCAACGCACTGCTAAACAAGGTATTCATTGAAGAGGGACGTTAATGTGAAACGACTTTGTGTGGGACGATGTTAAGTGAGCACTTCCTATATATATACAGGGTGTCCCGTAAGTCCGGCACCATGGGAGAGAAATTCATATTTTTATATTTCTACAAACCATAATTCATATTTTTCTCTTTCTACAGGCCATAATGTCTGTGAGCAAGGAAGAACGAATCCAGATAATTCTACTTATAGGAAATCGGAGTCAAAGAGAGACCGCTGCTGAATTTAACAGACTACATCCAGACCGCGAGCTAATAACACAGAGTTGTGTTAGCAGACTTGTTGCAAAGTTTAAGGAAACAGGATCCATAGAAGATAAACCACGCAGTGGACCTTCAAGGAGGTCCACTGACGATGATACAGCGACTGCTATCCTGGCTCATTTTAACAGAAGTCCCAATAAGTCTCTTCGGCGATTGTCCGCCGAGACAGGAATGTCGAAAAGTAGTATCCATCGCATTCTTCAGGCTCGCAAATGACATCCATATAAACTTCAGATCCTACAGAAATTAAGCGAAGATGATCCCGACCGGCGGATGGAATTTTGTGAATGGGCTATGGAACAATATGCTCGGGATGCCAATTTCCCGTCCACCATTCTGTTCAGTGACGAGGCTGTTTTTTATGGAAATGGTGAGGTAAATCGACAGAACACCAGCTACTGGTCTCAAAACAACCCTCACTGGTATACCTCTTCAAAGGAACAAGGTGCATCTCGGGTGATGGTATGGTGTGGCATTTGGAAGGATCGCATCATAGGCCCCCCTCTTTTTCGATGAACATGTCACTGGAGGCACCTACCTACGTATGCTCAAGGAAGAAGCATTTCCCAGTGTCTTGAACGAAGAAGGAAATTTCCCAACATGGTTCCAGCAAGACGGCGCTCCTGCACATTACAGCACCCAAGTAAGGGAATACCTGTACCAACAATTCCCTGGTCATTGGATAGGACGTCGAGGGCCTGTGGAATGGCCAGCTAGAAGCCCGGATCTCACGCCACTAGATTTTTATCTCTGGGGCCACTTGAAAGCGCTAGTATACGCAGAGAAAATTAGGAGTGTTGAACATTTGCGGCAGCGCATTATTGGGGCATGTAACACCACTACTCCTGACATCATTCACCGTGTGCTTGCTGACTGGGTATCACGTCTGAATTTGTGTATTGAAAACAATGGTGGACATATTGAGCACGTTCTGTAAATAAAAGCTTTTGTTTTGCCTTTTTTTATTATTTTTCCTATGATGCCGGACTTATGGGACACCCTGTATATATATATATATATATATATTCGACCATCGAAAGGAAAGCAATAGAAATAAAAATAAATAAATAAATAAAGAATTTGTGTGGGTATTTCTTTTTACGCTAATTAAGGAATAGCAATGGCTATGGGTCCAAATTCTCACTTAATCTGTAATTTTTGTAATCTGGAAACAACGGAGAACTCGGAGATTAGGTTTGATTTCTGTCAATGACTGCATGACTTTAACTGCATGAATTGGAATGATAGGGAAATAACTCTTGTCTCGAACGCGAAACACGTTGTGGGGATCAAATTTCTATGTGGCGCATGTACACAGACCGTAAATTCATTCGCGGTCTTTAAAGAAATGGAGATAGCAGACTCGAATGTTACAAAAAAGAATGAAATAATGGGGACACAAGGGTCCGGAAATGTCCCAATGAAAAACCGGGTGGATGAGAGAGAGGACGAAGTAACAAATAACAGCATAATAACAATTTAATAACTACTAACAATATAAACAATATAATACGGAAGGAAGACATAGATGAAAGAAAAGAAATAAGCGAAATGATAAAAAGATAATAACTAAAAATGTAGAAAATAAACAGCCAAAGAAAAATAATGATAATACCAAAATTAAGAACTTTGAAAATAATAAGAAAACAAGAAGTAGAAGGGTAGAAAATATCGTATGTAAATACTACGCGAAAGGGAACTGCAGATATCGGGATGGGCAATGCATATATGCACATCCCACATTATGCAACACGCATTACACAAGTGGATACTGCAAATTTGATAAGAAATGCAAGTTCCACCATCTTACGGTCTGCAACACCTATGCAAGATATGGGAGTTGCAAATACGGAAAAAAAATGCCGTAACCACCACCCTCAAAGGAACGCAACGAATGAACAGGAAAAACGAACATCAAAGAAGAGTGCCAATTCTTTAGACGCAGCCAATACAATCCAGCTGCTAAATACTATCCAGCAATTACAGAACCAGCTGACAAATATAGGAATCCGAGAACCGGACAGAAGGCACGCACAAAGGCACTTCAAGCGCTACAGGGACAACAGGTACCGACAAAGATAAAAAGAGGTAAATTCTCGGAGGACCACAAGGCAACGAAACTGGCACCCCAATTGGAAAACAAATCGGAACCACCTGTATGCGAAAACGAAAGAGAAAAAATGAAAATAATCCTAGCCAACATTCAGGGCCTTAAATCAAACCATTCCCCGAACAAAGTTTTATACCTGAAAGGACTCATGCAAGAAGCCGGAGCAGACTTTGCATGCCTCGCGGAAACTCATCTAAAGGACTGCCAGGCGAACTGTGAAAATTGTGAGTCCTGTATTGGCAAAAAAGAAATACAAATTGACAACTCTAACATCCTCCGAGCCGACAGAACAGTGAGACGTAAATGAGGATGTGCTATTTACACACGCGAAAGGCATATGGCAGAAATGACAAAAAGTACCTCAAACAGCTACGTAGAATGTGTAGCAGCAAAAGTTGGAAAATTAAATATGGTACTAATTGTAATGTACAGACCCCGAAACACGCCAACCTCAAAATTTTTAGATTCCATTACAGAGGTAAGAAACTGGGTAAAAGACCTACACTCTCCAACCCAAATATTTTTCTCTGTGGTGATTTTAATTTCCCATTCATGAAATATAAAAGGATAGGAAAAATATATGTATACACCAGGACAAGGGGGGTGGCACACGAGAAGACCAGGAGCAGGTAAAAATGCTACTAGCTCTAGCTGATGAATTTATGTTAACGCAAGAAATAACAGAAAACACAGGAAAAAGCAACTGCCTAGGCAACAGTAATCTAATTGATAATGTAGAAATATCCCCAACTATGATATCGGACCACAACATCATTGAAATAACAATTAATATAAAGGCAACAGGAAAGAAAATAACGCATAACAGAAAGAAGCAAATCGAAATTTTTAATTTTCACTCCAAAGCTATAAACTGGGAAGATGTTACATCTAGCATGAAAGTAATAGATTGGAAAACCATTTTCGAGGCCAAGACAACGGAGGAAATGCTAATGACGTTATAGGAGAAGACGCTAGAAATTGTGGAAAAACATGTCCCAAAAATACAACAAAGAGGAAAGAGAAGCAGGTTCGAAAGACAAAAGAGGGCATTGGTTCGAAAGAGAAAAAGAGTGACTGCAAAATTAAGTAACTGTAAAGCTAACAACATCAGAAAAATATTAAATGATAAACTACAAAGTATCGATGATGCCATACAGGAACTAATCGAGAAGCATACAGAAAAAGAAGACGACGACGCTATCGAAGCGATAAAGGCTAACTCAAAGTACTTCTATAATTTCGCAAAAAGAAAGTCGAAAAACCATGCGACTGTCGGACCTTTAAAAAACGAGAACAGTGCTTTATCTGATGATCTAACAGAAGTATCTGAAATATTAAGAGCTCACTACGAATCATCTTTCAGTATCCCCAAAACTGACAAATTGATATGCGATAGAAACGCGTTCTTTGAAGAAGAACTATAAGGGGAAAGTATAACAGATTTCGACTTTACGACGGATTATATTATACAAGCCATAGGGAAACTAAAAACACACTAAGCGGCAGGCCCGGATAAATGGAATGCCACACTGATCAAAAACTGCAAGAATACAATCGCTGATCCCCTATACTGGATATGGAGACGATCACTAGACACGGGAGACATACCGGGCTTTGATCAGTAGGTAGCAGTTCTTCTGGTCAGTGCTAAGGTTCTGTACAATGTCTTCTGGCAGTTCAATTATATCTTCTTCGCCTGGCAGAGCCTTGAAGCTAAAGTTGACAGGTATGTCATTGATCTTCTCCAAAAGTTTTCCTATTGGGCCACTGAACCCAGACTTGTGCGTGTAGGGACCATCAAGCTTGATGATCATGTGCCTGAGGCTGAGTTCATTAATATGCAACTGGCATATCAGCCAGTGACACTTGTAACCTAGCAGTCTCTCCAAGTGAGTGATGGCTCCTCCATCAGGTCCTGTGTTTGTGTTGGTGGAGTCACCACCAAGGACCACAATAGTATCTTAGCACCATGAGCACTAATCCACTCAAACAGAGCCTGAGCTATCTTCAGTGTAGGTTTCTCATTTCCTTCAGGTTCTTCTGGTGTACAGTGGAAGAGATACTTCCCCTCAGGTTCCCAGGTAACACTATATTGCTCTTCAGTTGTAATATTAGGATGGAAGCGGCCAGTTTCTTCATTGTACCTCATGATCTTTGTCTTCTTCTCTTGTTTTCCATCAAAGAAAATTCCCTTGATCTTCTCTCCCTCTGTCCTTTTCTCCAGGGCCTCCACCGAGACACCTATTACAGACTCCTTGCCCCTCCACATCTTCATCCTGTCAACAGCTAGATATGCCTTATCAGCAGATAGATGGCCAGCTTTGATGAGATCTTGCCAGAAACCAGTTGCAATGGCTGCTGCAGGAGTGTTTGCCACCTTGAACCTGTTTGCAGCCGCAGCAGTGCTTGAGATATCCATGTAGTTCCTCCTGGCAGAGGTGGAGACTTTGCCAGTGTTGACACTGGAGCTTGTGCCTGGTGCAGTACTGGAAAAATCTGTGTCAGCGGTAGGAGCTGCTCTGCCTGGAGACTCTTGCAAGGAAGTCACCTCATCTTCATCATCACCATATCATCAGTTCTAAGCAGTAGCTCCTTTTCTTCTTCCTCTTTTCTGTTTCTCTTCTCAGCTGCCTTCTGTTCTTCCTCCTTCCTCTTAGCAGCCTTCGCCTGTTCCACTGTTTCCTTCACACCAACAGATGCCATTCGGAAGCCAGAAACGTCTGAGGTTTTGATCCTCTGGTAATAGAG
Source organism: Bathynomus jamesi (assembly GCA_023014485.1). Taxonomy (NCBI): domain Eukaryota; kingdom Metazoa; phylum Arthropoda; class Malacostraca; order Isopoda; family Cirolanidae; genus Bathynomus; species Bathynomus jamesi. The sequence goes on from JAJOZX010003133.1 coordinate 272,554, forward strand.
CCACTCTAGCTCTAGCTTTGGAATCTTCTGAGGCAGAGGACAGTCACAGTTGACATGAACTCTAGCAGCACAGTCAGAGCAGCCAGATGCTTCAGTTCCAGAGAGAGTGATATCATGTCTGCAGGTTATGTCAAACAATATATCAAATTCAGATATTCTCTTCTCTCTCTTTGCAGCCTTCACTCTGCCATTCACTGGTCAATCATTTCAATCCACCTGACAAGAATCTTCCTGGCAATGGATCTCTCTTGAATGATCACAGGAGGAGTGAACTTGGCATTGCTTTTGTACCACTGTGCCAGTACCAGTGATGCCAAGTCCTTAGCCAAATCTTGCAGAGGGTACTGAGCTCTCTTCATATCATCCAGAAGCAGCTTCTCTTCCTGGAGGAGGATTCCTCTCTGAAACACAGCTCTCCAGCTTGGAACTTCTGTGGGAAATAACTGCTTGCCTGGACCCACCAGATCACTCAGCTTTGAACCAGAACTTTTTCTGGTCTTTCGTCCTTGCTTAGCCATGGTGGCTACACAATCTTCACCAAGCTTTGTATCTGAAACATAGAAAATTATCACAGTGAAACTCTAGTAGCCTATAACAGCTGTTACAATGGTTTTGTTTGGTAAGAAACCGGTCTGTTACATTTGTACTACAGTGGATGTCCTGCACAGCTGTTCTGCACATAACCAGAAAACGAAAAAGTGGAAATTTGAACACTTAAACGTGATTTTTAGAAAAAGTTCAGAAAACCAACCCCTCCTAAAATTTAATTTTACATAGGAATACATACTGCCAATCTTGAAATTCGCGCTTCAATGAGCATGATACACCCTACTGAGCAGGGCGACGCAAATAAGACGGAACCCATTGATAGTAATTAATTATTGACTACAGTAAGAATACATTAATTATTTATTTGCAATACCGATTTTATTGAAGTAAATGTTGAAAATGGCCTCAATTGACATTCAAACACGTACCAACTCGTTGAACATGATTAGATGATACTTTTCTTAACAATGTGGGAGTAATCTCTTGCACAGCTTGTGTGATGTTGATCTTCAATTGTCGAAATGTTGTAGGGTTCGACCGCTAACAAACTTCTTTCAGGTAACTCCAGAGAAAAAATTCTGGGGGTGTTAGATCCAGAGAGCTGGATGACCAATTGTGTTCCGATTAATTGCAATTAATTTTGTAGCTCTTAAAAATTAGCAGGTATGCTTCTTACTTTCAGAGTTAGAATCATAAACTTATTATTGAAATTTAGATGATCAGAACCTATGTCATTTATATCGTAATAAACACTCGGAAACAATATGTATCGCCTCGTGTTTATCTCGTAACAGTTCGAAGAGGCTTGAAAGGTCTTTCAGTTAAGTATGAGTCAGAGTTAGGCATTCGACTAGGAAGAGAAGGCAATACAATTTTGTGGAAACTGAAAGGAAAGGAAAATTTGGGCAGGATTTTACAAATGAAGTATACAGTAAGGCACTTTACTGTTTGGGACTCTTATATTGACCGAGGTCTTCGGAGAGTAACATGAGCAAATGAAAATGATAATATCATAAAAATAATAGTATTCTAAGAAATAACAACAACAGTAATAATAATAAATAGTGACAACTAATAAGAAATGATAGATGGTAATAACAATAATAAAATAATAAAAATTAGTACAGTAATGATAAATATAAATAATAATGATAGGAAATAATAAAAATTTACAAATAATTATGATAGTCAGCAAAGAAATTGACAAGTTGCATCAGGCAGGCTCAGTTACAGTTTATGGTAGGTGATGGCGGTGATTTTGATGAGATAGAAAACTAAACATTTAAAAGCTCATAAAGCAAATTTAGTTACATTTTATGGCGAACCAACTCTAAAATTTCAGTAAGAAGAACAGCAGCAAAGTAATGATAATAACAATAAATATAACAACCATAGCCACAAATTACAATGGCGGAAATAAAGATATACTCGTATTCTTATCATCAAATTATTTATTATTTTTATTAATTTTTATAAATACACCAACTATAGCAGCAATGAACCAAATAAAGACAATAGCAAATATTAAGGCATTACTTTAAAGCATATAGTAATAAGCACTAGAATATACTGTACTCTTATGATTATCATTAATTATTATTACTAGAAGGACTCCTGCTCCCGATTTCACAATGGATCGACAGGTGGTGAGTGTCAACACCTTCGACAACATTAATATTAGGAACACGGACTGTCCGATGCCAAGAGACGAGGTATCACTGCCCTCTTCTTTACTTTCAACTGCAGGGGAGAGGCGTTCGATTACTTAAAGGCCTCGCTCGGCGTGCAGTCCCCTCCCCCTCCCACCGAAGAAGGAGGGGCACGCGCGTCCGTCAGGATGTAAACACCGCTAACAGGCCCTCACCAAGCCACAGAGTAGGGGAGGAGCCTCCTATCCCCCCAAGGTCGTGCCACCCATCCCCCAGTCAAGCGAACCATGCCTCAGGGAGATTGAGGGAAGAGGACGGGTGGGTCACGGTTAACAGACGATCTTCATGGAGGGTTCCTCAACCTGTCCTCGCAGCAAGGCCACCGGTAAGGTAAGGAATCTCACCCTCTTTTTGTCGCGAATTCAGCTCTCGAACGAGGAAAGCGATATTCGACACATGGTGGAAGAAGTCTATGGTGAACACAATATATTGTTAGTTAATAAACTAAACACAAAATCTCCATATTATAACTCATTTAAAGTAATAATTAGAGGTGTAAATTCGCAATTCAACAGTACAATATGAGTCAGTGGCCAGAAGGTATTATTGTTTAGGATTTTATTCACTTTTCCAGGAGATTTGATAACAGGCAAAATAATAATAATAATAATAATAATAATAATAATAGGCGCCCTAACTGTAATGCCTGATTTGTACTGAGTGTAATAATAATCATATTAATAATAAATTTTCTATCAGTTATGGCGGATAACTTGTTGAAAATAGTCTCAAATAGCTTAAGGTCAGTAAGGAATTCAATTGTAGCTGTTCATAAAATCTGTGACTGCAGATTTGATACTCCTGCAAGAGCACTGGCTACCTAAGCAAGAGCTGAAATTCCTCTCTACCATCCATGATGACTTTATGTACAATGCGTCATCAGCAGTAGACTTGTCAGATGAATTAATGTACGGTAGGCCTCTGGTGGTGTTGCTTTTTTAATAAAGAAAAATTGATCAAAACATAAAATTTTTAACAAGCGATAATGTAAGGTTGTTAGGCACTGAATTACACGTGAACAATGATTGCATATTAATTGTAAACTGCTATTTACAATACAACAACGGCAGTAATCTAGATAAATACATTGATTTGTTGTACAAAATTAAGTCATTATCAGATGACCCCAAATATTCTCACTGTATAATAATGGGGGACTTTTAACGCGCATGTGAACTCGGAATTCTTTGTAGAATTGGGTAACATGTGCGAGTCGGCCAAATTAAGTATAAGTGATGTAGATATATTAGGGGTAACCAGTGGTAATTTTACATACGTTAGTGATATGAGTGGTACCACCAGGTGGATTGATCATTGTCTCACTAGTAATAATCTAGAGTATCGAATTGTTATAGTTCATATTCTGCATGATTTCCTTCTTTCTGATTATAGACCGTTAGAACTATTAATTAATTTTATCAACATATGCGCAACACGACACAACAAGAACTCAATAAGTAAGAATAATCGCGTCGATTGGTCCAATGTTAATAAGCAACAGAGAAAAGAATACAAAGACAGAACACTTCACCTCTTTAATAATTTACAAATTTTGCATCTTGCCTGTAGTAATCCTTGCTCAAATGATTCTCACTGTAAATTCATAGATATATACAGTGTGTCCGTAAAGTCATGGTGGGATTTTAAATAGCTATATTATTGCAACGAAACATGATAATGAGATGAAAAAAAGGCAAATTGAAGAACAACTCTAAAAGAATAACTTTATTTAACGTAGTTCGATATGGGCTCCTCTGGTAGCCCTGCAGACATCTAGGCGGTGATTCAATTCCAGCCACACACGCCCGAGAACATCAGGAGTGACGGATGCGATAGCTTCCGTGATTCGCTCGTGCAAGTGATGAATATCCCTAATGGGTACACTGTACACGCTTTGCTTGACGTAACCCCACAAATAAAAGTCCAAAGGTGTCAGGTCCGGAGAGCGTGGAGGCCATGGCTTCCATCCTCCTCTTCCTATCCATCTCTGTGGAAATTTTTCATTAAGGAATTCTCGAACAACGTTGGCATAGTGCGGAGGAGCACCATCTTGCTGAAAGATGACATTATTGTCAATAAATTGGGGTACTGCAAAATGTTCCAACATAGCGAGGTAGTTGTGTGACGTCACAGTGGGTTCCGCGAAGAAAAATGGGCCAATCACTCAATCTCGTGCTAGAGCACACCACACATTAACTTTCGGGCTATTACGCTCATGTTCAACATAGGCATGTGGACAGCCTAGACTAACTACGAGATAAAGGTTAAGCTTAGCCTAGACTAACTACAAGATACAACTTTCAGAGTTGTTCTTAAATTTGGCATTGTTTCATCTCATTATCATGTTTCGTTGCAATAATATAGCTATTTAAAATCCCACCATGACTTTACGGACACACTGTATTATAGAAAGATAGTATCCTTGTTAAGAGAAGCAGGAAGTCCTCTGATTAAATCTTACAACTATCATACTAAGATTATTCCTGGATGGAATGATTTTATTGCCCCCCTGAAGAGGGAATCGAAAGACACTTACGATTTGTGGTGCTTTCATGGTAGACCCAGATTAGGACCAGTATACATGAATATGTGTAGAAGTAAGGGTTAGTATAAGGCGGCCATAAGGCGATGTAAACAAGAAGAAGAGTCTATTCGAGCATCAAAAGCCTGTGAAGCTCACATAAATAACGATAATAACAAATTTTGGAAATTTGTTAAGAATCAAACAATCAATGGGGTGTCGGGGGAGGATAAAATTGCAAGCTGTGGAAAAACCACTACTCAAACATTCTTAACAGTGTGAGTAGGGATAATATTAAGATAGATTGCAGCGAAACGCCTGTGGGACTGTGGGACTGGTTCTGCGTCAGGGTTAGATAGGGTTGCCAGACGTCCTTTATTTCAAAGGACAGTCCTTTATTTCGATCTGCTTGTTGAAATAAATATTTATCATATAACATTTAAACATTTTTTGGGGAGCATCATTCTCTCTCTCTCTCTCTCTCTCTCTCTCTCTCTATATATATATATATATATATATATATAAATTTGAGAATCTGGGAGTGGCAGCTTGAAAACGTTTTGAGTGTCCTTTAATCCGGTCATCAAAATCTGGCAACCCTAGCCGGTTAGATGACCTATCGAATGAGCACTTAAAATAGCTTCTAGGACAAAATCCTCCCGTGGACAAAATCCCCTCGTGGACAAAATCCCCTCGCGGACAAAATCCCCCGGACACAACCCCCCCGGACACAATCCCACCGCGGACAAAATCCCCCTAAGGCTTTATTAAAAAAATAAGAATACGACTGACTTTATTAAAGTTTTAACAAAAATATCACGACTTAACCTAACCAATCGTCAAGGGCGTACAATTACCTAACCGGGCAAACAAATAAGAATACGACTGACTTTATTGAAGAAGAAAAATTAAAAACACAAAGTCAAACAAAATTCAAAATTTAAAAGACAAATTAAAAGCAATTCCCTTAAGAAATCAAAAATAGACCTGTTGTTATAGTCTTGTACAATTTTCAAAATGCGAGAAGAAGAAGACTTATACTTCTTCCTTTGCGGTTCTGTCGGCAAGCCAGCGATAATTTGAGAAATAAATGCCTGTTGGTAGCTTATTTCTTGCCCTAAAACTTTTAAAAATTTCCATATGTTTGGATGCGAGCATCCTGTTAGAGATGCAAAGCGTCTATGCCAGCCTTCGACAAAGTTATTTGTACGTGGAAGTTCTGTGGAAGTTTTTCTGCTTAACATAAATAAATCCGTCACACAGTAGTTTTGTTTGACCTTTATTGCTTTTAATAAACTCCATCACTAAGGGTTAAATAACTTCCAACACCTCTGGAGATGGAAAATAAACTAAATTTATGTCTAAACTTAAATTTCACGAAGCCTCTTTTCTTATTCTTATTCTTATTCTTATTGTGTTTTTAATTTTTCTTCTTTTATAAAGTCAGTCGTATTCTTCTTTTTTTAATAAAGCCTTAGGGGGATTTTGTCCGCGGGGGGATTGTGTCCGGGGGGGGTTGTGTCCGGGGGGATTTTGTCCATGGGGGATTTTGTCCGCGAGGGGATTTTGTCCACGGGGGGATTTTGTCCTGATACCCTTAAAATATGCCAATGACTTGGTATGTCTGTATATATTATTGCTCTTATCAGCCATGCTTGCTCATAGCTATACCCCTGCAGAGTTCATGAGGGTATATATCTTGCCACTGGTCAAAAATAGGTATGGAGACATTCCGTCCAGCAATAATTACAGGCCTATTGCTGTCGCCTCCTGCTTCTCGAAACAACTAGAAAAATCTCTTGTTACTCCAATTAAATGATCACCTATGGGAATCTCCTAAACAGTTTGGTTTTAAAAGGTCCCACTCAACTGACCTGTGTATCTATGTACTTAAGGAAATAATATCTAAATACACTGACAGTAATTCAACTATTTATAGCTGTTTCCTAGATATAAGTAAGGCATAGGATAAAGTGAACCACAATATTTTATTTAAAAAACTAGAAGACAGGAAGGTTCCCATGTACATATTAAATGTATTGAAATTTTGGTATTCCCACCACTCTTTTACTGTTAGGTGGGGCAATGTACTATCCGAATGTTTTGGCTCCTCTTGCTGGGTGAGACAAAGCTCCTTGCTCTCTTTCCTATGCTGTTTAATGTGTATATTGACGGATTAATTGCATCACTTAATAAGGCAACAGTGGGATGTTGTACATATAACACAAGGATAAATAACTTGGTTTATGCCGATAATATGGTGTTAATAAGTCCCTCTGCTAAAGGTTTGGATCGGCTACTAAAAGTCTGTGAAGTGTATTCGCAGAAATATGATATTCTTTTCAATGTTACAAAAACTAAGGTTATGCAGTATCATTGTTAAAGCTGTAATCAGCCAGCTGATATTAGGTTTAAAATGAAAGGTGAAGTAATTGAGGAAGTACAAGAGTTTAAGTATTTGGGTCAAACTACCACCAGCTCCCTTGAGTGATAACTCAGATATAAGAAAACAATCTCGAAGCCTTTGTACTAAAGCGAATATGACTATAAGGAACTTCCGGTTCTGTACAAGTGAAGCTAAAGACACTCTCTTTCGTACTTTCTGCAGTAATATATACGGACAGCAACTCTGGGTGAATTATAAAAAAGGTTCTGGCAGAACCCTAAATTTGCTGTACAACAGGTCTTTTACACTCCTACATAAATTACCCTTTTGAAGAGGTTTCTCTTATAGCTGCTCAGATACTTATTAACGGAAATTCTTGGTCTCACTCGGACGCACGCGACTACGAATTCCCTTTTTATCTCTTCCTTCGGGATTATAATCACAATCACAATCGGAATCATAATTCGATGTATTGATGATTTACTTGAAACAGTTTCATTCGGAAATTTCTGTTTAAACTCCCTCCCGGATCACCTGAAGATCCGTCACCCCAGCCTTTTTTAGTTAGCTTTAGTTAAGTCCTGATATTTTCGTTAGTTAGCCTTATAAAGCTAACTAAAAAAGGCAGGGGTGACGGATCTTCAGGTGATCCAAACTCCCTAATACACCCTTTAAATGATGAAATTTTAAAATAAGCTTCGATAATAATAATTAAACACACACACACACACACACACACCACACCATTTCAATCTTAAGGTTTACAAACTTAAAAAAATAATTTAGTCAAAACAACAGCAACTGAACACTAAAGACTGATGGATACTGACAATTAAATTAAGATAAGCTTAAGCTATCCCACAAAATTTTCTCAACGAAATTAATGAAGTATTAAATAATGAAGAGAGAGGGTTCCGTTTTATTCGTGTCACCCTGTATATATAATTGTGAGTCACGTTTTATTAATAATTCCCTTCATTCAAAAGTTAAGGGCTAATTTGGATCACTTTAACATATTGCTTCCCAAAGCATTTGGGAAGCAATATATTAAAGTGATCCCTTCTGGGAAGCAATATGCTAAAAAGAGAAAGGTTGGTTGGTCACTTTGTGTGACGATATAGCGCAACAATTCTAATAAATTTACTTTCAATCTAATATTTTAACATGTTATGATTTACTTTTTATGCCTTTTCTTTACTAAAACGAACATTTTGGATCACCTGAAGATCCGTCACCCCAGCCTTTTTTAGTTAGCTTTATAAGGCTAACTAACGAAAATATCACGACCTAACCTAACCAGTCGTCAAGAGCGTACAGTTGACCTAACGATTGGTTAGGTTAAGTCGTGATATTTTCGTTAGTTAGCCTTATAAAGCTAACTCAAAAAGGCTGGGGTGACGGATCTTCAGGTGATCCAACATTTTTTATCGTACTCCTTATCCTAAATATTGGGAAGCAATATGTTAAAGTGATTAACACTGGGAAGCAATATGTTAAAGAGAGTTCCTGGGAAGCAGTATGTTAAAGTGATCCGCTAATTTATTAAGAACTTCAGTATAATTACTATTCTGTTTTAATAAATTATTCTTCAAAGGTTACAATTATACTCGTACAGGGTGGCCCAAAAGGTACCTACCAAGTTTAAGCCTTTATTTCACCAAAACTATTGAGAATACAAAAATAGTTCAAACGCCATTCAAATCAGCATCTCAAGTAATTTATGTGACAATGTGTTCGCTGTGCTGTCCCTCCACTTCGACGATTTTTCGCAACCTCATCCCAAAATTCGATACTACGCTTTGGAGAACCTCTGTCGGAATGTCAACGATTTGACGTTCAATTGATGATTTCAGCTCCTCCAAAGTCTTTGGGTTGCTCTGATAAACTCTATCTTTGAGGTATCCCCACAAAAAGAAGTCACACGGGTTTAGATCAGGCGAATAGGCTGGCCAATCAATGCCGTTTCCATAGTGCTTCCGCTAGTCCAAACCAATGACATTCTCTCCAAACTGATGTTAAACAAATCGCGTGAGTAGTATGGTGTGTCAGCAAATTTTCATCGAATTCTGTTCATTCGTTTCGGAGAAAATGTAAATTAATGTTGGTAGGTACCTTTTGAGCCATCCTGTATGAGTAATTTTTTGTGCCCTCAAAGCCTTTCTTCACTATGATGAAAAATAAAACAAAATAAAACATGAGCAGTCTTATCTTTGTTCAGTAGTAAACGAATAATAGTGTTTTTTCGGCCGCTATAAGTATATTGTAGATCATATCAGAAAAAGTCAGTGCTTCAATAAACGGTGTAAGTTCACCAACGAGACGGAGGGTCTGTGAGTATAGTACGCTAAAAATAATTGTAAATACAAGGAAGAACACTGCTACTACGTACAGTTTCGGAAAAAAAGTTCGCATAGGAACTTAAAATTTCTAAAAAGCATAAAAAATGACTAATTGGTAATATTTTTATTTTTTTTATATACTGTAGATACGAGTATTTTATGTTTTAGCGACAGTAATAAAACTTAAAAAACAAATCCCAATTAATTATTAATGATTGGTAACGCTCCTAGGCGAACATTTTTCCGAAGCTTTTCTTCGAAAACTGTGTTACTCTCACTATGAAAATGGTTTTACAGTTCTTTTGAAAATTATGGAGTTTGTGGATGGAAGTGCTTCTTCCATCATCCCACAGGAAACGTAAGAATTAAAAATACTGCTCGTAGGAGGGAAACAACAGCATATCAGCAAGAAAATTTTACCGACAGACTAGAAACAATAAAAATAATAAAAATAATCCAGAATATACAACGAAAGACAGTACAGACGAAAACTAACGCGCGTTAAGCAAAGAATATCACTGAAAACAAGAAAAAAACATATTTAAACTTAGTTTTCGCGAGTAACAGCGCTTAATAGATTGAAAAATAGTAACAATCCCTATACGGTAATATTTCATTACACTCTGGTTAAGAAGACATCAAACATTACAAATACATCGAAGAAAAGAGCAAGCATATATTCAAATTAGCGGGTGATTTTTTTAAACACGTGACATTTTTAAAGGTTTGTATTTTTTTATTAACTGAAATAAAAGCATGACATTTTTTTTACTGTATTTTCTCTACACACTGGAAATTATTCCCCTAGTGCCAAATATGTTCTATGTAATGTTCTTTCAGCTCACGATACTTACACGATATTTTTGACGGAAGTGTCCTGTCCAGCAGATTTCCTGTGGTTTATGATAAAGGAATATCATGACCACCAACATCACCAGATCTAAACCCTTGTGACTTTTATCTGTAGGATTATTTAAAAATAGAGTGTTTAAATAGAATCCACTCACTATAGAAAAATTGAAAGCATCAATTGAACAAGAAATTTCAAAATTTCAACTGATACTCTGTCCAGAGTACTACAAAATTTTATTTTTTGTGTACAAAGAGTTAATGAGCTGAGAAGACATCACACAGAGCTTGTTTTGAACTTGGGCGCTAATTTCCCCATGTGTAGAGAAGCTACAGTAAAAATTTCATGCCTTTATTTCAGTTAATAAAAAAAATACAAACCTTTTAAAGGGTTAGTTGTTAAAAAATATCAGCCTATATACATGTACAGTATATACTGTATATGTCATTCTCTCTCTCTCTCTCTCTCTCTCTCTCTCTCTCTCTCTCTATATATATATATATATATATATATATACAGAGAGAGAGAGAGAGAGAGAGAGAGAGAGAGAGATGATTTAATATGACACCAAAATCAATGATAAGAGAATTAAACAAATTAAATGAATGTAAAGCTTCGTAGATCCTTCCCTATATTTGCGCATGTGTTCCTGTTTTTGTATTATACAATTCCTCTCGCGTGAGTTAAGTCTTAATAACGCACTTTAATTAAAGGAAAATTACTTGCCAGCGTTTACCACGACTGCGTATAATTACCATACAAAGTAATTACAATTACAATTTATTGTCCGTGTTTAACTAACGGTGTAATTATAAAGTTGAGCGTTAATAGTTTCACTGCGGGATTATTCGTCTTCAGAATCTCTGGACTCATCTTAATTGGTTTGGCGGAAAAGCTTTGTAAAGGTCCGTTTTGTATTTTGAAATTTATTTGTTTTGACTTCAGGAATCAACTGAGATTACATGCAAATAGTTCAACGCTCAGTACTTTTAATTTACTATATGAACAGAGTGTCTCAAAATTTAGTGCAGGATTTCATTTAATCGCTGCACTTTATCCTATATTAATTTATAGGATACCCAGTATATTTTTAATTTATGTATATTCTCTCTCTCTCTCTCTCTCTCTCTCTCTCTCTCTCTCTCTCTCTCTCTCGATATACTATATATAATGAAAAAGATTATATTACCGTTAAAGACCCTGGAAATCATCTCTCTCAATGGCAAAGACATTCAGGGGGAAACCATTCTCTTAATCGAAGATGCCTTTAAGATCCGTTGAACATTTGCATAAATAAAGATAAGCGGTTATCTTACACTCACAACGCTACACACACACACACGTGTGTATATATATATATATATATATATGTGTCAATGTGCCTCGGTGGTGGAGTGGTTAGCGTCGCTGACTACGAATCCATCGGCCACGGGTTCGAGACCCGACGGCAGCTCCTTCCACACAATAAAGAAAGTGGTTGGTAGATAAATGGTTAGCTTCAGGCGGAAGCTAACCAAAGGTGTGTGTGCATATAAATAATCTTTTTTCATTGTTTTCAGGTCCTGAATCCATCCTGAAAGTGCGTCCCACATGTTATGAAACACCCTGTATATACAGAGATGGGCAGTACCGCTGATATTAGGTTTAAAATGAAAAGTGAAGTAATTGAGGAAGTACAAGAGTTTAAGTATTTGGGTCAAACTACCACCCTTGAGTGATAACTTAGATATAAGAAAACAATCTCGAAGCCTTTGTACTAAAGCGAATATGACTATAAGGAACGTCCGGTTCTGTACAAGTGAAGCTAAAGACACTCTCTTTCGTACTTTCTGCAGTAATATATACGGACAACAACTCTGGGTGAATTATAAAAAAGGTTCTGGCAGAACCCTAAATTTGCTGTACAACAGGTATTTTACACTCCTACATAAATTACCCTTTTGAAGAGGTTTCTCTTATAGCTGGCCAGATACTTATTAACAGAAATTCTTGGTCTCACTCGGACGCACGCGCCTACGAATTCCCTTTTTATCTCTTCCTTCGGGATCATAATCACAATTACAATCGGAATCATAATTCGATGTATTGATGATTTACTTGAAACAGTTTCATTCGGAAATTTCTGTTTAAACTCCCTCCCGGATCACCTAAAGATCCGTCACCCCAGCCTTTTTTAGTTAGTTTTAGTTAAGTCCTGATATTTTCGTTAGTTAGTCTTATAAAGCTAACTAAAAAAGGCAGGGGTGACGGATCTTCAGGTGATCCAAACTCCCTAATACTCTTTAAATGATGAAATTTTAAAATAAGCTTCGGTAATAATAATTACACACACACACACACACACACACACACACACACACACATACTATTTCAATCTTAAGGTTTACAAACTTAAAAAAATAATTTACTCAAAACAACAGCAACTGAACACTAAAGACTGATGGATACTGATAGTTAAATTAAGATAAGCTTAGGCTATCCCACAAAATTTTCTCAACGAAATTAATGAAGTATTAAATAATGAAGAGAGAGGGTTCCGTTTTATTCGTGTCACCCTGTATATATAATTGTGAGTTACGTTTTATTAATAATTCCCTTCATTCAAAAGTTAAGGGCTAATTTGGATCACTTTAACATATTGCTTCCCAAAGCATTCGGGAAGCAATATGTTAAAGTGATCCCTCCTGGGAAGCAATATGTTAAAGTGATTAACACTGGGAAGCAATATGTTAAAAAGAGAAAGGTTGGTTGGTCACTTTGTGTGACCATATACCGCAACAATTCTAATAAATTTACTTTCAATCTAATATTTTAACATGTTATGATTTACTTTTTATGCCTTTACTTTATTAAAGCAAACATTTTGGATCACCTGAAGATCCGTCACCCCAGCCTTTTTTAATTAGCTCTATAAGGCTAACTAACGAAAATATCACGACCTAACCTAACCAATCGTCAAAGGCGTACAGTTGACCTAACGATTGGTTAGGTTAAGTCGTGATATTTTCGTTAGTTAGCCTTATAAAGCTAACTCAAAAGGGCTAGGGTGACGGATCTTCAGGTGATCCAACATTTTTTATCGTACTCCTTATCCTAAATATTGGGAAGCAATATGTTAAAGTGATTAACACTGGGAAGCAATATGTTAAAGTGATATACACTGGAAAGCAATATGTTAAAGTGATCCGCTAATTTATTAAGAACTTCAGTATAATTACTATTCTGTTTTAATAAACTATTCTTCAAAGGTTACAATTATACTCGTACAGGGTGGCCCAAAAGGTACCTACCAAGTTTAAGCCTTTATTTCACCAAAACTATTGAGAATACAAAGATAGTTCAAACGCCATTCAAATCAGCATCTCAAGCCATTTATATGACAGTGTTCGATGTGCTGTCCCTCCACTTCGACGATTTTTCGCAACCTCATCCCAAAATTCGATACTACGCTGTGGAGAACCTCTGTCGGAATATCAACGATTTGACGTTCAATCGATGATTTCAGCTCCTCCAAAGTCTTTGGGTTGCTCTGATAAACTCTATCTTTGAGGTATCCCCACAAAAAGAAGTCACACGGGTTGAGATCAGGCGAATAGGCTGGCCAATCAATGCCGTTTCCATAGTGCTTCCGCTAGTCCAAACCAATGATATTCTCTCCAAACTGAGAAAATGTAAGTTAATGTTGGTAGGTACCTTTTGAGCCATCCTGTATGAGTAATTTTTTGTGCCCTCAAAGCCTTTCTTCACTTTGATGAAAAATAAAACAAAATAAAACATGATCAGTCTTATGTTTGTTCAGTACTAAACGAATAATAGTGTTTTTTCGGCCGCTATAAGTATATTGTAGATCTAATCAGAAAAAGTCAGTGCTTCAATAAACGGTGTAAGTTCACCAACGAGACGGAGGGTCTGTGAGTATAGTACGCTAAAAATAATTGTAAATACAAGGAAGGACACTGCTACTACGTACAGTTTCGGAAAAAAGTTCGCATAGGAACTTAAAATTTCTAAAAAGCATAAAAAATTACTAATTGGCAATATTTTTATTTTTTTTTACATAGATACGAGTATTTTATGTTTTAGCGACAGTAATAAAACTTAAAAAACAAATCCCAATTAATTACACTGGGGAACAAATTTCAACTTTTTGTCTATTGAATTAGATTTGACAGTTAGTTCTAGGTAATTTGGGTGCGCTGAGCACGAATTTTTACTCAGTTTTGCTCTATCAGGTCCTGATTTTGCTCAACACCCCTCCTCTTTCGTCGTATTCATAAAAAGGTTTTTTTCTCAATACTCGCTGTCTTTTTGCAGTTACACATTATGCAACTAGGTTTTTATCTAGGTATTTGTACCTATTGTTATGGTATTGTTGTATTATGTATATTTTTATATGTAACACCCTAAAAATATTTTTAATTTTGTCATTTTTAACCCATTTTAATATTAGTAAATTAAGCTAAAAATATCATAGAATTCTAAAATTTTCTCGAGCGTTCCTGTTCTCTGTAGAGTATTCTAGAGGGACAACTAAAATATATAAAAGCGACTCGTTTCCAGAGTTAATCAGTCAATTCAATCAGTCAGTCAGTCAGTCAGTTGAGTTAGTTAATTAAGTTTGGGCATTAACATAATTTTGAATTGGCATATGATTTAGTGAGTAATTTTGTCATCGTGATTTAATATACACTGTAGTTGATTTAATTAGACGTAATTTATATTGTACTTACTCATCCGTGTTTCTAGTTTAATTTCATAGATTGTAAGTACCTATTTCATAATAAGTACCTATTTAAACTAATTTTTGTGTTTATATTTCAGATTTTCTTAAATTTATATGAATTAAGGGCTTTAAATACCTTTACAAATTGGCAGAACAATCAAGCAATATGTCATCAAGCACTAGAAAGTTCAAATGCAAAAACAACCCTGATTCCTTCTGTTATATATATGGAAATTTTACACTTCCACATCAACGAGCAAATATAACTGACTTCGTAAAAAGAGCTTACTTAGCTTATTTTGGCATAAAACTGGGGACCAAGATAAATCGTGGGCTCCACATAAAGCCTGCACTATATGCATTGAAAGACTGCGACATTGGACGAAGGGTTCGGATTCAAAAATACCTTTTGGAGTTCCGATGGTAAGTTTATGATTTCGTAAAACTACGTAATTTAATCACTAGTATACTGTAACTTACCTAAATGTAATTGTAACTTCGGTACATAAACAAAAATTTACAGAAAATGTTTATAAGAATCTCAAATATTGCATAAGGTTGAAACACATAGAAATGTTAAATGTTTGGGTGATAACTTTTGATAAAATTCATAAAAACAAGTCTCTCGTCGCTTTTGTTAACGCTTTACAATTTTTTTTCCATATCAGGTGTGGCGAGAGCCTACTAACCACGAGACCGATTGCTACCTTTGCTTTGTCAAGACTTCCGGCTTCACTAAGAAAAATAAACATTGTATCGAGTACCCAAATTTCGACACCGCGATACGACCTGTGCTACATTCAAATGAGATCCCCATTCCAAAATTTAAGGGTCTGCCAACTCAAGAATTAGTTGAAGATGTTCCTGAAAATATTGTTATGCACTTTGAGGAGTCAGACACCAATTTTGACCCCAGCGTATTTGAAAGTCAAAACGATCCGCAAAAGTTTAACCAGGCCGAGTTGAATGATCTTGTAAGGGATCTAAATTTGCCAAAAAAGGCTGCGGAAATTTTAGCTTCAAGACTTAAAGAGAAAAACTTGCTTACTTCAAACACACACATTTCATTTTACAGAAAAAGAGAAGAAGAACTTGTTAAATATTTTAGAACAGAGGATAGTTTAGTATATTGCTGCGACATAGTTGGTTTGTTAAAGAAGATGGGGTTGAGTCTTACGATGCAAATGATTGGCGTTTGTTTTTAGACAGTTCGAAAAGAAGTCTTAAGTGTGTGTTGTTGCATAATGGCAATCTATACGGCTCGATACCGATTGGGCACTCAACAAAATTAAAAGAAAAGTATGAACATATAGAAAAGGTTTTAAATCTTATCAAATATAGGGAGCACGAGTGGATCATATGTGTTGACTTAAAATGGTTAATTTTCTGCTAGGACAACAAGGAGGGTATACTAAATATCCCTGCTTCCTTTGCTTATGGGACAGCAGA
Source organism: Bathynomus jamesi (assembly GCA_023014485.1). NCBI lineage: Eukaryota > Metazoa > Arthropoda > Malacostraca > Isopoda > Cirolanidae > Bathynomus > Bathynomus jamesi. The sequence continues at coordinate 289,080 of JAJOZX010003133.1, forward strand.
GCCAAGGAAGAACATTATTTCAAACAAATCTGGCCAGCACGAACATCACTTACTGTCGGAGAAAAAAACGTAATTAATCCACCTTTAGTGAGCAGAGATAAAATCATATTTCCTCCTCTGCATATAAAACTAGGCCTCATTAAACAATATGTAAAAGCTTTAGATACGAACGGCGAGTGTTTCAAATACATAACTTCAAAATTTCCAAGTTTAAGTTATGAAAAAATCAAAGCGGGAATTTTTGACAGTCCACAAATAAGAACAATGATTAAAGACAGCAATTTTCCTAATGTCATGAATGAACGCGAAAAAAATGGCTGGTTCTCATTCGTGGACTTGATAGAAAACTTTTTAGGCAATTATAGGGCAGATAACTACGAAGAAATTGTAAAAAAACTTTTAAGGGACTACAAAGAGTTAGGTTGCAATATGAGCATAAAAATGCATTTTTTGAATAGCCATCTTGACCAATTTCCAAGTAATTTAGGTGATGTACGTAAGTGACGAACAAGGGGAGAGATTCCACCAGGATATAAAAATAATGGAGGAACGGTACCAAGGCCGCTGGGATTCCCACATGATGGCTGATTACTGCTGGTGCTTGAAAAGAGACCTGCCATCAACAAGCAAATACGCTAGAAAGTCTTAGAAAAGAAAATTTCTGCCACAGTGAAAGCTTCATATCTTTGTTTTTTTATTTTAAGTCATTTCTATCGTTATAATGTAATTTTACTGTAGTTTGAACTGCTTGCATTCATGAAACTTGAAAAAAAAAATTTAACACATGACTTAATTTTTTAGTCCTAATTTGAAAAATCTGGAAAATGGCACATAGGCTGTCGACAAGAATCAGGACCTGATAGAGCCAAACCGAGTTGAAATTCGTATTCAGCGCACCCAAATTACCTAGAATCAAGTGTCAGATATCATTCAATAAAATACGTGTTGCCCAGTGAATTATTAATGATTGGTAACGCTCCTAGGCGAACATTTTTCCGAAGCTTTTCTTCGAAAACTGTGTTACTCTCATTATGAAAATGGTTTTACAGTTCTTTTGAAAATTATGGAGTTTGTGGATGGAAGTGCTTCTTCCATCATCCCACAGGAAACGTAAGAATTAAAAACACTGCCCGTAGGAGGGAAACAACAGCATATCAGCAAGAAAATTTTACCGACAGACTAGAAACAATAAAAATAATAAAAATAATCCAGAATATACAACGAAAGACAGTACTGACGAAAACTAACACGCGTTAGCAAAGAATATCACTGAAAACAAGAAAAAAACCATATTTAAACTTAGTTTTCGCGAGTAACAGCACTTAATAGATTGAAAAATAGTAACAATCCCTATACGGTAATATTTCATTACACTCTGGTTAAGAAGACATCAAACATTACAAATACATCGAAGAAAAGAGCAAGCATATATTCAAATTAGCGGGTGATTTTTTTAAACACGTGACATTTTTAAAGGTTTGTATTTTTTTATTAACTGAAATAAAAGCATGACATTTTTTTTACTGTATTTTCTCTACACACTGGAAATTATTCCCCTAGTGCCAAATATGTTCTATGTAATGTTCTTTCAGCTCACGATACTTACACGATATTTTTGACGGAAGTGTCCTGTCCAGCAGATTTCCTGTGGTTTATGATAAAGGAATATCATGACCACCAACATCACCAGATCTAAACCCTTGTGACTTTTATCTGTAGGATTATTTAAAAATAGAGTGTTTAAATAGAATCCACTCACTATAGAAAAATTGAAAGCATCAATTGAACAAGAAATTTCAAAATTTCAACTGATACTCTGTCCAGAGTACTACAAAATTTTATTTTTTGTGTACAAAGAGTTAATGACTGAGAAGACATCCACAGAGCTTGTTTTGAACTTGGGCGCTAATTTCCCATGTGTAGAGAAGCTACAGTAAAAATTTCATGCCTTTATTTCAGTTAATAAAAAAAAATACAAACCTTTAAAGGATTAGTTGTTAAAAAATATCAGCCTATATACATGTACAGTATATTACTGTATATGTCATTCTCTCTCTCTCTCTCTCTCTCTCTCTCTCTCTCTCTCTCTCTCTCTCTCTCTATATATATATATATTTATATATCTATATACAGAGAGAGAGAGAGAGAGAGAGAGAGAGAGAGAGATGATTTAATATGACACCAAATCAATGATAAGAGAATTAAACAAATTAATGATGTAAAGCTTCGTAGATCCTTCCCTATATTTGCGCATGTGTTCCTGTTTTTGTATTATACAATTCCTCTCGCGTGAGTTTAAGTCTTAATAACGCACTTTAATTAAAGGAAAATTACTTGCCAGCGTTTTACCACGACTGCGTATATTACCATACAAAGTAATTACAATTACAATTTATTGTCCGTGTTTAACTAACGGTGTAATTATAAAGTTGAGCGTTAATATTTTCACTGCGGGATTATTCGTCTTCAGAATCTCTGGACTCATCTTTTGGTTGGCGGAAAAGCTTTGTAAAGGTCCGTTTTTGTATTTTGAAATTTATTTGTTTTGACTTCAGGAATCAACTGAGATTACATGCAAATAGTTCAACGCTCAGTACTTTAATTTACTATATGAACAGAGTGTCTCAAAATTTAGTGCAGGATTTCATTTAATCGCTGCACTTTATCCTTATTAATTTATAGGATACCCAGTATATTTTTAATTTATGTATATTCTCTCTCTCTCTCTCTCTCTCTCCTCTCTCTCTCTCTCTCTCTCTCTCTCTCTCTCTCTCGATATACTATATATAATGAAAAAGATTATATTACCGTTAAAGACCCTGGAAATCATCTCTCTCAATGGCAAAGACATTCAGGGGGAAACCATTCTCTTAATCGAAGATGCCTTTAAGATCCGTTGAACATTTGCATAAATAAAGATAAGCGGTTATCTTACACTCACAACGCTACACACACACACACACACACGTGTGTGTATATATATATATATATATATATGTGTCAATGTGCCTCGGTGGTGGAGTGGTTAGCGTCGCTGACTACGAATCCATCGGCCACGGGTTCGAGACCCGACGGCAGCTCCTTCCACACAATAAAGAAAGTGGTTGGTAGATAAATGGTTAGCTTCAGGCGGAAGCTAACCAAAGGTGTGTGTGCATATAAATAATCTTTTTTCATTGTTTTCAGGTCCTGAATCCATCCTGAAAGTGCGTCCCACATGTTTGAAACACCCTGTATATACAGAGATGGCAGTACCGCTGATATTAGGTTTAAAATGAAAAGTGAAGTAATTGAGGAAGTACAAGAGTTTAAGTATTTGGGTCAAACTACCACCCTTGAGTGATAACTTAGATATAAGAAAACAATCTCGAAGCCTTTGTACTAAACGAATATGACTATAAGGAACGTCCGGTTCTGTACAAGTGAAGCTAAAGACACTCTCTTTCGTACTTTCTGCAGTATATATACGGACAACAACTCTGGGTGAATTATAAAAAAGGTTCTGGCAGAACCCTAAATTTGCTGTACAACAGGTATTTTACACTCCTACATAAATTACCCTTTTGAAGAGGTTTCTCTTATAGCTGGCCAGATACTTATTAACAGAAATTCTTGGTCTCACTCGGACGCACGCGCCTACGAATTCCCTTTTTATCTCTTCCTTCGGGATCATAATCACAATTACAATCGGAATCATAATTCGATGTATTGATGATTACTTGAAACAGTTTCATTCGGAAATTTCTGTTTAAACTCCCTCCGGATCACCTAAAGATCCGTCACCCCAGCCTTTTTTAGTTAGTTTTAGTTAAGTCCTGATATTTTCGTTAGTTAGTCTTATAAAGCTAACTAAAAAAGGCAGGGGTGACGGATCTTCAGGTGATCCAAACTCCCTAATACTCTTTAAATGATGAAATTTTAAAATAAGCTTCGGTAATAATAATTACACACACACACACACACACACACACACACACAACACACACACATACTATTTCAATCTTAAGGTTTACAAACTTAAAAAAATAATTTACTCAAAACAACAGCAACTGAACACTAAAGACTGATGGATACTGATAGTTAAATTAAGATAAGCTTAGGCTATCCCACAAAATTTTCTCAACGAAATTAATGAAGTATTAAATAATGAAGAGAGAGGGTTCCGTTTTATTCGTGTCACCCTGTATATAATTGTGAGTTACGTTTTATTAATAATTCCCTTCATTCAAAAGTTAAGGGCTAATTTGGATCACTTTAACATATTGCTTCCCAAAGCATTCGGGAAGCAATATGTTAAAGTGATCCCTCCTGGGAAGCAATATGTTAAAGTGATTAACACTGGGAAGCAATATGTTAAAAAGAGAAAGGTTGGTTGGTCACTTTGTGTGACCATATACCGCAACAATTCTAATAAATTTACTTTCAATCTAATATTTTAACATGTTATGATTTACTTTTTATGCCTTTACTTTATTAAAGCAAACATTTTGGATCACCTGAAGATCCGTCACCCCAGCCTTTTTTATTAGCTCTATAAGGCTAACTAACGAAAATATCACGACCTAACCTAACCAATCGTCAAAGGCGTACAGTTGACCTAACGATTGGTTAGGTTAAGTCGTGATATTTTCGTTAGTTAGCCTTATAAAGCTAACTCAAAAGGCTAGGGTGACGGATCTTCAGGTGATCCAACATTTTTTATCGTACTCCTTATCCTAAATATTGGGAAGCAATATGTTAAAGTGATTAACACTGGGAAGCAATATGTTAAAGTGATATACACTGGAAAGCAATATGTTAAAGTGATCCGCTAATTTATTAAGAACTTCAGTATAATCTATTCTGTTTTAATAAACTATTCTTCAAAGGTTACAATTATACTCGTACAGGGTGGCCCAAAAGGTACCTACCAAGTTTAAGCCTTTATTTCACCAAAACTATTGAGAATACAAAGATAGTTCAAACGCCTTCAAATCAGCATCTCAAGCCATTTATATGACAGTGTTCGATGTGCTGTCCTCCACTTCGACGATTTTTCGCAACCTCATCCCAAAATTCGATACTACGCTGTGGAGAACCTCTGTCGGAATATCAACGATTTGACGTTCAATCGATGATTTCAGCTCCTCCAAAGTCTTTGGGTTGCTCTGATAAACTCTATCTTTGAGGTATCCCCACAAAAAGAAGTCACACGGGTTGAGATCAGGCGAATATGGCCAATCAATGCCGTTTCCATAGTGCTTCCGCTAGTCCAAACCAATGATATTCTCTCCAAACTGAGAAAATGTAAGTTAATGTTGGTAGGTACCTTTTGAGCCATCCTGTATGAGTAATTTTTTGTGCCCTCAAAGCCTTTCTTCACTTTGATGAAAAATAAAACAAAATAAAACATGATCAGTCTTATGTTTGTTCAGTACTAAACGAATAATAGTGTTTTTTCGGCGCTATAAGTATATTGTAGATCTAATCAGAAAAAGTCAGTGCTTCAATAAACGGTGTAAGTTCACCAACGAGACGGAGGGTCTGTGAGTATAGTACGCTAAAAATAATTGTAAATACAAGGAAGGACACTGCTACTACGTACAGTTTCGGAAAAAAGTTCGCATAGGAACTTAAAATTTCTAAAAGCATAAAAAATTACTAATTGGCAATATTTTTATTTTTTTTTACATAGATACGAGTATTTTATGTTTTAGCGACAGTAATAAAACTTAAAAAACAAATCCCAATTAATTACACTGGGGAACAAATTTCAACTTTTTGTCTATTGAATTAGATTTGACAGTTAGTTCTAGGTAATTTTGGCGTCGCTGAGCACGAATTTTTACTCAGTTTTGCTCTATCAGGTCCTGATTTTGCTCAACACACCCCTCCTCTTTCGTCGTATTCATAAAAAGGTTTTTTTCTCAATACTCGCTGTCTTTTTGCAGTTACACATTATGCAACTAGGTTTTTATCTAGGTATTTGTACCTATTGTTATGGTATTGTTGTATTATGTATATTTTATATGTACACCCTAAAAATATTTTAATTTTGTCATTTTTAACCCATTTTAATATTAGTAAATTAAGCTAAAATATCATAGAATTCTAAAATTTTCTCGAGCGTTCCTGTTCTCTGTAGAGTATTCTAGAGGGACAACTAAAATATATAAAAGCGACTCGTTTCCAGAGTTAATCAGTCAATTCAATCAGTCAGTCAGTCAGTCAGTTGAGTTAGTTAATTAAGTTTGGGCATTAACATAATTTTGAATTGGCATATGATTTAGTGAGTAATTTTGTCATCGTGATTTAATATACACTGTAGTTGATTTAATTAGACGTAATTTATATTGTACTTACTCATCCGTGTTTCTAGTTTAATTTCATAGATTGTAAGTACCTATTTCATAATAAGTACCTATTTAAACTAATTTTTGTGTTTATATTTCAGATTTTCTTAAATTTATATGAATTAAGGGCTTTAAATACCTTTACAAATTGGCAGAACAATCAAGCAATATGTCATCAAGCACTAGAAAGTTCAAATGCAAAAACAACCCTGATTCCTTCTGTTATATATATGGAAATTTTACACTTCCACATCAACGAGCAAATATAACTGACTTCGTAAAAAGAGCTTACTTAGCTTATTTTGGCATAAAACTGGGGGACCAAGATAAATCGTGGGCTCCACATAAAGCCTGCACTATATGCATTGAAAGACTGCGACATTGGACGAAGGGTTCGGATTCAAAAATACCTTTTGGAGTTCCGATGGTAAGTTTATGATTTCGTAAAACTACGTAATTTAATCACTAGTATACTGTAACTTACCTAAATGTAATTGTAACTTCGGTACATAAACAAAAATTTACAGAAAATGTTTATAAGAATCTCAAATATTGCATAAGGTTGAAACACATAGAAATGTTAAATGTTTGGGTGATAACTTTTGATAAAATTCATAAAAACAAGTCTCTCGTCGCTTTTGTTAACGCTTTACAATTTTTTTTCCATATCAGGTGTGGCGAGAGCCTACTAACCACGAGACCGATTGCTACCTTTGCTTTGTCAAGACTTCGGGCTTCACTAGAAAAATAAACATTGTATCGAGTACCCAAATTTCGACACCGCGATACGACCTGTGCTACATTCAAATGAGATCCCCATTCCAAAATTTAAGGGTCTGCCAACTCAAGAATTAGTTGAAGATGTTCCTGAAAATATTGTTATGCACTTTGAGGAGTCAGACACCAATTTTGACCCCAGCGTATTTGAAAGTCAAAACGATCCGCAAAAGTTTAACCAGGCCGAGTTGAATGATCTTGTAAGGGATCTAAATTTGCCAAAAAAGGCTGCGGAAATTTTAGCTTCAAGACTTAAAGAGAAAAACTTGCTTACTTCAAACACACACATTTCATTTTACAGAAAAAGAGAAGAAGAACTTGTTAAATATTTTAGAACAGAGGATAGTTTAGTATATTGCTGCGACATAGTTGGTTTGTTAAAGAAGATGGGTTGAGTCTTACGATGCAAATGATTGGCGTTTGTTTTTAGACAGTTCGAAAAGAAGTCTTAAGTGTGTGTTGTTGCATAATGGCAATCTATACGGCTCGATACCGATTGGGCACTCAACAAAATTAAAAGAAAAGTATGAACATATAGAAAAGGTTTTAAATCTTATCAAATATAGGGAGCACGAGGATCATATGTGTTGACTTAAAAATGGTTAATTTTCTGCTAGGACAACAAGGAGGGTATACTAAATATCCCTGCTTCCTTTGCTTATGGGACAGCAGAGCCAAGGAAGAACATTATTTCAAACAAATCTGGCCAGCACGAACATCACTTACTGTCGGAGAAAAAAACGTAATTAATCCACCTTTAGTGAGCAGAGATAAAATCATATTTCCTCCTCTGCATATAAAACTAGGCCTCATTAAACAATATGTAAAAGCTTTAGATACGAACGGCGAGTGTTTCAAATACATAACTTCAAAATTTCCAAGTTTAAGTTATGAAAAAATCAAAGCGGGAATTTTTGACAGTCCACAAATAAGAACAATGATTAAAGACAGCAATTTTCCTAATGTCATGAATGAACGCGAAAAAAATGGCTGGTTCTCATTCGTGGACTTGATAGAAAACTTTTTAGGCAATTATAGGGCAGATAACTACGAAGAAATTGTAAAAAAACTTTTAAGGGACTACAAAGAGTTAGGTTGCAATATGAGCATAAAAATGCATTTTTTGAATAGCCATCTTGACCAATTTCCAAGTAATTTAGGTGATGTAAGTGACGAACAAGGGGAGAGATTCCACCAGGATATAAAAATAATGGAGGAACGGTACCAAGGCCGCTGGGATTCCCACATGATGGCTGATTACTGCTGGTGCTTGAAAAGAGACCTGCCATCAACAAGCAAATACGCTAGAAAGTCTTAGAAAAGAAAATTTCTGCCACAGTGAAAGCTTCATATCTTTGTTTTTTTATTTTAAGTCATTTCTATCGTTATAATGTAATTTTACTGTAGTTTGAACTGCTTGCATTCATGAAACTTGAAAAAAAAAATTTAACACATGACTTAATTTTTTAGTCCTAATTTGAAAAATCTGGAAAATGGCACATAGGCTGTCGACAAGAATCAGGACCTGATAGAGCCAAACCGAGTTGAAATTCGTATTCAGCGCACCCAAATTACCTAGAATCAAGTGTCAGATATCATTCAATAAAATACGTGTTGCCCAGTGAATTATTAATGATTGGTAACGCTCCTAGGCGAACATTTTTCCGAAGCTTTTCTTCGAAAACTGTGTTACTCTCATTATGAAAATGGTTTTACAGTTCTTTTGAAAATTATGGAGTTTGTGGATGGAAGTGCTTCTTCCATCATCCCACAGGAAACGTAAGAATTAAAAACACTGCCCGTAGGAGGGAAACAACAGCATATCAGCAAGAAAATTTTACCGACAGACTAGAAACAATAAAAATAATAAAAATAATCCAGAATATACAACGAAAGACAGTACTGACGAAAACTAACACGCGTTAGCAAAGAATATCACTGAAAACAAGAAAAAAACCATATTTAAACTTAGTTTTCGCGAGTAACAGCACTTAATAGATTGAAAAATAGTAACAATCCCTATACGGTAATATTTCATTACACTCTGGTTAAGAAGACATCAAACATTACAAATACATCGAAGAAAAGAGCAAGCATATATTCAAATTAGCGGGTGATTTTTTTAAACACGTGACATTTTTAAAGGTTTGTATTTTTTTATTAACTGAAATAAAAGCATGACATTTTTTTTACTGTATTTTCTCTACACACTGGAAATTATTCCCCTAGTGCCAAATATGTTCTATGTAATGTTCTTTCAGCTCACGATACTTACACGATATTTTTGACGGAAGTGTCCTGTCCAGCAGATTTCCTGTGGTTTATGATAAAGGAATATCATGACCACCAACATCACCAGATCTAAACCCTTGTGACTTTTATCTGTAGGATTATTTAAAAATAGAGTGTTTAAATAGAATCCACTCACTATAGAAAAATTGAAAGCATCAATTGAACAAGAAATTTCAAAATTTCAACTGATACTCTGTCCAGAGTACTACAAAATTTTATTTTTGTGTACAAAGAGTTAATGAGCTGAGAAGACATCACACAGAGCTTGTTTTGAACTTGGGCGCTAATTTCCCCATGTGTAGAGAAGCTACAGTAAAAATTTCATGCCTTTATTTCAGTTAATAAAAAAATACAAACCTTTTAAAGGGTTAGTTGTTAAAAAATATCAGCCTATATACATGTACAGTATATACTGTATATGTCATTCTCTCTCTCTCTCTCTCTCTCTCTCTCTCTCTCTCTCTCTCTCTCTCTCTATATATATATATATATATATATATATATATACAGAGAGAGAGAGAGAGAGAGAGAGAGATGATTTAATATGACACCAAAATCAATGATAAGAGAATTAAACAAATTAAATGAATGTAAAGCTTCGTAGATCCTTCCCTATATTTGCACATGTGTTCCTGTTTTTGTATTATACAATTCCTCTCGCGTGAGTTAAGTCTTAATAACGCACTTTAATTAAAGGAAAATTACTTGCCAGCGTTTACCACGACTGCGTATAATTACCATACAAAGTAATTACAATTACAATTTATTGTCCGTGTTTAACTAACGGTGTAATTATAAAGTTGAGCGTTAATAGTTTCACTGCGGGATTATTCGTCTTCAGAATCTCTGGACTCATCTTAATTGGTTCGGCGGAAAAGCTTTGTAAAGGTCCGTTTTGTATTTTGAAATTTATTTGTTTTGACTTCAGGAATCAACTGAGATTACATGCAAATAGTTCAACGCTCAGTACTTTTAATTTACTATATGAACAGAGTGTCTCAAAATTTAGTGCAGGATTTCATTTAATCGCTGCACTTTATCCTATATTAATTTATAGGATACCCAGTATATTTTTAATTTATGTATTCTCTCTCTCTCTCTCTCTCTCTCTCTCTCTCTCTCTCTCTCTCTCTCTCTCGATATACTATATATAATGAAAAAGATTATATTACCGTTAAAGACCCTGGAAATCATCTCTCTCAATGGCAAAGACATTCAGGGGGAAACCATTCTCTTAATCGAAGATGCCTTTAAGATCCGTTGAACATTTGCATAAATAAAGATAAGCGGTTATCTTACACTCACAACGCCACACACACACACACACACACACACACACGTGTGTGTGTGTATATATATATATATATATATATGTCAATGTGCCTCGGTGGTGGAGTGGTTAGCGTCGCTGACTACGAATCCATCGGCCACGGGTTCGAGACCCGACGGCAGCTCCTTCCACACAATAAAGAAAGTGGTTGGTAGATAAATGGTTAGCTTCAGGCGGAAGCTAACCAAAGGTGTGTGTGCATATAAATAATCTTTTTTCATTGTTTTCAGGTCCTGAATCCATCCTGAAAGTGCGTCCCACATGTTATGAAACACCCTGTATATACAGAGATGGGCAGTACCGCGGTACATGTAACGGCTTAAGTAACGGGCGTTACTTTTGTAACGAGTATCGGTATCGCCTTAGCAATATTTCTAATGTAGCGATGTAACGGTAACGCCCGTAATAATTTTAGCAAAAGTAACGAGAATTTCTGTTACTCGTTACTCGTTACATAGTGTTTTTTATGTGTGAAAAGTACAAATACATCTTTCGGCGGCGTATCATACAGTTCATACTTGTTAGAACTTGTTCAGTCCTTGTTACGTTGCATCCGTCTTGTTGCCGGTAGAGCTCAGTTATAGTGTAGCACTCGTGCGGTGTGCATCTTTAAACAAAGGAGTTGTTAAACATGGAATACCTTTCGTCAGCTTCTTCGAAGGATGACGACCGAATAGCAGAAATGCTCGACGATATTAGAAGAGAATTTTTAATCCCTGAGAGCAAAATTATAGCCACGGTCACCGATAATGGCGCAAATTTTGTAAAAGCATTCAAGGAGTATGGGATCGACCTTAAAATTCCTAGAGAAGCGTGTGATGATGAAGACCAAGATGAATGCCAAGATGAAACAAGAGAAGATGAACCTACAGAATCAATAAAAATAAGAGAAACCGATTCTACAGATGATACCATTCTTCTTCCAAGCCACAAAAGGTGTGCATCGCATACCATTAGCCTTGTTTGTACAACAGATTTGAAAAAATTCTTAACAAGTCAAGTCTCAAAGATCCACCACTCGGCTATGGGCAAATGTTCCGCCCTATGGAATTGTTCGGGTAAACCAAAAACATCCGAAGTAATATCCAGTGTATTAAACTGTCAGTTGAGACTCCCGCGTCCTACGTGGTGGAATAGCCTGCATGACAGTCTTGTACTACTTCTGAGTAATAAAGCTAAATTGAATGAACTCATGTGTGCTTTAAAGCTGCCCGCATTCAAGGAGTCGGAGATTGAGTACCTAGAAGAATACACCACTGTGGTAAAACCCATGGCTGTGGCACTGGATCGCCTTCAAGGAGATCAGAACTGCTACTTCGGTTGTCTTATCCCTACTCTCTTTGCTGTTGAGAAAAAACTTGAAAGAATTGCTCTATCATCATTGAGATACAGCCACCCATTAGTAGAAGCATTAAGTAGTGGATTCAGAAATCGATTCAAGAAATTCCTGGAACTTGACAGAGATGCCAATGTTGCAATTATTGCTGCATTAACAAATCCACACTTCAAGTGCAAGTGGCTCACTATAAGCGAGCGAACAAACAATGAGACATGTAGAAAAATGGTGCAAAACATGCTAATATCAGCAATTAAAAATGAAAGTGACAGTGACAGATCACCTGAGGAGCCAGCTAAGACAGATGATGGTGCTTATAGCAGTAGCGACGATTTCTTTGAATATGGTCATGCTCCTGCTGACGTCAAGAAAGAAGACACCACAGCATCAGAGATGGAAGTGTTGAAATACTTCAATGATGACAGCACTGTACTGCAGCTGCAGTCACTTGATGGCTATCCTTCAATTAAGAAGCTCTCCCTCAAGTACAATACTCCACTTCCTTCCTCGGCTCCTGTTGAGCGTCTCTTCAGCTATGCAGGACATATTCATGCCCCTAAGAGAGGAAATCTTTCCGACAACACGTTCGAAAAATTAGTAATGCTAGAAGGAAACCCTAGGCTCCTAGCTACATTTAAAATTTAATTCTATACCTCTCAGCTAGAATATATTTTTGGAAATGTTTTTTATTATTTTACATCAGCTGCTATTGAAATGCTTCTGTTTACTGCTATGTTTAATTTTCTGTTATTCAAATAATATTTTTTGTCAAAAATGTCCTGTTATCATTGTCTGTCAGAAATAAACCTCCATTTATCTAAAAACAGTTGCGTTTGTTTTTACATACTTTTTATACTTGCTTTAATATTCTAATTACGATATACAATTATGATATATGAATTTACCAATGTAACGAGTAACGAAAGTAACGACGTTACTGTAACGAGTATCGGTATCGTCTTAAGATATTTTCAAAGTAACGATGTATCGGTATCGCCGGGGTCATTTTAAGAGAGTAACGAGTAACGGTAACGCTCGCCAATTTTGAGTAACTGTGCCCATCTGTGTATATATATATATATATATCACACACACACACACACACACACATATATATATATTATATATTATTATATATGACAGAAATTGTTGAAATTTAAGGCGGTATATCTCGTATCTCATTTTATATTTTGTTGTTCACAATTGAGAGAAAATGTCTTCTGCAATTCCTGAACAGCGTGTGTGAGGCAGAACTCCAATATATATATATATATATATATATATATATATATATATATATATTGTAAATGTCAACAAAGAGTTGAAAATGAAACTTTTCTTCTACAATCTAAAGCTATTTGTCATTTGTTTTTCTTTTATGTTTGTTTCTTGTCATTTCTATATTGAGTTCCCCTATTTGGTTTGTTTCAGTCATTCCATTTGTAGAAACTGATACACTGTGATGGAATATTGTGTTACAGAAAAAAAATATATATATACACACACACTGTATATAAGACTTTTTTTTTATAAGAGATCACGGAGCAATCTAAGAATAAGCACCCCAAAGTCCCCAATCCAAGAAAAAGCACCCCAGTTAGACCCAATCCAAGAAACAGCACCCCAGTTCGACCTCAATCCAAATTAAAGGATTTTAACATATAAAATTTAAAAAAATATATTTTAATGTTTACGAAGGATATTGCAATAAAAAAAAATTAGAACAACATAATTAAAATAAAAATATTGAAATAAGGTTAATTGAATGTCAGGTTAGGTCAACTGTACGTCCTTGACGATTGGTTAGGTTAAATCGTGATATTTTCGTTAAAACTAACGAAAATATCACGTACAATTAACCTAACCGGGCATTCAATTAACCATTTTAGAGCAATGCAATTAACTCCATTTTAATTCCATTTTAGAGCAATCGAAGAATAAGCAACCTCGTTCGACCCCAATTCAAGAAAAAGCACCCTAAATTGATTTGGGGTGCTTATTCTTGGATTGCTCCGAGACCACGAGTGGAACATGGAATCCTTGAGAAGAGGTTAAGCTAGGGAAGAACAAAGACGCAAAGTGACTGTACATTGAACGGAATTACCAGAGCGTCGCGGGAGTTCTTCTTGGAAGATCTGAAGGGTTTGTCAATAAAAGTAGGAGGATATCCTAATTTTTAAAAGGAATCCTTAATATAACAAAATTTGGAATCAAAATAAGAAGGTCTGCAAATCCTAAGGGCTCTCACGAACATGCCCATGATAATATATATAACAATTAAAAGCCCCAATGGTTAAAATGATAAAACACTAAAATCCCGCAACTTTTCGAGAGAGCCTTCCCGCTTCTTTCCGGCGGTGGGCAAAAACTAAAAGTGAGACTCGAACTTAAAACGAATATTTAATAAAAAATGTCATGCCTCAGGCAACTCAAACAGGCGTAAATAATTCCGGAATACAGAAGATTTTCACAGCCAAAAGTTAGTTATAAAATCAAGTTGGAAGGTTCCATATTTTATATTAAAATTATCAGTATTTTAAAAAAAATAAAAGTTTCGGCAAGCTTACATTTGTCATTATTACTGATATTTAAAAGTATGTTAGCGTTATCAGTATCATTATTATGGTCCCTGTCTAATCGATGTTTCTGTGGGGCCGAAATTTTCATCGGCCGTATTCGAACTATATTTATGTTGTTAAAGTCGTCTTTTGAAATCACTAGTTTAACTGATATAGCTCTTCGAACAGTCTTTACAAGGAATTCAATATACTCCAAAATTGGAGTGAAAAGCAGATAACTGACTTTTTTTATAAGAGACCACGAGTGGAACATGGAATCCTTGAGACGAGGTTAAGCTGGGAGGAACAAAGTCCCAAAGTGACTGTACATTGAACGGAATTACAATTTTGGCATAGTGACAAGGAGCACCATCATGTTGATAGACGACGGTACTAACAATCCTATCCCCGTCGTCTATCAACATGATGGTGCTCCTTATCACTATGCCAAAATTGTTCAGGATTATCTAAATGGACGTTTTCCAAATCGCTGGATTGGACGCGGAAGCAACAGACCTTGGCCAGCGAGATCACCAGATTTAACCCCTTTAGATTTCTTTGCATGGGGCTTTATCAAATCGCACGTCTATCAGACGAAGATTACGAGTCTTGAAAACTTACGTACACGTATACAAACTGCTGCAGATAACATAACCCCGCAAATGCTCCAGAATGTGTTTAGAAATGCTGCGGAACAATTTGAGCTGTGCAGGGATACTGATAGGCGTCACGTCGAATCCTACTCTTAATTATTTAATAAATGTTACCACTTTATCATTTTATGATTGAATTCCATATAATTTCCAAGTGCTTCACAAAAATAGATCCTGACTTTATGTACACCCTGTATAACAAAATTTGGAATCAAAATAAGAAGGTCTGCAAATCCAAAGGGCTCTCACGAACATACCCATGATAATACCTCTTTTAGTAAAAAAACTATGGGATGAAAACCAGTGGACATACACAGTGGAATGGGTAGCTTTTCTAAAAACTTTAAAAGCAGGCTTATTATTCGGAGTTTTAATAACTTGAACATCTAAAAATGAGATAGTTGAATTGTGCTTCATTTCGACGGTAAATTTAATGGAGGGCAAAACATTATTCAAACTATCAAGTATACCGGGTGTCCCATTCGAAATGAAACAACTTTGAAACTCTGTAATTTTTAAAGTATTAATGTGAGAATATTGAAACTTTGCCAGTTACTACAACATATGCATAAGTTTTTGACATAATGTTTTTTTTGTTTCAGATTGAATTATGTTTACCCCACAAGAAAAAGCGAAATGTGTGTTATGGATGGCTAAGTTGAAGTCCCCTACTCAGGTGCAACGGCGATTCCGTACAACCTTTCACAAGGAACCACCCACCAGAAGAGACCTATATGCATGGATCAAGAAATTTGAGGAGAGTGACAGTGTTCTAAAGGAACACTCTGGAGGGCGAACAAGATCGGAAGATGTTGAACGAATACGCGGCGCCTTTGGTAGTAGCCCGAGAAAGTCCATCCGTCGTACCAGTGTCAAACTGCAGATTCCTCGTTCAACTGTGCATAGAATCGTGAGCAAGCGGCTGCAGCTCTATCCATATAAGCTTCAAATTGTTCAGCATATAACATGTGAAGATCTTAACAAAAGGAAACATTATGCTATGCACAATGTATCTAATGTATCTAAATGTTATAAATCACATATATCATATGAAACATTATGACATTGACTATTTACTGTGTGAATATTACATTGTTTGCATCATTCAATAAAAAATTATAAGGTTTCAAAGTTGTTTCATTTCGAATGGGACACCCGGTATAATTATGATCTTAGGTCACCGGAAGTAAAGCAAAAATATCATCAACATAACGTTACCAAGGAACATCAGGAGCGAGAATTTCGGGGAGAAACTTCCTTTCAAAAAGTTCCATAAATACAGTACAGTATATTACTCAGAGTGGCGGATAGGGCGGAGCCCATACTAAGATCGGATCGTCTTTCTGCCGAAAAAAAAGCATAATTGAAAGTGGGTAGGAATGGGTTATGCATAAGCGAATCAGCTTCAAAAAAGGAGGAACAGGTAAATTCATCTGAATCTGACTTTCTAAAAGAAACTTCTCCAAATAAGACTGTTGTTTGAATGGGAACTTTGGTAAAAAGAGAAATGACATCAAAGCTGACATTCTTCTTATTTTCTAAGCTGAAATGTTCTATTTTGTATAGGAAGTCCGGGAAATTCTTTATATGAGCACTAGAAATATTTCCTATTAAGGATGAGAGGTTCTTGAAAAGCCATTTGGCAACTAAGGAGAATAGGCAGTAAAATGCTTGACAAGTTGTGGAAAATCGTTCAGTAACAGTTTGAGCTCTCTGTTGAAATTCCGTTGAGAAATTTGAAGGGGATTAGGATTTGGTGTATCATAAGTAGCATCATCTAATAAAAGTACCATAGCTTTTTTAATGTAATCATCCTTATCCACGAGGACTACTGTATATTATTTATTACCTTTATCTGATTTAGTAATGATAAGGTTATCATTACGTTTCAGACCAAGTAGAGCAGTCCATAGCATCTTTGGAATGTTTAAATCCTGCTTCAATTTATTAAACAATTCACTCGGGAATAAAGCCCTTCAAACAGGATAAGTCCTCAGAAGAAAGTTTAGAGTGTGAACTAAACTTCTCAAACGAGATGATGAAATCAGAAGCGGATTCCCTCAAACAATTGATTCCAAACGAGAAAGCATAACCTAATGAGATCTTCTCATAAAACGAAATATTATAGAAAGAAAGATTGGTCATTCGGTCAGAATTAGAAAATCTAACCCATGAACTTTTTCTAAAGAGAGCATTAAACTTGTTTTGAAGCTCGTGCTTTAGAGGGGATAATCTATGCTGAACAAAAGCATGACAATAGTCTAAAATTCTTGTAAAAACAGTCACTTAAATTAAGGGCATTAAACAGGGTTAAAAAACCGTTGAAACGACGCCGAATTATAAATAATTTATAGTCCATTATAGACTGAAGGGAATCAATCGAATCTTGAAGCATGTCCTCATAAAAGTCAAGAAAAAGATGCTTCATTTTAATGCGAACTCATTTAGAGCAAAAAGAATTAGGAATGACATTATTGAAACATCTTTTGGTAAATCTTAAGATGTCATTACCTGAATTTCGAAAAAGCAACTATATGGCCGTAATCTACATAACAATATAACACTTTTTTCAAGAGTACTGATTTTGTGCAAATACGTTATAGGCAAATTATTAACTGGCAACCATTCCATATATAAATAACTAATTAAAATAGTGCTCTCTGGCTCTGTTATTCATTCATTGCATTTTGGTATGATTTTGAAGGTGATGACTGATGACATTTCCTTAAGATTTACTCGATGCAGTTATTCGTAATATTTTTGTTACTTTTAACGAAAATATCACGACTTAACCTAACCAATCGTCAAGGGCGTACAGTTGACCTAACTGGGCATTCAATTAACCTAACCGGGCATTCAATAATTTTCCCGTAGGTTTCGATTAATTTTATTACAAAATTTTATTAACAAAAATATCACGAACAACTGCCTCGCAGCCACAGTGGAAATACATGATGTAAGTAATATGGGCGCAAAATGGGAGAGTGCAATTGTAATGTTGAAAATGTTGATCAATGTTGCAAGACCCTTCTCCTTGTTGCAAGACCCCCTCCCTTTGTTGCAAAACCCCTCCCCCCTTGTTGCAGCACCCCTGCGGGAGAAGGTGGGATGGCCTCACCCCCCCCAATGGGGTATCCTAACCTAAGAAGGTAAGCCTTAACCTATGAAGGAGAAAAAGAGACCATTCATCGCCTGGCTCCGTCAGACGTATAATGCGAACCCAGGGTACCAACATCTTATATAGAAGGTCAGGAGTTGCCAGAGAGCACTATTTTAATTAGTTATTTATATATATGGAATGGTTGCCAGTTATTGATTTTATTTATTTATATACGGTGGGTCGCCAGTTATTTATTTTATTTATTTGTATATGGAGGGTTGTCAGATACCACTATTTTAATTAGTTATTTATATATGGATGGATTACCAGAGAGCACTATTTATTTTAATTATTTATTTATTTACTAAAGGTAAGAGAGAGATGCTCTCAATGCTTAGAAGGGGTTGTCAGATAGTACTATATAATTTAATTATTTATTTATTACATGCAAGAGAGAGGGAGATGTTCTCCTTAATTGGCTTAGCAAAAGAATTAAATAAAACACCAATATATTATTTTTGTTTATTTAGACGCAAAACGATTCCCAATTATTTAATAAAAAATAAATAATAAAAAAATACACAGGACTCTTTGTATTGTTCATTAACATTTAAAAGAAAACCTACAAGTCCGTACATTGATTAAATCAAACTGATTGAAGACGTGAAACAAAGACTTTATAATATATTTGACGTAAAACAATTAATTTTTCAATAATAATAATTAATAAGTAAAATTACATTCATTAACTAACCTTTACACTCTTATTAAGCTAATTTAATTTATATATTTATGATGGGGACATGAATGCAAAAAAAAAGAAAAAAGATAAGAATCATACTAAATAATTATTTAAAAACTAAAATTTTTAATTCAGACAGCATTTTAAGTCTCTAAACTTGACAGTCTCGTACAAAGATTAGAAAATAATGAAAAAACGCAACTATCAACTAATCTCGATGTGTGTCATTTTAATGATTGCTGCTACTAAGATAAACAATGCGATTATTGAAATGCAAACGACACAAACAGTTTGATGATAAACAGAAAGAAAAAATACTCTATTGTACAGGGTGTCCCATAAGTCTGGAAGCCACCTTTATAACACGTTCACGGGTTGCCAAAAAGTTGCGAAGAAGTGAGGATTTCGTCAAAAGAAATTGGAATAAAACTTTGGATGAATGTGAAATGGATACAACCAAATCTGGGTTGTTTACGTAACACGTCGGCCTAACTACCAAAATGATCGAGTGTGGGGCCACAACACCAGATGAAATCGATGACAATGAACATTATTGCGAATTATTAAAAAGTCCAGACTGTGTTGGTGTTTGTTTTGTTCACTGCAAAGAGGCTCATGTGGGTGCTGAAGCCAAATGGTCAGAATTGGGATGGACAGTATTTTCGTGATATTATTCTATCCCAGCATGTCATTCCTTTTCTAAGAAACCCAAACAATGTTATGGATGTCGATCAGGTCACACTTCTGCACGATAAGGCCCCCTGCTTTAAGGCATTAGCCACTCAACAGTTGTTGCAGAACCATGAGATCGATTTCTTTGGAAATGAAGAATGGCCAGGAAATTCTCCTGACCTGAACGTCTGTGAACACATTGGATCAGTTATAAAGGACAAGGTTGAATGTCTCTTGTTTCAAGAACCTGCAGCAAATCGATTTTCGAAGGATACAATGACGCAACACATTGAAACTGTTTTAGCAAATTTGCGTAATGATCAAGATCTATTCACGTCACTTTTGGTAAGCTACCCAAAGCGAATTCAGGCTGTCTTGGAAGCCAATGGCGGGGACACCAAGTTTTAATTGTTTCTCATTAAATGCAGGATTAAATTCTCTTTTGTAAGGTATGTTTAGTTTTACTGTACCTCTAATGGTTTAGGCCATGGGCGGGGGGGGGGGCTAAGGTTTATTGGAGCCCCGTACTATTATTATTGATACACGAATGCAGACGAGATATCCAGTCAGCAAACGCACGGCGAATGGTATCAGGAATGATGGTGTTACATGCGTCCATGATGCGCTCCCGCAAATGTGCAACATTCTGAATTTTCTCCGCCTTCAAGTGACCCCAGCGATAAAATTCCAACTGGGTGAGATCGTGGCTCCTCGCCGGCCACTCCACAGGCCCTCGACGTCCTATCCAATGACCAGGGAATTGTCAGTGCAGCCACTCTCTTACCCGGATGCTGCAATGGGCAGGAGCACCATCCTGCTGGAACCATGTTGGGAAATCCTCATCTGTGTTCAAGACACTGGGGAATGCTTCCTCGTTGAGCATACACAAGTAGGCATTTCCTGTGACAGTGTCATCAAAAAAGAAGGAGCCTATGATACAGTCTTTCCAAATGCCACACCATACCATCACACGAGCGACACCTTGTTTATTTGAAGCAGTAAACCAGTGAGGGTTGTCTTGCGACCAGTAGCGGGTGTTCTGTCGGTTCACCTCACCATTTGCGTAAAAAACAGCCGCATCACTGAACAGAATGGTGGACGGGAAATTGGCATTTTGAGCACATTGTCCCGTAGCCCATTCACAAAATTCCATCCGTCGGTCTGGATCATCTTCGCTTAATTTCTGCAGGATGTGAAGTTTATAAGGATGCCATTTGTGTGCTTGAAGAATGCGGTGGATGCTGCTTTTTGACACTCCTGTCTCAGCGGACAACCGCCGAAGAGACTTTTTGGGGACTGTTTGTGAAATGAGCGAGGATGGTAGCGGCTGTGTCATCGTCGGTGGATGTCCTCGGAGGTCCACTGCGTGGTTTATCTCCTATGGATCCCGTTTCACTGAACTTTGCTACAAGTTTGCCGACACAGCTGTGTGTTATCGGCGCGCGGTCCGGATGCAATCTGTTAAATTCCTCAGCGACCTCCCTCTGACTCTGATTTCCTACGAGCAGAATTACCTGGATGCGTTCTTCCTTATTCAAAGATATCATGGGCACTTGCATAAACGGAAAAACATGAATTACTTATTTTACCCTATGGTTGCCAGACTTATGGGACATCCTGTAAATAGAGCATCCGATGTTTTAAGCAATACATTTAAACCTAATGCCGTAAGAGTTTTATAAAAAAAAAACTAACAATAACACTTCTTTTCGTTGTAATGGACATTACATAATTTCACGCAGAACAAATACAAAAATATGGATTCAAAATCGATTGTCTGATTTTGTCGGTTGAAGGAATTTTTGGCGAATTGAAGAACAGATTTTGAATGACGCAGGGCAACAACATAAACTGAATGTTTAATTTGTATATATTCAATGAATATTCAAACCAACGTATTATTTAAAGAAATTTTCTCGAATAAACACGGGCTTGAAGACTTGATTCCGAATACTGCGCATTGTCATAAACACATTTTGTAGGCTTCTTATAATTTTCGTATTCGTGTGGAAAATGCGCATCGCACCAAGTGTATCATTCCACCTTAGACCTATAGTTTAACGTGAGCTACGTCCCATCAGCACCCAGCATCTTAAACACTAGACTCCCCCAGGGGAGCTTAGTTAATTATACGACACACAGATAATGGCCTTTTAGAGAGAGACGGAAAAAAGACATTTAAGTCAAACTAAAATAACGCCTAAACATTTTAATATTTTCCTTAGCATCTTAATTTCCACAACGCTAATATTCTTGCGGATAATTGAACTAATTCCGAATTATTATTATTATTATTATTATTATTAACAACACTAGCTTCAGTTGTCGCCTTCCCGTTAGCTTAGCGGTATCTGTGTCTGACTCTGGCGGTGAGGCTCTGGCTCGCTCCAGTATGCTGACTCCCGGGTTAGTTGGGTACTCGCGGCGAACTTTTTCCGATACCCTATGCTTTGGTATATTACAAAAGTTCGGCAAAATGCATCGTAGTCAGTATTTTAAATACCGGTTTATATTTCTTATATTTTCTAATGCGAGAGCAGCATTTGAACAGCATGATGTTTGCTGCACGATTGTATAGGGGTATATATATATATATATATATATATATATATATATATATATATATATGTGTTGGCGTCTTGATAACGTAGCGAATTATTCAAACCAATGTAAACGAATATGTTTTATTATTATTAAATTTTTGTTTATTTCTGTTTGTTAAAACATGTTTATATACAAATATTGTAGTACGTTTCTCCACACTATAAGAAGCTTTTTTAATAAACTTTCTAGTTAACGCAATTTTCCCGCGACATTCCAAAAATTCTTTACGACAATTTTTGGGTAAATCTCAAAACACTAAAAATGAAACAAATTTCTTGAATGCCTCGAGTAATCTTTTGAACGAGATTTTGAACGAGATCCGCATAAAAACGGATAAAAGATGACTAACTTAATATTCGAAGAGAGAAAGCACGAAAGAAGACAAGTAAGCAAACAAACAATCTGAAACGAGAAACATGGCGAATATATATAATATACAGATTATTTATTAAAGGTATCAAAAGAATTTCAATCTTAAATAAAAACTATGGAAAACCGAAAGTGTCTAATTATTTTTGTCAATCCTGTGTATATACAGGGTGTTTCAGGAGGAAAGTTCAATACTTCGGGAGGTGATAGTATCGGTCATTGTGAGAAAAAAGTTCATATGAACATGTGTCTAATTCTGAATATTGTAATATAATTAAAAGAGCTTAATCCCACACCGCGTTAAGGTAGGTCTATTAATTTAGGTTTTCCAAAAGAAAAAAGTTTATGCGATAGAAATCTGTATTGTGCTTTCATTTATTTTCCGTATTGCTACCATTCCAAACGCAGGAACGAAAGATGTTACATCCATCTTGTTTATCTCTTATCCTTATTTGACCCCCTTTACCATTAAAACTCTTACGACAAAATTTTGTGAGAGAATATTGTTTTATTTCATTTGAAGTTGTAGAGATATGGTTCAGACAAGGATATTCATTTACTTGTGTCTTTCGAGTGGACTTTCTCCTCTCCGTATACATTTTTTTCGTAATCGTAGGTACATGCCCATAAATCACGTCAAAGTGAATTCTTTCGCTGAACATTTTTATAAAGATAACCACTCTCCCACGACCGGCATCATATGACAATTTTTTTTCTTTAACTCGGCTAACTGAAGATGTTAAAAAAATTCAGTTATAAATTATAAATTCAATCCTAAAATCATTTATTTATATATATATATATATATATATATATTATATTAGTGGTGGACCGGATATCCGCGTCCGCATCATTTTTAACATCCGCATCCGCATTTCTGACTGCGGATGTTATGCGGATATTACCTCTAAGAAATTATGCAATTTACAATTAAATTAGCTTATAAAGTAGCTTATAAGGCCCAGTCATGCACATTTCATGTTAAGTATTAATTATTAATGAACAAACAAATATATAAACCTCAAAATATAAATACCTGGTAACACAGAAAATTGAACGAAACTTTTCATTGAATTTTCTGTGGCTGAAACTTTTAAGAAAGTGATTATTTTTATCATAATGAAAACATTAATATTAATTTTAATTCTTATGCATTGCCTGCCATAATAGTAATATCACGAAATTTGAAAAATTGTCATAGATTCATAATTCTATATTATATTGATAGATTAACTAAATATCGGCATCCGCATCTGCATCCGCATCCGCAGATGTTGAAAAACTGACATCCGGTCCACCACTAATATATATATATATATATATATATATATATATATATATATCATAAAAGCGTGTTACCATTAAAGAGAACTTCTACATTAATATTATTAATAATAATAACCTTTATTAATAATAATAAAATAAATAAAAAAATTTCAATTTACAATGACATGAATAATTGTGAAGCTGGACTATTTATTTAATTTAATTTGGCCCTTAAGCTTTAGGCTTTACTGGGCTCTTATTAAAAATAAGCAGCTAGTTGTTATAAATTAATAATAAATAAATAAATAAGTAAATAAGTATTATTAATAGTTAAAACATATATTACAGTATTAAACAATATTAATGGACAATATTAAACAATATTAGTGGACATTAATCCTAGATTTTTGTTAGTATGCCACTATTAATCGGATTTCAACTTGGTTTTAAACAAATTTACATTCACAATATTTTTTATATCGGCATGCAAGTCATTCCATAGTTTCAATTCAATGAAAATGGGTTAGTTTTTGAGATGAAGACAATCTGAATTGAGGTATAACAAGCTTTAATCTATTTCTGGTCTGATATGAGTGGATTTCTTAATGAGTTACGAAATATCTATTTACCCATTGCAAATTAATGATTTTGTTCTTACACTTGTAAATAAAAATAAAATGTGCCAGTTTGGTTATATCGCTGAGCTTTAGTAGGTTTAGCTCTTCAAATAATGCACTAGAGTGATCAAGGAAATCAGCATCAGATAATAACTTTATTGCTCGTTTTTGGATGACAAAGATACCATTTAATGCGTTGTTAGCGGAGTTTCCCCAAACAAGGGTGCAGTATGTTATACAGTATAAGGAAGAACAAGAGTATGATAAAGAGTCAATAAAACTTGTTTAGGAACTACATTTCTAAGTTTAAACATTATAGCAACGCTCCTTGAAATCTTTTTCGCGATATAATTTACATGATCGCTCCATTGCAAAGTCTTATCTAGCATTACACCAAGAAATTTTGTTACAGTACACTCCTTTATGGCGATTTCATTAACATTAAGTTCATCAAGATATACATTTCTTTTATTAGTAAAAATCATGAAATTTGTTTTACTGGTATTTAGGAAGAGTTTATTGGTGGTCAACCATTTCATTACACTGGTGAATTCTGAATGAAATATATTCTTAGCTGTATTAACATCTTTGCAAGAAAAGAGAACGCGGTTAGATAATGTACCAAGACAATAAAACTAAAACTCTCTCTCTCTCTGCCACACACAAAAATTTTAAGAACTTACCAAATGCGATATTGTCTATCAGAATGAAAAAGTAGCATTATCGTCTACCACAAGACTTCCACTAATAAAGGATTGTAAATTGATCCTTGAAACACTAAACACTAAACAAATAGAATAATAATAAGAAAGCTAAGGAGGTTCTAAGATAAACGTCTGTGATAATGCGATAGAAAGCCCTTTATGTATATCTCAGCTTAAAGTTACAACAAACGATATATATATATATATATATATATATATATATATATAAAATAATTATTGGGTTTGTTTAACCTCCTTCGCAACATCTAAGGTCATATGACGGAGGGGACTTACAGCTTTACGTGAGATCCGAATCACGGGTCGCTACATAATCTGGACGCGGAGGACGGTCTCCCAGCCAACTACTACCCAGACCCAATGTTGCTTAAGTTCGCTGATCAACGGGAAGCGGTTTTACAACATTGACTACGACGTAGCCCATATATATATATATATGTTGTCAGGTTTTAGTCATTTTGTATATATGTCTTGCCAATTGCACGCATGCGTTTGAAGATGACGCCCAGAAATTAAATTTCTAAAAAGCCTAAAATTTACTAATTGATAATATTGTAAGAGGGTTTAAATAACCGTATTCCTCAAATTAAGACTAGTTATACCTCATTAAAGTTAATTTTAATGGTGATCCGGACGATCCCCCAACCCTAGATCCGACTTCAAGTGAAACATCTTCCGAATTACAAATTTGAATTTATTTGTTATTCCTACTTTTTTTCTCTCTCTCTTTCTTTATAAAAAAGGAGATCGAGAATCTTCCTTTATTTCAATTCAGTTTTTAGGTAAAGTTGTCAAATTTATTCTGTTCTACTCATTCAGATGAGATTTCCACGTAAAGTTTCCTACATCATTTACCCTTAGAGGTGTTACGAAAGAGGTTACATAACCATCGTTCAAAATATCATATTTCGCTTCGTCTATAAAATCATATAAAGCACTTTTTTTTTATAAAAACTTTGGCTTATCGACATTTAACAATTATTTAAAGCATCTTTTTGTCAATGTACCCGATGCACTATATATACAGGAATACCTCGAAATTCGTCGTTAATTCGTTCCGGAATAACACTACGAAATACGAAACGACGAAATTCGAGGTAGATTATAACATGTTTCAATGAGAAAACATTTTACTGTATTATATTATTAAACAGATGGAGGAGATTATAACATGTTTCAATGAGAAAACATTTTACTGTATTATATTATTAAATAGGTGGAGCAGCAGTTGGAAAATTGGAGAGAGGCGTTGGAAAGTAGGGGGATGAGAATTAGCCGAAAGAAGACCGAATATATGAGATGTGATGTGCAGCAGGACCGAGGAGGGGAAATGACATTGAGTGGAGAGCGTGTTAAGACGGTGGAGTATTTTAAATACTTGGGGTCAACAGTGGATGCAGAGGGGGGAGCAGAGAGAGAGATAAACTGTAGAATACAGTCGGGGTGGAAGAACTGGAGGGACGTATCAGGGGTGCTCTGTGATAAGAGGGTCCCAGTGAAACTGAAGGGAAAGGTATTCAAAACAGTGGTGAGGCCGGCAATGTTGTATGGAATGGAGACTGTGCCAATGAAGAAGAGCAATGAAAGAAAAATCGATGTGGCTGAAATGAAGATGTTGAGATGGATGTGTGGAGTGACGAGGAGGGATAGGGTCAGAAACGAGCATATAAGAGGAACAGTGAAGGTGGCGGAAGCATCTAAGAAGGTGCAGGAGGCCAGGCTGAGGTGGTATGGACACGTCAGGAGAAGAGAGGAGGAGTATGTGGGGCGCAGAGTGCTGGAGATGGAGTTGCCGGGATGGAGAAGAAGAGGAAGACCGAAGACGAGATGGAGGGACTGTGTGGTGGCGGACATCAGGGAGAAGGACTTGGAGGAGGACGTGGTATACGACAGAGGAGCGTGGAGAAGACGAACCAAAAACAGCGACCCCATGTAAAGATGGGATAATAAGCTGCGGAAGAAGAAAATATATTATTAAACAGATTAATTAATCAAAGTGTACTCGTTTTTCGGCAAAATATAATGTATATTGCGTTGGTAAACAGTTGAATTTCGTCAATTTCGATCTTTTTATTTCACATTTTTTTAAAAAAACGACGAATCTGCGAATATGGACGACGGATTGCGAACCTGGTAGTAAAAGATTGACGACGAATCTGCGAAACGACGAAATTCGAAACGACGAATTTTGAGGTATTCCTGTATATATATATCTATATATATATATATATATATATATATATATATATATATATATGTGACGACATTAAGCGACGTTGAACCTGTTTAGTAGTTGGATGGATGGCAATTATTTTAAGACGACTTTTAGCCATTGATATTTTGATACAAAATGGATATAGCAGATTTTACGCTCTTTTTTACAAGAAATTAGGTGTACGTATTCAGTACCACATGCTTTAATACACGATAACTTGATTATATATATATATATATATATTATATATATATATATATAATATATATAATATATATATATACCGATGGCACATTATTAACTTTGTTATATTTGAAATTTTCCCTGTTTCAGACTGTGAGCCTACTAACACTAAAAACAGTACCAACATTTAATCGCGGTTTACCAATATGTACTTTAAAAATATACAAACGATGGGAAATCATACATTAATAAAATTGAATTTTAATGAGTAGATAAGACATGTAGATTTAATCAATTACATCATGTGTAAACCCTGATCGATATCTTTTTCTTCTGAGACGAATTTTCTTCTTTTTTGGGGGTGGGGAGATAACAAAGTCGTCCAGGCTATCGATTTCACTTTCGGCTAATTACCGCTTCCTACGGGGCTGAGATGTACAAGATTAACATTCTAATCTCATACGGTATAATAATGTTTTTTATGTTTGTCTACTACTAAATAATGGATGTCGAAATAGAGATTGTGCGCCCATTGCTGGTGGTGTGCGTAACAACTCACGCTGTACATGGTGTGCTCGATTCATCTATAGTTTCTATTACAGCATTTAAGATGTAAAAAATCGTACCCTTTATACTAACTACTAATTTCTACAATTAATGAAAATGATGTAATTAAAAATATGAATAAGAAATAACAACCTTATGATAAGAATGAATTACATTCTTAGCCCAAAATTTGGGGTGCGTCATGGCCACGTCGCAACACCGCTTCCCGTTAGAACAGGGAGATTAAGCGTCGTAGGATCTGTTCAGTAGTTCGATGGGGGACCCTCCTCTGCGTTCAAACGATGTAGCGACTCGTAGATGGTTCGGATCCATCACAGGACCAATGTTCTATGAAGGAGATTAAACAACCTCAAACATTATTATTATTAGTATTGTCACAAAATACGAGTACAATTGCATTTACAGGTTTTTTAAATAAGAATTCTGAAGGGCGGTTGTTTTTGTGGATTGGATTGACAAAACCATAACATCCACACTAAAACACTTAACCTAACCTATGCCTAACTAACCTAACCTAATTTAATCTAACGCAAAATATGTGTCAGTAGAAAGTCAAGTCGATTAGATGTAATCCCGGTTTTGTTTCGCTGCTTTTCTGTTTTGATATGTAGTATTTTTATAGCGTACATGTATGTATGTATGTATATGTGCGTATACATTTATATGTACATGTACATATTTGAGGTTATATACACAAGGTACATACACTGTAAACATTAAAGTTCTGTATGGTATGAAAAAATTAAACCGTTTGGTTCCTTATTAAGTATTAATCATGTTTAAGGAAGGGTTTCTCTCAGAATCAGAATTCAAAGTGAGGACCGCATAGACACTACCCGGCAACTTACTGGTTCTCTTTTTAACCCTATATACCAATAGGCTGTATATCCAAAAGTAAACCTATACGGTCACTGTAGGAAAGGGTCTATTACATGGAACGTTAACTCTTAATCCCTACCCATTGTAAAAGTTACTCTAGGAATTCCTGGGGTACTGGGGCACAATAGTACCCCGGGTAGAGTTTAAGGATTAAACTTACAAAAAACTCATAATAATTTTGGTACTTGATTTCAAGGTTTTACGCACTTCTCTGTTCATAGAGAAGTGCGTAAAACCTTGAAATCGAAGTACCAAAATTAAGTAAAGCGTAAGTTTTCTTCCAAACTGATATTAAGTCAGTTTAAAACTTAAGCTTACATAATGTTTAGTTAACCTTAAACTTTCTCTTTGCTATGTATTAAAACCAATTACTTATTTGAGGTTTGATAGTTCTTCCCAGACAGACAAAAAGTACCAGAAAATCATAAAAGGTACCAAATGAAAAAAAATTGCATAAAACCTACCTAATTTTATTAAAACCTTGCAGTTTCCTCTTCATCCAACTCTTCATTCACACGCCAGTTCCTAGTCATCATCTTTTTAGGTAGTTCTTCTGATGGCTGCCATAACTTGCAACTAGCCCTTGCAGCAAATTCTTACTACATATGTAATAAGTCATTGAGTGTCTCTGTTTTAAGGCGATCTATTTTTTGATTTGATGTTATTAACTAGTGAGAACATTCTTTCAGCAGCAGCAGACGAATGGGGCAAAGACATTAAATCTAACATTAATCTTGATAGATTAGGAAAATGTGGTTGATCACCACACTTTTCCTGTGAAACAGCGTACCAGTATTTCTCAGGTTCTGTTGTATTTTCACAAGCTGGTATTTCATATAAAGTCAGTTCCCTCCATTCTTTATTGATTTCTTCAAGCTCATTTTCTTTAATGATATTGGGGAATTTTACTGCGAGAGGTATGATGGAATTGGGACTTCCTTGACTCACATTTGAAGGATCTATCTAACGCTTCAAGTAATTCTAAATTAGTAAACATAGTAGAAGATAAAAAGCGTCTGAACATTTGTTTTGCTAAGGATTCATAAAAGTTCAAAGTTTTGAGTTGAAATTCTTCAAGATCTGTTTTTGAAATATTAGAAGTCTTCCAAAAAAATGCTTTCTGTTCTAGCTCCACGATACAGTATATGTCAACTAAGCTAAGATAGTTTGAAGGATTACAGGGATCGATGTTAGATATATCTGTGTTTTTTTCTACCTCTCGTTTAATGAAATTACTGAGAATAGCCTTGACACTGCCATTAAGAGAGCTGCGCAATTTGGGAATCCTAAATCTTTCTGCCTGAAATTCCAAATTGATCTTATTTATAGCAGGTAAGATAAAAGATAAAAAGGCAAAGTACATCTTTGTTACAGGGTTATGCAATGCTTGCAATATTGAAGAAGTTGATACCATGTCATCTTCAAGTGCTGCTGACGTGAAATACAATATAAGTGCGGGCGATTGTTCTAACAATCTTTTCACCACCTCCTCTAATGACACAACTAGCCAGTGCAACTAGGGTGCAATATCCTTCGAGGTTGATTTTCAGTAAATTTCTGAAATTCTGCATAGTCAGATAATCTTTTGGGGCTATTTGATATGTAGGAATAAATATTCCTAGCTATTTCTTCTATGTAATTTAGAAGCTCAGAACATGCATTTGAAGCACATAAGTGCATTGAGTGGCATACACAACCCTGTACGAAAAGAGATGGGATTTTCTTTTAGTAGGGTTTGAACATCCCCCTTTCCTCCCATCATTACACTTGCATTGTCACTTGCATATCCAATCAAATTTTCAATTGGAACATTATTTTTATCAAAACAAATTTATTACTGAGCTGTAAATGCCTTGTGCTGTGCTATCTTTTATTCCTAATAAAGTTAAAAATTTATCACATGTTTTCTGAACATGTATATCGTAGAACCGAGCTAAGAGGACAAGTTCTTTAAGAGTTGAGATGTCAGTTGATTCGTCGATGATCAAAGAGAATTTAGTGGTCTTTAACTGTGACACAAGATTTGTAAACTAAGTAAGTAAGTAAGTAAGTAAGTAAATAAGTAAGTAACATTCCGAAAAATACCTGTTGACTTTGTTCTAGCACATTTAATTTCTTTTGCAATTTTTGAGTCTGGACATACATTTACAAGAAGTCCAGGTAAATTGTTCATTATTACAATTGCAGATTATGCTCTGCAATAAAAGCGCAGAGTTTCAATTCTGAGGACGCAACTTGCTTCTCAAATAAGAGAGACACAGAAGGTTCCAAATAATTCGTCACCTTCTTACACTACCTTTTCAAATTCATATTTTTCAAGCGTTTTTCAGTTTTGTTATGCCTTTCAAGTAATGTAACACTATCTGCCAATTCGCAGTTGCACACATGGCAAAATGCTTTGTCATTATTGTTCTTACTTCTACATACCCAGGATTTAAATCTTTCTTTGTGTAACCACTTAACTTGAAATTTATGGTCACAGCAAGGATAACGTGCTTTTTTAGGTGGTGTCTCTTTACCCTCATTATTATTATCTGAATCATCAGATTTATCTTCTACATTTCTTTTGCCACTCATTGTAAAAGGGTTAACTAGAAAAACAATTTCTAAAGCTTCTAATTTAAAGATAACTCTTAACAACACCATGAAAATTTCACTTGAACGTAGATATACACACAAAGCAGATTTCAAAAGGACTGAGTCACTGAATGTCGGCACTAGTCTAATCTATGCGAAAACGTTTTCAAACGATTTGAATCGTTTCTCATTTGACAAACCCCTAAATACTTTTAATGCGAAATTGACTTCGTCAAATAGTACCAGATTTTTTCAAAGTCGTACCAAACGTACTTGAAGTTGATTGAAAGTACCAGTCTGGTACGTTCGTACCAAACACGGCAACCCTGTTCATAGGTTCGTCACAGTCAAATCGAATGTTTTCTACAGCCCCCAATAAATTTTCTTTTGTTAATTTCTGAGAATATCCTGTAATCATTTAATTGTTTTAACCTGAACAATGTTGTATATAGCTTAAGTAGGAAAATAATCACTGATGTTTGTGGTTATAATTCCAGAATTTATGAGGGCATTGCTATTTACAAATATATTATCAATCGTAGATTCTGTTATTTGATTACCATAGATGCAGATTCGATGGGTTTGGTAATAATGTGACTAAGATAGAAAGAATTCATTAAGTTTAAAAATTTCTGAGAGATTGCTTCAGATTGCAAATTGATGTTGAAGTCACCCGCAACTATGGAATTCGATTTATGGAACTAGCATAACATGTTATCTAAGTGAATTAAAGGCTATTAATATTGTTATTATTAGGTGGGCTATATATACATAAACTGGAAACCTTCATAATTTCAAATGAAAGGTAAAGTTACAGCAATTAAATGTTTGCCGAGAAATAAATAAATATTTATATGTATAATATCAAAATAAGCCAAAATCACTTTTCATTGTAGTTTTATTTTGAAAAATGTACACTATTTTTATTAAAAACAAAAGGTGCAAAAGTTACTAATTCGTGAACTTTTGGCTTTAAATGCTATTTGTTTCTGACGAACCTTTTTTAGCAATTGTCCAACGAAGATTAAAATTCTTAAAAACTATCATACTTTTTGCGAAAAAATACATTTTTAACGAGTCTAAAAGAATGTAAATGTACACAAATGGAATTACTCAAGTAGTTTGCTTTAGCGATAATAAATTCCAATACATTTATAAGCTTCATACAATGCAGTTCAATAGGTAGTGAAAAAAAAGTGGAATATTTTAAATATAAAAAATAAAAAGAAATAATTCTAAAGATTGCAATCTATTAAATATTTTCCGTCGATGTTCAGGATTTAATACAGGGTTTAAACTAGATTCAGTTTCCTCAATTCGTCTTTAAAATCTTAATCTGTCCCGAGCACACTCTTCCCAAGGGCCCCTTCTACAGCAATCAACAACGAGATAAGTTCGAACATTATCACATAATTTAACTTTTGGTGGCGTACTTAAAATCCAATCTTTTCAATTTCATCATTCTACTTTTGGTTCACGATTTTTAACTCTCCTTCAATTTTGTCAACGCTATTGCTATCATCACTTCCAAAGTCACTTTCATCATCGCAAACGATGTTATGATTACTCTCAGAATTTTTGAAGCAGCTTTTTCCTTTTGCTGACAATGAACTGGATTTAATTGATGAAGGTACATTACACTGTTCCGAAACTTCTGAATTATTCATATTTGACGGATATACGAGAGATTATACAACTATCAGATAAATCGGTACATGAAGCAGTTGACGTTAAATCTGGCTGGTTCATAGGAAGAAGGTTATCAGTAGTTTTTTCTTGCAATATCTTTGTATTAGATTTAACTTGTTGCCAGTTGTTAAAAATAAGGGTGCTATTATCTGCGATGAGAATAATTATAGGCCAATAGCACTTGCCAGTATACTTTCTAAGGTGTTAGAATATGTCATTTATAATAGGATAAGTACATACTTGCAGACTTATGACAATCAGTTTGGCTTTAGAGTGAAACATGGTACTGACATGTGTATTTATGCTAAAGGAAGGCGTCCTAAAGTACAAGATGTCAAGTAGCAATGTATATTCCTGATTTTTTGATGCATCAAAAGCAAGTGATAGAGTTAACCATCACAAACTTTTCAAGAAACTTTTGTGTCGAGGGGTTCCTAATTCTATACTTAGGCTACTTGCATTCTGGTATACAGAGCTGACCGTGTTTGTAAGATGGAAAAGCACTGTATCACCAGGTTTTAAGATAACTAATGGTGTTAGGCAAGGAGGTATATTATCACCCTATCTTTTCTGTATATACATGGATGACATTACCAATGAACAAAAAACTGGCTCTCATTGGAAAGGAAAAATTAATCATTTAATGTATGCTGGTGACCTTGTTCTTCTGTCATCCTCTCCCCATGGGATGAGAGCACTATTAGAGCTATGTGAACAATATGGCATAGAAAATGACATCACCTATAATGGGGTAAAGAGTTATGTAATTACTCACGAGCTGCAAGATGAAATCGATATTGAGAGGCAACGTAAAAAGCTGTATGTACAGGGTAACATGCTAGTAAGGAAATTTGGTATGTGTTCAGAATCAGTTAAAACTTAACTTTTTAGAACTTACTGTATTGCAGTGTATACATCCCATCTGTGGTGGAACTATACAAAAACTGCTATGAATAAACTCTCTGTTGCTTATAATAATATTTTTCGTATGCTATGTAGGGATCCAAAATGGTGCAGTGGCTGACAGTTTACTACGCGTAACCTACCTACTAGCCAAATGTTAATCCGGAAGAATATATATAAATTCGTTACCAGGGTTCAAAACAGCTCTAATGTGTTATTGTACAATGTCCTGTCTTTAGATACTGTGTACCTCTCACCTATATGGCAGTCTTGGTTCAAACAACTGCCGGTTTACAATATCTTATTTTTGTAAAGTAGCAAAGATTATATATGTATATTAAGTTGTATTATAATAAGTGGCTATGTTATAATAAGTGTTATAAGTGTTATAAGAGGTCTCATGTAATAACAATATACATAAAATTGTCAGATAATTAATTAATTAAACAGTATGCCAGTATGATAGGTTAAGTGGCTATGTTGGCCTTATTTTTGTATTAAATTCAGTGGATACGTAAGATTGTACTTGTATGTTAGGTTAAGTGGCTATGGATTGTGAATGATCCGCAAAAAAGATATTTTGTTTGTTTGTTTGTTTGTTGAAGGCACATCACATTGCTCTGAAAATTTTGCAGAGTTCATACCAGCATTTAATGATGACCGTGATTTACTTATAACACTATGAGGTAAATATGGTTGGTTGATTTGAAGAGGTTCATTAATAAACTGTACAGTAACCAATTTATCTTCACTTTTAGACTTCAGAGAACTCCCTTCGTCTTTTATGAAACCAAATTCGCCTTGAGAATTAATGGGAGCTCTCCCGCCTGTAGTATTTGCATCCATTGTACAGTGCTTATTTTTATCCAATATATCTTTCAACTTAGGTTTCAAATTCAGCTGTGAGTCTATTATCGTTTTCGGAATGTATTCCGCAGCTTCCGGGTTTAATTTGTGTGGTTTTTCTTGAGGACTAGAGTTAGGTGGTTTGTTGTAATAAAAATTAAATGGATCAACATACAGACAAGGGGAACGTTCACCTAGCCCAAAGTTATAACGAGGTGTGGGATTATGCCAACGCTCCCGATAAAGAGGTCATGGAGATCGTGAATGTAGGTAATACGTACATAATAAAGTACAGCATTACCGAATTGGCCACAGACACATCGCGTGTTACAAACATATCTGTAGCCAGTTTCACAATGGCATACGCATGCATCAAACTTTGGGGTCTATTACACTCTTTCTCTTGGGCGGAGGGTTCTGTACACCGACACAGATAGTGTAATATTCACAGCGAGGGAGGGTGAATACATGCCGCCTATTGGTGAATTCCTCGGAGAGTTGACTGATGAGATCAAGGATGAGTATGGAGACATCGCATACGCCGACTCTTTTGTCTCAACAGGGCCAAAAACTTATGGGTATGAGTGAGGGTGGATTCGAGCACAGAAGTTGGGGGCGCGAAGGAACTTAGGGGTACGAACGTATGCCGTAACACCTATAGGAAACGTTACCAGGTGCCTGGTACCTATGATACCGTACCCTTTGGATACCATAATCCTTGAATGTTATATACGAGTATATACTTGTTAACGATATGTTTATTTTATTTATTACATGTATTTGTATATATACACACAACTTGAATAATTTGATATGTTTATTAAATAAATCGTGTTTCAATTAGCGTTTCATTTTATCCTTTGTGTGTGTGTGTGTGTACAGGAAAAGTCATAAGCTCCTTCCCCTGTATGATCGATCAATGGTCACGTGACTCCTGAAAAGCCCTGCCTGCTCAGTTGACCACTGCAAACCCTGGATCTCAGACGTGTATTTGAAGAAATCTCACGTAGACGAAAAATAGTGATGGCTACCTTTAATATTGCGTGCTCGAGTTTTATGAAGTGGTATTCGATAAAGTGTGAAGATGTGGATACTGAAAGACGCCTTATCCCTCTCTCCTTCGATACTTTTAAGGCTACATTGAACCGTGTGAAGCTTGAGGAAAAAGAGGTTCAAATACTCTACCGCTATTCTGGCGAGAGCATTGCAGAATTTCGTGGTACAAACGATGTATTGAACTATGTTGTAGGACTAAACTTTATAAAAGCTTACATATACATACCGTGAAGTGGAAGCAACAACACATGCAGAAGAGAAGCAACGGTTATGGTTCGTGAGTCTTGTTGATAAGTGGTGTGACAAGCGGTATTATGTCATGTTGCATCATACCGAGTACTCGTACCCTGCGGCTGAGAAGGTAAATCTTGTTATAATGGAGAATCTGAAGTATTTTTACCACTACATTAATATATATTATGACGAGGTTTGCAGTGAGGTTGTGGCTAAAGGCTTGCGTGAGTTTTTAATAGAATTTAGAGAAGAGTATCGTCTGCTAAGCAAAAAGGAAAAATATGGGTACATGTTTCTCTCAAATAGTGCGCCGGAGTGTGAATAAAATGTGTTTAGTTCGTGAAAATCCCCCTGAACGAAAATGTCTGGTGCGTACTTTGGGGAGTGGGGGTGATAAAACATTAAAACCGATATTACTTCATGTATCGCAGATGGAAAAATTCTCAAAACATCTACACCCAGTATAGTGGGGCACAAGTATTCACATGATTCTTTCATGTTGGAACAACACCGTACACGATTCATCAGCTTATGGTGTGACTCACTCCTCCACACCTCCCGTCGAGCCGATTCGCTCACCTGTGGCTCATCGTCATCTCAGAGCTTGAACCGATTGGATGTGCACTCCTCACAACAGAATAAGATGGAGCTTCCTTTGAGCAGCATTCTCAATGCCGTGTACAATGTGTCCGTGACGAAGTCATTACGCGTGTTCAGACGTAAAACCGGTGCCATTAACTATGTACTTGAAACGACTTGTAGACAAACAAACTCTGGTAAACGGAATGTTGTTTATTTAAGTGTTGAGGAGATGAATAGAGCCTTCGTGTTAGTTGAGAAATGGGTGAGGATCGTTATAAAATACCTGCAGGTGTAGGCAGGGCCGTTTCCTGGCATAAGCAGACTAAGCGGCCGCTTAGGGCCCCGCTGCTACTAGGGGGTCCCTAGACAGGCTCCCAGGTCATAGTTCAGTGGGCGGCAAGAATAGGAATATAGCTGAAGTTATTGGAGCTGACTCTGACACTGATGGGAGAGAACTGGCCCTCGAAATTAAGGACTTGCCGACTTTACCTTCACAAAACATGACTGCATTGGAGCTTCTCTCCTTCATTCATCAGAAGCAACTGGAGGAACTATACCCCAATCTCTGGGTTGCACTAAGAATTGCCTGCACTCTACCTGTGACAGTAGCGTCAGCCGAGAGGAGCTTCTCTAAGATGAAGCTAATCAAGAACTACCTCAGATCATCAATGGAGCAGGATCGCCTCAGTGGCCTTGGCATCATAAGCATCAACCAGGACGTTGGCAGGGAGATTTCATATGATGATGTTATTGATGATTTCGCCCAGAAAAAATCTAGGAGGCAAAAATTTTGAAGATACAAACTGTTCTGTATAACTGTTAGCTATTACGCGATTGTATCGTAGAGTTAGTAATTGTTTGGTAGTTGATAATTGCATTATTTTTTTTATACATAGTTCTGTGTCATTTATTCTAAATAATGTATAAGCTAATTTTCAGGAATTTCATGAAGAGTATTTTTTTCTGTTTGTCTTCTGAAAGTACATATTTGTTGTTTTGGACATAAATGTTTCATTAAAATTGTTTCATAATTGTTTTTTATTAACACAGCCATTTTTTGTATGTGTGTGCTGAGGTGATGTAATAAGGCGTGAGTTGGTGGATGGAGGAGTGGGGCCTCAAATGGGTATACTGCTTAGGGCCCCCTAATGGCTAGAAACGGCCCTGGGTGTAGGTACAAGAAGAGAGCAGATTAGTGATACCCCCTCTATGCCATTGTTTGTACATTCTGTATAAATAACGATCAGCCATGCATTGATATACGGCTGATGTGGAAGAATACGTCTGATAATAACATTCTTGTCCCTACGCGAAACCGATTCATCCTCGACAGAATGTTTGAAATCGTCGGTTTCCGCAAGCTGAAGCCTATATTAGACGCGCGTGTTACGGATATGATTTATTTTGATACGGTTCTTGAATACGCATACACCGCTCTGCTCGACGGGTTTACCGAGTGTAGGACTGAACAAGGCGAGAATGGTCTAGAGTTGGATGCTTATTTAAAAGGTTTAGACTCTTCGAAATATCATGAACTTTGGTACAAAGGATTTGAGCAGTACAGGGCTGAGCTCACTTACACCGTTCACCCTGAAGAATTGTTTCTTTATATAATGAGCAGCTGTCGTTACGACTTAGAAGATTATTTCAATTGCCGCTATGCATTGTGAAGAAGAGTTCACGATTGAAAGGCTCGAATCGGTAAGAATAAACCCTCGATTGGAAAGGAGTGTTTATAAACTTGAATTTAATAATGATGTTGTGGCTAACGATGACGTCTTTGTACGTGCTTTTGATTGTATTCTGTCCGTGTTTAAAAATAACTTGCCAACCGAATGTAAAGTGGGCACAAAAATAGTATTGAACGAAATGAAGGCCCTTTATATCGAGTATAGGCATCCCTATAACTTGAACGGCGAAATAATGTTAAATCGTATTTATTGCATAGTGCAAAGCAACAATGATGTAACTGTAGACTCGATCACGTGCGAGTTTAGTGTTTTAGTTGAGCGCAGTAGAACATAAAGTGTATGTATTTTGAGGGTTTTGCAGTATATTTATTCTCTATATATTTAATTATTTAATATAAATGTGTATATATAGATTTCTCCTGTTCTATTATTTTGATGATTATATTCCATCGTTTAAACTGTATTTCTTATATTATTATTTTTTATTTTATTTTTTTACATGTATTCATCGATTAAAGTGTGTATTTCTTGTACTATTATTATTTTTTGATTGTATATATACATTCTTCGTTCAACTTGTGTATTTCTTATACCATTATTATTTTTTATTGCATATATTCATCGTTTAAACTGTGTATAGAATGAATTAATTTGATTGTGTATTTATTTTCTATATATTTCATGAAATTATTTCCAATAATTCGTCTAAATAAACAGAATGATGTAATGGTGTTTTATTTAATTCTTTTGGTTGTGTACATAAACGATATTATTTAATTAAATAAATATATATATTTATACCAAATGGCAGGTTATGCCGTCTAAACCGACTGGCTGCTTAAGACTTCTAAGCCAACTGTCAAGAATATATTCTTCAATTAAATAAATAGTGCAATCTGGCAACTGGCTGATTAGGACCTTCTAAGCCAAGTGCAAAGACCAAGAGCTTTATTATGCGTCTGGCGGAGCCAGGCGAA
Source organism: Bathynomus jamesi (assembly GCA_023014485.1). Taxonomy (NCBI): domain Eukaryota; kingdom Metazoa; phylum Arthropoda; class Malacostraca; order Isopoda; family Cirolanidae; genus Bathynomus; species Bathynomus jamesi. Next base: position 328,849 of record JAJOZX010003133.1, read on the forward strand.
GGATGCTCTCTCTCTCTCTCTCTCTCTCTCTCTCTCTCTCTCTCTCTCTCTCTCTCTCTCACTGGTTAGGTTGATTTCCCCCAGCTTGTGGCAGCGGGAGGGAAGGGTCTTGCAACACGGGGGAAGGGGTCTTGCAACAAATGGGGTGGGGTATTGCAACAACGGGAAGGGGTAAATGGGTATTGCAATATTGATCAACATTTGCAACACTGCAATTACACTCTCCCATTTTCAGCCCCTACTACTGATGTAACATGATTGGTCGAGTATATGAATGAATAGCAACAAGATATTATATTTCATAATTACTTGCTTATAACGACGTATTTGCACAAAAAACAGTACTCTTGAAAAAAGTGTTATATTGTTATGTAGCTTACGGCCATATAATCAATTTTTCAAAATTCAAGTGATGACATCATCTTAAGATTTACCTCTTTTAAAAAAGGAAAGCCTAATCATGTACATTAACCAACAAATGAAGATAGATGAAGAATTTAGATTTAAGCATGACAAAATTGGTTAAAAGCTTAAAAGCGATGAGATAAAAAGGCGAATAGGCTCGGGGATCATACTAATAAATATTAAGAACACAATGACCATGTAAAAAATTAAGTAAAACAATTAAAATCTCCATTGGTTAAAATAATAAAACACTAAAAACCGCAAAGCTTTTCGAGAGTCTTCTCACTTCTTTCAGGCGGTGGGCAGAAACTAAAAGTGAGAGTCGAACTAGAAAGGAATATTTAATAAAAACGTGATGTTTCAGGCAACTCAAACATGCGTAAGTAATTTCGGAATACGGAAGATTTTCACAGCCAAAAGTTAGTCATAAAATCAAGTTGGAAGGTTCCATGTTTTATATTAAAATCATCAGTATATTTTATAATAAAGGATTCGGCGAGCTTACATTTGTCATCATCACTGGTTTTTAAAATTACCGATATTTAAAAGTAATTTAGCGCTATCAATATCAATATTATGATCCCTATCTAATCGATGTCAATGTAAGGCCGAATTTTCATCGGCCGTTTTCAGATTATACAGTATTTATGTTGGTAAAAACGTCTTTTCAAATCATTAGTTTCGCCGACATAACTGTTCGGACAGTCTTTCTGTCGAAAAAAAGAATTATTGAAAGTGAAGTAGGAATGGGTTAAGTATAAGCGAATATATCGAATTCCCTGTAAGGACTGTCCGAACAGTTATGTCGGCGAAACTATTGATTTCAAAAGACACCTTTACCAACATAGAGATAGTTTGAATACGGCCGATGAAAATTCGGCCCTACATAGACATCGATTAGGCAGAGATCATAATACTGATATTGATAGCGTTAACTTATTTTTAAATATCAGTAATGATGACAATTATAAGCTTGCCGAATCTTGTATTACAAAATAATACTGCTACTTTTAATATAAAACGTGGAACCTTCCAACTTGATTTTATGACTAACTTTTGGCTGTGAAAATCTTCTACATTCTGGAATTATTTATGCTTGTTTGAGTTGCCTGAGGCATGACGCTTTTAATTAAATATTCCTTTCTAGTTCGACACTCACTCTTAGTTTTTGCCCACCGCCCGAAAGAAGAGGGAAGACTGTCACAGAAGCTTCGGGGTTTTTAGTGTTTATCATTAAAATTAAAAGAATAAAATTACAAAGCTTTTCGAGGAGCTCAACTGCGCCTCGTTCAGGTAAGAAAAATATATGGAATAAAAGTTGCAGAGAAAGAACAGTACATGAACCTCGCACATCTGGAAGATGGAAACGGCGTAAGAAAGATTTAAAAAGGATATCTCAGGTTAAAATTTGATTTAAAAAACGATCAGTGTAAAAGTTACCTCTGTTATTATTGAAGTTATCGATATTTTCAATTAAAAAAGATTCGGTCAGTTTTCTCTTATTTACCTCCTTTATATGTAGATGAATAGCCGAGTCGTTAATATCAATTAGATGATAAAAATTGGTCTTATGTTGATACGAAACTGAAATGGGGTCGCCGATTCTGAAATTGTATTTATGTTTCTTCTGCCAGCCAAATTATTAGTTTCTCCAACATAAACTTTATGACAGTTTCCACATGGAACTTTATAAATTCCAACATTATCTGAAGTAATTTTGAGTTTGTCGTTGCGAAGGTAATTTCTGGTAGTACAGCTTATCTTGAACTAAATATATAGAATTACTCAAGCATTATTTTTGTCATATTGCATTCTGTAGATAAAATTAAAGTACCTATTTTTTGTTGTTGGGAAGTTTGTGGAGCATTAATATGAAATTTCTTCCTGGTGAGTTTAAAAGTTCTATTTATAAAAACCTGAAAGTAACCCAGTTTAGTAAGAACGTCTTTGATAAAATTAATCTCGTTATCTATAAATCCTAAAGGCACGGAGAAATAAGATAATTAAGGTACCCTTCTTTGTAGAAACAGAGTGAGAGGTAAACCAATGTACATATGCATTTGAATGCGTGTTTTTTTCTAAAGACTTTGAATAAGAGCTTATTCTGAATTGAGCGAATAACTAAAATATCTAAAAAGGGGATTTGGGAATTTTCGGTACTTTCCTGTTATCCCGGACCCCAGACTTTTTGCCAGTTGCCAGACTTCAATTTTGACAGAATATTCTCGTTAAAACTAATGAAAATATCACGACTTAACCTAACCTTACCAACTAATTAGGTTAATTGAATGCCCAGTTAGGTAAACTGTACGCCCTTGATAATATTGGTTAGGTTAAGTCGTGATATTTTCGTTAGTGTTAACGAAAATATTCTGCGCTAAAATTGAAGTCTGGCAACTGGCAAAAAGTCTGGGTCCGGGATAACAGGAAAGTACCGAATTTTCTTTTTCGATGTAAATTTAATCAATGATAAGACGTCATTTCAAAAAGCTCCATAAATAGGTTGTTCAAATTTAGCTTGGAATTACATTCCGAACATTTAATCTTAATCTAGTGTGTTTTATATATATATATATATATATATATATATATATATATATATATATATATATATATATATATACAGGGTGGGCCGTAAGTTTCCATACATAGGAAAAATAAACATTTTTTATGGACAACCATTTTTATTTATATAATATGCTCTACATGGTTGCCATTGTTTTGAAAACACATTTCAATACGTGTTCCCCACTGTTGATGAACACGCATTAGCACAGTTGACGTTATGCTTGTAATGGCGTTGGTGATACGTTCCTTTAGATGATTTATGTCTCGTATCTTTTCCTGATACACCATGGCCTTCAAGTGCCCCCTAAGATAGAAATCAAGGGGGGTGAGATCTGGGGATCTGGGAGGCCACTCCACAGGACCACGCCGACCAACCCAAGCATCCGGAAACTGCTGATCCAAATACCGACGCACGTGAAGACCATAATGAGGTGGAGCTCCATCTTGCTGGAAGTAAACTGGGAAGTTACCTTCCTCGTTTAGCAGGGATGGGAAAATCTCTTCTTGCTACATGTTAAGATACCTTTCGGCATTAAGATTTCCACTGAAAAAAATTGGTCCAATAATTCTGTCACCCCATATCCCGGCCCACACCATTACTTTACCGGCACCTTGCATCTTCGTCGGACTCAGCCAGTTAGGGTTAGCATTACTCCAATAACGTATGTTTTGCCGATTAACCTCTCCATTGACGTAAAAATTTGCTTCATCAGTAAACAAGATCTTACAAACGCATATTCTTAGGGTATCTGAAACATAAAAACAAACGTTTAAATTTTCCTATGTATGGAAACTTACGGCCCACCCTGTATATATATATATATATATATATATATATATATATAAAAGTAAATAGACAGCCCAGATTTTGTTGTAACAATTTGGCGTAAAAGATTCAACAATTCTGATCGTGTTGCTGGTTTTTTGGGCTTTTTACGTAAAGTCTTGTCTAGTATTGCCCACACGTGTTCTATGGGGTTCATGTCAGGGGACTGACTCGGCCAAGGAAGTCGTTTGATACCATTTCGCTCCTCCCATTATTTCGTCTTTTTTGCAGTGTGGCATGGGGCTCCATCTTCCATGAACAGGCAGCTGTCTTTTTCAATTTGACCACTTGAGAATATTGGCATAAGTCCTTCTTCAAGGATAGAAATGTAGGAAACGATTAATTATTAGTCATAATAATGGCAAAAAAATTGGATGCATACATTTTACCATAAAATTAAGGGTGTCTATTTACTTCTTGCATAACTCTGTATATATATATATATATATATATATATATATATATATTGTGTGTGTGTGTGTGTACACAGTATATATATATATATATATATATATATATATATATACAGTGTGCTAAACAATGATTGCCCCCCCCCCCCCCTGCACAGATGAAACTAATTGAGGTACAAAAAAACTGATTGTTGCATCTTTTAGACAATTTAATTCTACGTCTAAACAAAACCACTCAATACTTGGTGTTGCTTCCTTGTGCTTGGCGGACGGCTTCAAGTCAGCAAGGGTAGGAGGTGAGGAGAGACTCGAAAAGGTCAGTGTCGTACTCAAGATTTCGGAGGATTGTTTCGCTGTGCTGCTCCATGGTCTGGCGGCAGAATCGGGTGGCTGGTGGTTGAGCAAGCATCAGGGATTCCACTCGGTCTTTCAGGAGGGATCCTGAAAGATTCTGCCGCCGGACCATGGAGCAGCACATCGAAACAATACTCCGAAATCTTGAGTACGACACTGACCTTTTCGAGTCTCTCCTCACCTCCTCCCCTTGCCGACTTGAAGCCGTCCGCCAAGCACAAGGAGGCAACACCAACTATTGAGTGGTTTTGTTTAGACGTAGAATTAAATTGTCTAAAAGGTGCAACAATCAGTTTTTTTGTACCTCTATTATTTTCATCTGTGCAAGGGGGGGGCAATCATTATTTGCCTCCCCTTATATATCAACTATAGAAGTATTACGTGGAAAGCCTAGTTTAATAATCCATAAAAAGCACTTTTCTATAAAAGATATGTGGATGACACATTTGTAATCTTTAGGTCAGCTCAACATATCCCTTTATTATTAAACTATTTGAATTCTAAACATAACAATATACAATTCACCTCTGAATGTGAGCAAGGCAATAAGCTTCCATTCTTAGATATTATGATAAAACGATCTAGTCATGCCTCCACATACAAAAAACCCACTTACACTGGTCTCACTACAAAATTTAGTTCAGCGCTTCATCCTATACAGTACAAAAGAAACCTAATTTCCACTTTAGTTACCCGGATTTTTCATATCTGTTCTGATTACTTTGAAATACATAAGGAACTACAATCTTGAGGAAAACTCTAATGTCAAATGGTTTTCCCAAAAACTTCATTGACACTCATATTGGTAAACAACTTTCAAAGACTGTTCTTCCGAAACCGTATACTACCACAGTTAACAGAGCAGTTGTTTACTTTTCTACTACATATATTGGAGGGTGCAGCTTTGCACTGAGAAACAAACTTACTAAACTATTGCGTGAATTTTACTCCCCAACGGTTAGTTAGAGTTATTTTCAAACGAGGTAAAACCCTACAAAGATTTTTTTAGATTTAAGGATACAATACTTAAGTAGTTACAGTCCTCTATTGTTTATTTGTATAAGGGTAATACATGTAATGGTACATACATAGGAAAATCGAAGAGGAACTTCAGATGTAGGTTATTCGAACACAAAGGATGATCATTTAGGACTGAACAACTACTAACTAATCCACCTTATTCAGCGATAAGAAATCATAGCCTTGAGTATGACCACCCTTTTCTGGACTCGTCATTTACCATTCGGGCCGGTCGTAGCCGAAACGTGGAGTTGGGCCTACTGGAATCCCTCCTGATTAAGACAGAAACACCTACGATTTCCAGAAATGAACAATCGGTAGACCTGATTGTTTTATTACAGTTTCAGTTATTAACTATCAATATAGTACTGACCTTACAATTCCTGACTGTCTACGTTATTTTAATCTTTCATTTTTATCTTAATATTTATAAAAAATTAGTTGTATTATGTTTTAATCATCGTGTATTTTAGCTTGTTTTATATAGCCATGTTTTCTTTTCGGCATTTGTAGATTGCTCTGAAGATGGTTACTGTGATAACCGAAACGTTAGCAAGTTTGTTCAATAAAGAAATTAAGTTAAGATGTTCGTCTTTGTCCCAGCTTTGGTGGTTTTATATATTATATATATTATATATATATATATATATATATATATATATATATAAAATGGCCTAGAAAATAGGCTTACTATAATTTATGAATTAAACTGAAACGAATACTTAGGGTCACCATCTTGGGCACAGCTCAAACAAACAATATTTAATAAGGAGAAAGAAATGACTTTGTGGTTTGTGTTTAATTAGAAAAATAGATGAATTATTTGTCGACAGTGATTAACAATTATGTATACGGTAATTGTGCTATATTACAATGACTGATTATTAGCAATGAGAAATGGTTTATACAGTATAAGCGTTAAGTGAATACAATAATGACAAGAAACACTAAGTTAGGTAGGCTAATGAGATATGCGGCAGTAAACACACAATAAGTAATTAAGCAAATAATAACTGAGGTAATGAAAATACGGTGTTGGTACAATAAACGGATTAGGAAAGTAAAAATAAAATGCATAAATGAGCAAATAAACAAGCGGATACAAATACTGTAAGGTAATTGAATATGGTAAAATAACTGAATAAGCTTACTGCAGTCGTAATGGGAAAGTTAGCTAGCCGGTTGTTTGGGGACACCTTGAAGATAGCCTATTCGTTAGGCTGAGGGTATGCACTGAAGTTATGTAGACTTTCCTCCTGTCTACGACCTCCCATCTTTCAAACGCAGAGTGTCTAGGCATCTCGAAAACTCCGGACCTTGATTTTGGCTCTCTTCTTCTATGGGACGGGCGCTCTTGCGGGCATTTGCCCTTGGCCACTCCTTCCTGCCTAAAAAAAAAGGCTACGCGGGAGTTGCTTAATACGAAGACAGAAGGGTAGGCCAAATGGGCTTTTGACCTACCGAAACGTTTACGGACCTGAGCTTCGAAATAGATGTATCTGAAGGCGGACTGACCTGCCGGCGAGAGAATGAGTGATGAGGGCCGGTTGAAACTTGATGAAAAGGGGGCCAGCGGAAACTTCTGCAGCAGTGATGTTGCTTCTTGCAGGATGAAATTGTAGAGGGCCTCACTCGACTGAAACCTTGAAGGACGGCGGGCCGCTCTCCGGCCTTCGCCGGAGAGCGGGTGGCATGACGAGTTGCGTTATTGACGAAGGAGCTGAGAGCGAGATGTGACGACAAAAACGAGAAAATGGCAAATGAGGGTGATTTGAGAAAGGACGCGTTTTTATAGGCGTTGGTGACGTCCTCTGGCGGGCATTTCGAGAAATATCACAAAATCTGTATTTCCTCCATGCTTCTGGTCCATGCCCATGTGTTTCAGTTTTATAGCCCTGTTTACAATTTCCAGCCATGAAACATACAGGCGAGGAAAAGGAATTTCGTTTGCCTCTACACACACACACACACACACACGCATATATATTTATATAACACGGTAAAATATTACCAATTAATAGCATTATTCACTATTTGGGTGTAATTTAATAGGTTACAGATATAATTAATAAAATTAATTTTTGGTTGGTGTGACCAGGTGTTTCTTAAAATTTATCAAGGAAAACAATATATTTACTTTTACTTACAATAACAGATGAATGTTCACAATGAATAACAATTATGTAATATTGCAGTGTTTAAATGGTACAGGAGAGTACAAGTGAATAAATTGTGTCCAAATTACGATGATTAGCTTGCAGGAAATAAATGTCAATGATACAAAGAATAAATTTTGATTAATAATGAAGGCTAAGGAATTAATTACATGAGAAACACGATAAGAATTTCGGAGTCGAAATATGCGTGAGTTTAAACTATGCAAGTAAATAGCGCGACGATGATGAAAGCGCGACTGAGGTAGGCTCATAGACGGAGTCTAACGGAAGAAGTTATATTTTCAAAGGCACCGTGAAAATTGATGTTTTGCTTAAAGTATTCTTTGGATCTTCCTCTAGACTCTAAAGGCGCTTTTTGTGAGAAGTTTTTGTTCGAAGAATTTACCGCAGGTTTTGAATGCCTGTAAAATTGCTTCTTTGGTATAGGGCTATAAGCAATTATAATTTGTGGTAAGTTGCATTACATGTCTGGTCTTTCATTTTATGCTTTAGTTGTAATTAACGTAGAAGTTTTTTCATCAATTAAAAAGGTCTCTGGTTCGGTGTGAAAACTGCTCAAGACATCTAGCAAATGTACCTTACCTAAATGGTCTGATTGCAAAGGTAGAAAATTCATAAGACCTCTCGAGGAATTTTGTATTTGCATTGCGCTCTACTGACTGCTTAATTGGCTGTTTTATGGTTGTGGCATAATTCTTCCATGTATCTCTGCGACTCTGAGAGGAAATTACGTTCATGAGCGTGGAAGGCTGTTTTATGTGCATGCAGGTCGCTACACACACACACACACACACACACATATATATATATACAGTGGTGGGCACCGTTAACCAAAAAGTTAACTTCGTTAACCGCTAATCCGTTAACCAAAAAGTTAACTTCGTTAACCGTTAATCCGTTAATTCGTTAAACATGTAACGGAAGTTACCGAAAAACCGTTAACGTTAACTTTTATTATAAAAAAAATGAAAAACAATATATATATATAATTTAATTTTCCCTCTTCTTCTCGTTCTCCATTTTGTCCATGAGATGCATGTTGCCCTTCATGAAAATTAGCATATCAAAGTTTTCATCAGACAGGGATGATTTCTTGGCCCTCAGGATGTCCTTGCCCATAGAGAACAAACGCTCCACTGCAGCACTGGAGGGGATGGCTGTGTTGAACTTGATGAACAAGTCCACCAACACTTGCTCACCCAAGAAGGCAGCATCTGTCAGCAAGTCCTTGGAGTTGGTCTCCAGCCAGGTCTTGACCAAGTTCTGGCGCAACACGCTCACATTTACTTCTCAACGCCATCTATTATCTCATAAAGAAACTAATTCACATTGGGACTTGAAAGTACCGGCAGGATCAACCGGGTAGAAAAATAATTATGGAGATTTTAAAGATGTGGTACCTAGAAGTACCGCCAGGACATAAAGGGTTAAGGTGAAAACGCTCCCATTGTAAGACATCAATTGACTTAATTTATGTCATCAAAGTGACATGAGAATTGAAATCTTACCTGATCAGTTTTATGGTTCTTGAAATGTATCAAGGAGACTACTAATAAGGTACTCACAGACATATTATAAATATACATGACTTACTTGACAACGATTATTTTTAAATATTCACTAGCACAAACATGTTGCACAAGAGACAGACTGCAAATGAAACGAATGTAGTTATTTGTTGTAATTGTTACATATATATTATTGAAAGTGCCTTAAAATGCTCGTGATATTTCTTGAAAGAAGTTGAAACATTCAACTCAAATGGCAAATCTTTCCGCCTGATTTTACAGTCGACCATGTTTCGCTCAAACCAATGCCATAAATAACTACCATATTTGGTAAGACACAAATTGTGGCGACGGAAACAAATATATCGCCTGATTTTGCGCTGCGGAAATGGAAATTCGTTCATCACTATTAACAGTGGCGGATTAATTGCGCACCTGCTCAGCACTGAAAATAATATAAACTTTTAAACGTTTATTTATGAATTTTTTGGGTTAACGGACTTGAGTTAACGGAAGTTAAATGTAACGGAAGTTAATTAGTCCGATAATGATTTTCAAAGTTAACTTAAAAGTTAAATCGTTAACGAAAAAGTTAACTTCGTTAATTAACGATTAACGGATTAATGGTTTGTGCCCAGCTTTGTATATATAATATATATATATATATATATATATATATATGTGTGTATGTGTGTGTGTTTGTAGAAAGATAGTATATAAAGAGACATAGAAAATAAATATAGGAACCATGTAGGAGTATAAAATAAAAATAAACTAATATTTTACGACAATACAAATGTTTAGGATATAGACGGTCTTAGTCGGTATACTACAAAAGAAAATAATTTCAGACAGTAAACATAATTAAGGAATACGAAATCGAGGGAAAATTAAAAATAGATAAGTGAACAATGGTATAAGACTACATATATAAAACACAGTTTCGGGCACATTAAACAGTCGTATAATGGGACACGGAAACGCGAGCGTGAAGGGAAATACGAGCGTGGAAAATCACGAATTATAGTTGGTGGATGGATAATGGGACGATAAGTTTTCGGAAATTGCAAATAGGCAAAATTAAAACAATCGAAAGAAAATGAAAATCAAACAGTTGAAAGCAAACTTGATTGAGAACAAGAGTATTCTGTCTAGAATTAATAATAAAAAGAAGAATAACTGTATTATTAATAATAATAATAACAATAATAACAATGTCGTAACCATGAAGTTTGCAGGCAGAGATCTTTTATAAAATAAGTGAAGGAATGTTATTTTTAAGATTTCGTGGTGTACATCTCTGAACGCAGTGTGGTTTGGTTTTTAAACATTCATGAACGAATAAATCCGAAGTGTTTCAGATTGTTTAAAGTTGTTCTATCTTAGTTCGGATTCTCAGAGAAGTAATAAAGCCAAACCACGTGGGGACAGAGGTTTATCACCGAGACCCGACCCCAGCGAGAAGGGTAATCCAACGGATTTGGATGTACGTGCAAATGGGTGGGTTCCTCTTCTTCTGCAGGGTCGAAAATTTTAGTATCTCTTTCGCATGATGGTGCGACTTTAGTAAGGCAGATTCGAAGACGCTGCTAAAGTTGAACCACGAGGGGGTCATAAACTTAGGACTTCGAATCTGTTACTGTATTTAAATGTATTTTTTGGGAAGAAGGAGGGGTTTATACTCGGAAATCAGGTCCCGCTCCAATCAGGGGGCCCAGGATCCTGGGAAACGTAGTAAAGACGCCTTCTTTCCCTCTTGTATGGGTAATAGCCTTCTGGGGGGACGGTCTTAGAAAAAACAAAGGGTTTGATAGGCTTTCAGAACATTGGAAGGCGGGGTCCTTCAAAATTGTAAAGTAAATTCGAAAATTGTTAAGTTAGTTGTAGTCGTTCCTCCTTGAAGTTAACTGTGGTTAAACAAACCCCCTGTAGACTTGTGGCTTAATAAACTTTAAAACGGAAAGTATACCATGTCATTAGCTTACGCGGAAATCGGTGCGTAAAAGAAAAAAAGGTTATTGTTAACGACCTAAACCGATAATTTGATTGTATCTTGATTAATGTTAACCAACGGACCAAGAGTTTTGTGAACTTTCCATTAATTTAATTTGGTTCCAAGTAAATGCTAAACGGGATACGTCTGGGCCCCTAGTTCCTGAATCCGTCAATTTGGGTTCAGAAGAAAGTCCCGTTAGTTGATATACTGTAGCGTTGAAAATTGTGAGCGGGCCGTAAATCTACGGTCCGTACGCAGCACAAGTGGGAGTAAGTTTGTCTCCTGCCAGTAGTAAGTAAATTAATTCTTTGAATATCTGGGTCGAATTGCGACCACTTCATTTCTTGTTATTTATTTTTGTTGCACTAAAATATAAAGCCCCTCGATATATAAACTATTAAATTCACATAACTGTGACCTTTGTCTTTGACGTTAAGATTATTGTATTGTCTGAAAATTTATAGATGTAATTCAGAATAAACTATTAAATGCATGTACTGTGTCGAGTAACATTTAATAAAATTTATAAGAGGGCGTGTGTTGTTATAAAAACCTTGTGATAGACCCATCTTGTTAGCTGGGGAAAATTAACGTTCAAAGTAGGCTTGTGGAAAGCCGAAGGAACCTAGCCTATCAATTTAAAGGGCCATCCGTTTTGGGTAGGCCGAATCATCCTGGACGAAAATAAGAGATAAAATCACCGGGTACGCCCAACTTAAAGGGTGCCCGTGCAGTGAATTAACGTAATAGAATGGGTGTCCAGTACCATAAATAAATATACGGGTTGGCACTACATCAGATGGTGTCAGAAGTGGGATTCTATTGCAAGGTATTTATCGCAAGAGTGTAACTTTTTGTTAAAATAAATTTGCGTAACAATAAAGCACGAACGTAGAAAGTAACTGTAACAATAATTCTATGAAATAATTGTAACAGCAATTCTATGAAATAATTGTAACTAATTCTATGAAATAATTGTAACAGTAATTCTATGAAATAATTGTAACAGTAATCCTATGAAATAATTGTAACAGTAATTCTATGAAATAATTGGAACAGTAATTCTGTGAAATAATTGTAACAGTAAAAAGTCGTTAACAGTGATTACAGTTTTAAAGGTATTTATCGCAAGAGTGTAACTTGTTGTTAAAATAAATTTTCGTGACAGTAAAGCACGAACGTAGGAAGTATTTGGAACCATAATTCTTTGAAATAATTGTAACAGTAAAAAGTCGTTAACAGTGATTACAGTTTTAAAGGTTTTGAACTAAAGATAAACAAACAAATAACTTTCGCAATGTCGGTAAAGAGCGTGGAAATAACGAATGAGGAAAGCGTAAGTGACATGAGTGATTCCGAACCAACGAACTTAAAAGAAATGAGCACCGAAAGTTTACGGAATTTAAAGAAGAAAAGGTTTTCCAAAACGAATCGGTTGTTAAAGGCATGCTCAGAGGTAGAAGACGAATTAAACCGGAGGGAGTTAAGGCCGGAAGATAATGCGACGGACACTCCGCAACTGGAGTATGGGGACAACCTCGCATTGGGGGTCCGTCCCAAGAAAAGCGATCTAGTTCCTTCAACTGCAGAAGAAGGGGAACTCTCGACGCGGGGACTGCATTCACCTCTTATTTTGAATTTCCCAAAGGTAGCAAGGAGTCCGGAGCCAACAGCTGTTGGACACACAGGGGAAAGAAGTTCGCCGACGAGTACGAGCGAACGGGCACCAGAGAACACAGGGGCCATACCAAAGAACCCTGGCCGAAGTGCAACCACCACAAGCGCCGAGAAACATCACACCGACGAAGACCTACAGAAGTATATACAAGCCGTCGTGCAGGTACTGCAGAGTACTCATTTGCCATTTCAACGTGAACAGGCAATGGACGACTCCTACGTCCCGAGGTTGTGGGGCCACTTAGAGGACGACCGTGGGTACCCGGTCACGAGCCCTGCAGCTTTTTTCTCTGCCTTAGAGGAAGTGACCCTGGATGAGAAGAAGAGACTCCACATTTTGTACAAGAAGAGTACAGGTCCAGCCCGAGTGTTGTTGGACACGTGGAGGGATGCCAATCGAAAATTTTCCTACGAAGAGATTAAAGAGGAAATCATACAGATGTGTGGCAGCGCCATGGACGAAAGTGTCATTCGACGGAAGATATACGCCGCCAAGAGGGAAAAAGGCGAAACGCTCAACATGTTCGCCACAAGATTATTAAGTTTAGGCAATGCCTTGGTACAGGCTGAACCTATAATGAAATATGCTAAGGATTCACTATTAAAGGATGCGTTCAAGCTGGTCCTACCCGAATACGCCAGAAATTTTGTCAAAGGAAAAACGTTTAAAGAATACTGGCTGGAATCGATAAAGTATGCGGCGACCAATCCAGGACTAGGGCTACGGGATGAGGACGTTTTGAAAGAAGAAACACCACAAGAGAGGAGTCGAAGGCTCCAACGGCTACACAACCCCACCACGTCTTGGAACTACAACTCACGAAACCGGGAAGAAAGGGTAGCCACAGCCACCAAGGAGGACAGTAAGAACAAGGACGTGGGGGCAATAGCCGGAGACAAAACAAACGCACCAAACAAGTCCACCGGGAAAGGGGTGCCGGAGACAAAGTGTTCTATTTGCCACCGAAAAAATCACATCACCCGAGATTGTTATAGCAACCCGAAGAATCGGAAGCGAAACAACCCGAAGACGGGGGCAGGAAGTGGTCCTAAGAAGAATGGAACGAAGGAAGAAATCAGCCGGGATCAATGCCGGGTCTGCAAACAAGTGGGGCACTGGGCCAACTCGTGCCCTCGGAGAAATTTTCAATGGGACCGGGAGGAGAGGTCTCCCGAGTAGCCGCAGTAGAAATAGCGGCGAATCGCCGGTTAGGATTGATCACCCTACCCGTATTCGTCGCTCAAAAAGCTTTCACCGCGCTGGTCGACGGTGGAGCTTCTGTCTCGCTGATGACCATGGCTATGTACAACAAGATCGGGAGTCCGCCTCTCAAAGCCGCCGACATCTCGGTACGAGGATTTACTGGACCCGCCTACCCTTGTAAAGGAGAGTTGCGTTTAACCATCGGGATTGGCGTGGAGGAATTTTTCGTGTGTGCTTATATAGTAGCAGAAGCCCCGCAGGATTTGATTTTGGGCGTACCGTTCTTAGAAAGTTACGAAGCCCAGATAGACCACAGAAAGAGACAGTCACTCTGAATGAAACAGTAACCATCCAAGGAAAGGGAGTAGACGGTGAAGATAGTGCGAGGGTGACTCTGGTAGAGGCAATCCCGCACGAAAAACTAAAGGTGGCCGCCGTGATTCTGACGCGAGGAGTCAGAATGAAACCCGGGGACGTAGTTCCCTTGGACGTCTATTCTCCGCTGCACGGGATGTGCAGTGAAGCTCGGGGAAACTTAAAAATGTTACCGAGCAGGATCCCACAGGGGAAGATAAGGTTACTGATGATCAATCAGGATGACGAAGAATACATTGGCGAAAAAGGAGACGTCGTGGGACTAGTGACGGAGGCAGAGCTAATAGGGAGGGTAGTCGACATGGCCGTCGACGCTCACCCCAAATTGGAACGAATGTCACGGTGAAAGGAAGTCAAGCATCAAAGAAGGACTTCGAAGAACGAGTGACACGCCTCAAGTCCTATGTCCTTGGTTGGAAATCCTTCTCCGACAAAGAAAGGAAAACCGTCGAAGAGTGGCTAAGGGATTATTCAGATGTTTTCTCAATGGATGGCGAGCCATTGGGTTATAATAACTTGATGCCAATGAAGTTGGAAACTCGGGAACATCCTCCCATCTTTAGGCGACCCTACAGGATACCTATTACACACGAGGAGGAGGTAAAGCGACAAATAGCAGAAATGCTGGATCAAGGAGTGATACAGCATAGCCGTTCCCCCTGGTCGTTTCCATTGGTAATTGTGAAGAAAAAGTGTGGGGCCCTGAGGCTTTGTGTAGATTATAGACCTCTGAACGCCATTTGCATAAAGGACAAATACCCATTACCAATAATCGATGAAACCTTGGCCAAGCTGCACGGGACTCATTACTTCTCGAGCATGGATTTACGCTCGGGATATTGGCAGTTGGCCATTCACGAAGATAGCATCTCGAAAACTGCCTTCTCCACGGGAAGCGGTCATTTCGAGTTCAAAGTGGTCCCGTTTGGGTTGTCAAATAGTCCACCGGTGTTCCAAAGAGTAATGAATTTTATTTTTCGGGAGCAACTGGACAAGGAAGTACTGATTTATTTGGATGACCTCATTGTCCTTGGAAGGTCTTTAGAAGAACATAACCAGAGGGTACGACGAGCCTTGGATAGCCTACGCACCGCCAACCTAAAGGTCAAGTTAGAAAAGTGTCAGTTGTTAAAATCCCAGGTGGAGTATCTAGGCCATGTGGTCACCAGGAACGGGGTGAAGCCACAGGAATCCAAAGTGGAGGCCATCAAAAACTCCCAGAGGCCAAACAACAAGACGGAACTCAAGCAATTTCTAGGCCTCGCTTCCTACTACAGAAAGTTTATAAAGGGATTCAGCCAGATTGCGCGACCTCTTAATGAAGTGTCCACCAAGGAGTCTTGGAGATGGGACACTCCGCAAGAGACCGCATGGCAATCCCTCAAAGACACTCTAACAACTGACATCGTATTGGCGTACCCAAATTTTGATCAAGAGTTCATCTTGAACACGGACGCGAGTCAAGTAGCAATCGGGGGAGTACTCGCGCAGGAACAAGAAGGAATCGAGAAACCGATCTTATTTCTCTCCAGGACACTAACGGGCGCAGAACTAAATTATTCCACCTACGAGAAAGAGCTGCTTGCAATCGTCTTTTCATTGAAGAAGGCTCGCCCCCTTATATTTGGTCAGAGAGTCATCGTCCGCTCTGACCATAAGCCGTTGAAGTGGCTTCTGAGGGAAGGACATAGGGAGCCCAATGGAAGACTAGCGCGTTGGGTAATGACATTGCAAGACTACGACGTTCTCATCGAGTACGTAAAGGGCAAACTCAACAGAGTGGCCGATTGGTTGTCCCGCCCACCTGGAGTGACTAAGGAGGTTGTGAACGCGATATACGAAAAAGCGATCATAGACCGCAAAGTAATCAGCAAACACCAGCAGAAGGACGTGGAATTAGCGGCAATTAGAACAGCCATCGAAGAAGGAAAGGCTTTCAACTGGCCCGTATCCAAGCCCATTCAGCCGTCGAGATTCAAACTAATGAGGAACCTGCTGGTTTACGTCGATGCGAACGGAAGAGAGGTCATCGTAGTTCCTAAAAAGCTGAGAGAGCAGCTCATTTGGAACGCACACACAGACGTCGGGAGCATTCATCCGGGAGCTGCAGGGACTACCGAAATCCTACGGGACCTCTATTTTTGGCCAGGTATGGTTCAACAGGTACGGCAGGTGGTCCAAACGTGCGACACGTGCGCACGGAACAAACAGACGCGGAAAGTGACTGTGGAAACAATGCCTTGTGTGCGAGGCCACAGTCCTTGGGAACTTCTGCACGTGGACTTAGTTGGTCCCCTTCCTCCGACCGGGGAAGGCAGCCATTATATCCTCACGTGTGTAGATAGTTTCAGCAAATTCACCATACTGGCAGCAATAAAGGACAAGACGGCCCGGGAGGTGGCGGACAAGTTCCATCGTTTGATACTGTGCAAACTGGGCGCCCCTTCAGCAGTAGTATCCGACCAAGGCAAGGAGTTCTGGAACTCTACCTTGCAGGAGCTCTTCAGGGTTTGGGAAGTACGACACCAACGGACCGCTGCATACCACCCCCAAAGCAACGGGAAGATCGAACGTCTGAATAAAGAGTTATGCATCAAACTCCGCATACTTTGTGAAGAAACTGGACGAGACTGGGATAAAATCCTCGACACCGTGGAATTGTCCTTGAACATCCGAGTGCACCGAGCCACGGGACATTCTCCATTCTTCTTGATGTACGGGCGAACCCCCAACGTACCTTCAAAGCTATTTCGCATGCCACAGGAGGCATGCGTGAGCCCGTACAACCCAGAGGAATACGCCGAAGACCGAAAGAGGAGTCTGAGCGAAATATACGCCGAGTGGAAGAGTTCATGCGGAGATACGAGAAAGCTAACGGAATCAAGGAATTGAAGCCGTTCGAAGAAAGGCGCCCCATGGCTTGGTGTACATTGATTACCCCGACCGGGTAGAGGCAAGTTGGAGCCCCGGTACGAGGGTCCATACATCATCATCGAACAGAAGACTCCAGTCACTTATCTCCTACGTCACATGATCACTGGACATCAGATAGTGATCCATCGAGACCGCATCCGCCGCAGCATCGAGGCCCCATGGGACGTCGAGCGACAAGGCGGGGCTGACGGCGCAGGGGATGCGATGGGGGAAGGGCCACCGCCCCTCCTCTCTGGAGTTCCGCCCTCGACACCGGAGAAACATCCACAAGGGGAAGTGAACCGGAGTGCGCTTCTTGCCCTGGCAGGACCGAGTGGCGGAAGGGGATCCGCCGGGCGCCTCCGAGCTACTTCCTCCCCGAGAGCTTCGCCCAGGGAACGGAGGAACATCGACCCGTGGAGGTGAACCGGAGTGCACCTCCTGCCCCCTGGCAGGACCGAGTGGCGAGCAGGAGCCGCCAGGTGCTTCCGAACTACCTCCTCGCGGGGACCTTATGGGAATAGGGTCCCCCGGAGAAAGCAGACAGGCTGCTTTCCCAGGGCCACCGTTTGAGCGTCTGTATGCTCTTAGGCCCCGACCTCGAGTACACTACGAGGAACCCGAGGATGACTAAAACTAATGTGTCAGTGTTGGTGTCCCAATAAAGGGGACAAATAAAATCTATCAGTGATAGTGTCCCAATAAAGGGGACAAGTAAATGGAAATTTTTGTGAGTAAAGTGATAATACCCGACCCTAGTTAAGAAAGTTTGCATCGGAGTGCAAAATTAAAGGAGGGGAGGGATGTCGTAACCATGAAGTTGCAGGCAGAGATCTTTTATAAAATAAGTGAAGGAATGTTATTTTTAAGATTTCGTGGTGTACATCTCTGAACGCAGTGTGGTTTGGTTTTTAAACATTCATGAACGAATAAATCCGAAGTGTTTCAGATTGTTTAAAGTTGTTCTATCTTAGTTCGGATTCAGAGAAGTAATAAAGCCAAACCACGTGGGGACAGAGGTTTATCACCGAGACCCGACCCCAGCGAGAAGGGTAATCCAACGGATTTGGGTATACGTGCAAATGGTGGGTTCCTCTTTCGCGGGTCGAAAATTTTTATCTCTTTCGCATGATGGTGCGACTTTTGTAAGGCAGATTCGAAGACGCTGCTAAAGTTGAACCACGAGGGGGTCATAAACTTAGGACTTCGAATCTGTTAACGGTATTTAAATGTATTTTTGGGAAGAAGGAGGGGTTATACTCGGAAATCAGGTCCCGCTCCAATCAGGGGGCCCAGGATCCTGGGAAACGTAGTAAAGACGCCTTCTTTCCCTCTTGTATGGGTAATAGCCTTCTGGGGGGACGGTCTTAGGAAAAACAAAGGGTTTGATAGGCTTTCAGAACATTGGAAGGCGGGGTCCTTCAAAATTGTAAAGTAAATTCGAAAATTGTTAAGTTAGTTGTAGTCGTTCCTCCTTGAAGTTAACTGTGGTTAAACAAACCCCCTGTAGACTTGTGGTAATAAACTTTAAAACGGAAAGTATACCATGTCATTAGCTTACGCGGAAATCGGTGCAAAAGAAAAAAAGGTTATTGTTAACGACCTAAACCGATAATTTGATTGTATCTTGATTAATGTTAACCAACGGACCAAGAGTTTTGTGAACTTTCCATTAATTTAATTTGGTTCCAAGTAAATGCTAAACGGGGTACGTCTGGGCCCCTAGTTCCTGAATCCGTCAATTTGGGTTCAGAAGAAAGTCCCGTTAGTTGATATACTGTAGCGTTGAAAATTGTGAGCGGGCCGTAAATCTACGGTCCGTACGCAGCACAAGTGGGAGTAAGTTTGTCTCCTGCCAGTAGTAAGTAAATTAATTCTTTGAATATCTGGGTCGAATTGCGACCACTTCATTTCTTGTTATTTATTTTTGTTGCACTAAAATATAAAGCCCCTCGATATATAAACTATTAAATTCACATAACTGTGACCTTTGTCTTTGACGTTAAGATTATTGTATTGTCTGAAAATTTATAGATGTAATTCAGAATAAACTATTAAATGCATGTACTGTGTCGAGTAACATTTAATAAAATTTATAAGAGGGCGTGTGTTGTTATAAAAACCTTGTGATAGACCCATCTTGTTAGCTGGGGAAAATTAACGTTCAAAGTAGGCTTGTGGAAAGCCGAAGGAACCTAGCCTATCAATTTAAAGGGCCATCCGTTTTGGGTAGGCCGAATCATCCTGGACGAAAATAAGAGATAAAATCATCGGGTACACCCAACTTAAAGGGTGCCCGTGCAGTGAATTAACGTAATAGAATGGGTGTCCAGTACCATAAATAAATATACGGGTTGGGCTCTACATCAACAATAATAATAATAATAATAATGGTGGTAATGATAGTAGGGATAATAATGATGTTTATGATAATAAAGGTAAAAACAAGAAGAGTGGTGGAAAAACTCGATGCTACTTGCAGGAATGAGGACGGAAAGACTAAACGAGATTATAAAGCGGTATACTGGAGAAATATTGAAATTGGAACTACAAACCAAGGAAACGGTAAGATATTAAGTTTTTTCGAATTTTTTTCTTTTTTTTGTTTTCTTTTTGACGTTATTCTTCCGTACGATGTAGTCTTCTTTACATTCTATTCAATTTTAGTTCACACATACATTTTTCTTTCCGTGTTGTGTCGACAGATATAATAATATTATTCTAAGCAAAATACAGGCATGTATATTGCGTATGGACGGTTTGCAGTTGGTGATTGTGGATACATGTGGGGGAGCAAGTGTAATTTACGTCCCCCTGACGCAAAAGGGGACACAAACTACACTAGGTCAAAGTTGGGGAACGTAAACTACACTAGGATCTTTAGGAGACATTTTTGTAAATGAATCCATCAAATAAAATGTTAAAACTAAAGAAAATATTACGGCTTAATATATATATTAGGGTGATGCACAAATCATGACCATCGTGGATTTTTAGGGATACCCCCTCATTTGTTCCAATTTGTCACAAAAACACCCTGTGAGAAATTCCAGGTCAAATAAATAACATTCAGAGGTCGCGCCCGCCAATTGAAAATTTGAAAATTACAAAAAATTAGAGTAAAATCAAATTTTTTGAATTTGTTCTTATTTTTGTTGCAGGTTTGTTGCAGGTTGCAGGTTTTGTGCAGGTTTGCTGCAGGCAGAGTGGTAGGTGATGCGTATATGAGCAAATAGCGTTCAAGGAAATCGGTATCGCAGTGTGCTTGTGGCAGTGTCCAGGAGAGGTGCTATATCAGTGAGTCTCTCCGCCTCAATTTCTCTTCTATTTCCTCTATCTTAATTGTGACAAAAATGAGATCAAGAAGCTCAACAGATATCTGGCTGATCGGTCAACAAATAGATAAATTGAATCAAAGTAAGCTTCCATCAAAGAAAGAAGTAATTTCCTTATTCATGAATTATAAACATATCAAGAATGAAACTGTCAGAGAAGCATTAACTTCAACCGTTAATGATGTATTGGAAGTGTGGCAGAGAGCAGGAATACCAACAACCCAGAAATGTAATGTTGTGAAGAAATTAAATAAACTGTATGATGAGTGGCAAGGACTGAAGAAGAGCAAAGGAAAAAAATCGAAGTTTTCAATAGAGAAAGAGAATACATGGAAAGAAAAATTGGATGGACTCTTTGATATTGCGCATGCAAATGCTAACGAGTTAATAACTATTGAGGAAGATAGAGAGTTTCTACGGCTACAAAGGGAAGGTCGAAAGGGTAAAATGATGGCAGTTGATAAGGATGAAGAAAAACGTCGAAAGGAAGCTGCGAAGAGACATGAAAAAATGGATAAGAAAAGGTTACATGAATCAAGTGCATTTGATGAAACAGTTGTTCTTGCAAGCAGCAGCAGTTCCTGCAGTGATTCACCTGCATCTACGGAAGAAGAAGTAGATCTGGAAGTGCCCTCAACATCCAAAAGAGGCCTTCCAAGAAAAAAATTCAAGATTATGAATGAAAATCTGCTTTCCTCATTGGATGTTGCTAAGATCAGCGACCGATCAGCCTCTTTAATAATTATTCCAACGATCGCAAATGTTGGAAAAGATCCAGAGAATTACAATGTTAGCTACTCATCGATTCGCAGGGCAAGACAGAAATCAAGAAAGAAGTTCAGTGAAAACTTGAAAGAAGAATTTCAAGCTGACAAACCCTTGATTGTTCATTGGGATGGCAAACTCCTCGAAGACATTACCGGGAATGAGGTTGTTGATCGGTTGCCAGTCCTAATCTCTGGCAGTGGAGAAGATCAACTGCTTGGAGTGCCAAATATAGATCATGGCACAGGAAAGGATACTGCAAATGCAGTACATCAGGCGATCATTGATTGGAATCTAATAGATAAGGTAAAAGGCATGTGTTTCGATACAACTGCATCGAACACAGGTCGTAAAAACGGAGCTTGTGTCCTAATTGAACAGAAAATGGAGAAAGATTTGTTGTGGTGTCCTTGTCGACACCATATCCTTGAAATCATGTTGGAAGCAGTGGTATCCCCTGCATTACAGGCTTCATCAGGCCCTGACATTCAGTTATTCAAAAGATTCAAAACAAACTGGAATAAGATTAATCTAACTTCATACGATAAATTAGAAAATTATCCACAAAAGGAAAAAGAGGAAATCATCAACTTTGCAGCAAGAAAAATCAATGAAGATCAACCTCGCGACGATTACAGAGAGTTATTGGAACTGACAATCATCTTGCTTGGCGGTACTCCAACGACTGGAATAAAATTCAGGAAGCCTGGGGCTTATCATAGAGCCCGTTGGATGGCGAAAGTCATTTATTCAATGAAAATCTTTATGTTCAAAAGTCAGTTCAAAATAACAGCAATAGAAGAAAGAAATCTAAAAGAAATTTGTTGGTTTTCTGTTTCAATTTATATTAAGCATTGGTTTTCAGCACCCTGCGCAGCAAGTGCTCCACGAAATGATCTGAGTCTTCTCAAGAATCTTCACAGCTACAAAAGCACAAATGAACAACTAGCAAATGCTGCTTTAGAAAAATTCAAGAACCATTTTTGGTATCTCTCAGAAGAGTTGATCGCATTGGCTTTCTTTGATGATAAAATCAGCTTTGACACCAAAGAAAAAATGAAGGAGGCTCTTACAAAATCTTCGGAGCCAGATCCTCCAAAGAAGACACAAATAGACATCAAAACTATTGACAATAAGCAGCTTGAAGATTTTGTAACTGCTAACACAAAGTCCTTCTTCAGTATACTCGGATTGTCTTCAACGTTCTTGAGCAAACCAATAGAAGATTGGCTTCTCGATGAGAGTTATTGGGTTGCAAAGAACGTAGTGAATCACATGAAAGTTGTTAATGATATTGCTGAAAGAGGAGTGAAATTGATTGAAGATTATAACAAATTAATTACCAATGATGAACAACAGAAGCAATATCTACTGCAAGTTGTATCAAATTATCGGAAGAAGCTTCCGGACAAAACTAAGAAAACTCTCGTATCTTTGACGCAACAGTAAAATTTACGAGTATATCCATTCTATGTATCTATTGTAAATATCTATTGTATTGTATCTGTTTTATGAACAAATGGAAAAGAGGAAGGTGGTATGATAGGCCTCGTGGGGAACTTCCACTCAAAAAAAAGTAACGTGACGCTTGCTGTACCTCCTGGGTGTCATGGAAATCAGCAAATTTTCAAATGGCGGGCGCGACCTCCAAATATTCGAATTTTGACCCGAAATTTCCCCAGGATCATTTTTCCACCAAATTAAACCAAATGAGAGGGTATCTCAAAAATTTGAAACAAAACAATTTTACTCCCCCACTTTTGCATCACCCTAAATTATATATATATATATATATATATATATATATATATATATATATACAGGGCCGGATCTAGAAGTTGCGAGGCCCTAGGCAGATCTATAAATTGCGAGGCCCTAGGCCTATACTGTATATATGAAAATATGGACTTAATTATCGGTCGGTACTATACCAGCAATATTAGAATCCCGCATAGACAGAACTATGCCAGCACTTAAAAATTAAACCAAACCAAAATAATCACGCATGGAAATTGTATAAGAAATATAAATAAACCATACAAATAAGTATAAATTATATGAATCAAGATTTGTATCGAAAATATAAGAATGATTTCTAAGATTTATATAATATTATAGGTAATGACTCCATAGTATAGAAACGTTTTTCATATGTGATGTATAACACTGGTATGCATATGAAATTCTTTTGTCTGCTGTGAGGGTTTTTTCAACTCATATTATATAATTCGACCATGCTGAATTCGAAAATGACATTGGTTTTCCTCAATCAGGTCAGGTTTTTTCTCTATTGGCCATTTATTATAAGTCCAATTTTATCCCCAAATTTATTGATTTTTTTAGCTTAAACACTGTAGATACGAGTAATATTATAAGAACACTCGTGAAAAATGAAAACATTGTGTGAATAAATACTTTTATTCATACAATGAATATGGAAAAAAGTTTATTGAGGAAGGAATGAAGTTTTTTTGGCTTTCCGTCTGTGTTTTTCTTCGGGCACGTCTCGCTTCAAACACCAGCAATAGTCCGCCAGCATATTGATATCCCAGTTTCCCTGGTACCTCTCTTTCATTATTTGATATCTTGGTGAAATCGTTCACCCTGTTCCTCACTATAATCCCCGCAATTTTCAGGAAAATAGTCCAAGTGGGACCACAAAAAGTGCATTTTTGGACATGCGCGACCCATGAGCTTTGAAAGCTCCCATCAAGTTTTCGACAACGGACTCGTATTCTGGACTTCTACGCTTGCCAAGAAAATCAGTGACAACTGATTTGAATGCCTGCCAGGCATTCTTCTCAGTTGGAGTCATTGCGTTTTCGAACTGAGTATCCTTGATCAAAGTTCGAATTTGAGGACCATCAAAAACCCCAGCATTTAGTTTAGCATCAGATATATGAGGAAATTTACTCTCGAGATATCGGAATGCTGAACCCTCCTTATTCATTGATTTGATGAAATTTTTCCAAAATTTTTGTTGGTGGTACAAGGGGCACTGAAACGACATTATGCGACCCAGGTTCAAAATTCTCTCTGGATGCCCATTCACGCTGGCATAGTGCTTCTCATCCGCTCGGCTATCCCATTTGCAGAGGAAAACATGGGTATTTCGTGTATCCCCCTTGCATTCCCAATACAAATGCCATAATCTGAAAAAAAATGAAAATATTTAAAAAATTTAGAGAATTTGTTCTATCAGATAAAAAAATCGATGCATTGGACTGTATCACTTCTGTTGGGAAGTTAAGTGTTCTTATACGCTCTCAAATCACCTTTGGAAAAACAACATAGTCAATAGCAATAGTTTACTTATGATATTAGTACTACCTTCAAATCTCCACAGATCCTCCAGTTATGTTGGTCGTATACGAGAGCATCCAGTAAAATTTTCATGTTATCGTAGCTCTCAGTAAGTTGTACGAAATGTGCTACAGGGACTGATGCAACCCTATTCCCAATGTTGAGAAGTACTGCTTTCAAACTTCGTTTAGACGAGTCTATAAATAGCCTCCATTCTGATGCGTTATATGGCAGGCCCAAGGATTCGATTAGCCCCTCAACATTGCAGCAGTACACTAAGGAAGAGGTATTTTCGTGCACTGCAAAAAACTTGCGGAATTCTTCCTCTCGTTTCCTATACCAGGAGAATGTTGTTCCCGGAGCCAGCAAGTTGTCCTCTCGAAGTCGTGAGCCCAAGATCTCGGCAGCTAATTTGGAAAGTCCTAAATCCCTGGTAAGATCATTAAGTTTGGCCTGGTTGAGAGGCCTCGGCTCATTTGAAGCGATATTTTGAGGTATATGCGACTTGGACTGGTCATTGGCATTGGTCATTGATTCATCATCAGAATCATCGAAGTCCAGGGTTTGAGGTGGGTCGGGTATTGGAATTCCAGGACCATGGGGTACAGGTCTCATAGCAGAAGGAATGTCAGGGTATACAACAATGTGTTTATTCTTCTTGTTAACTCCTGAAAATAGAAACACAGAAACATGGATATAAAACTTGCATATGAAATAGAAGAAGCATTCAGACAGTGGCGGCTCGTGAGGGAAGGCTGCGGTCTGTAAGATATGAAATAGGTCGATGGAGTCTGTATATTTTCTTTCTTTTTCATTCATATTGTCCCTTCGGGGACAATATGAATGAAAAAGAAAGAAAATATACAATCATTGTACAGTATATGTAAATGTAACTTGTATAACAATATGTATGTGTAAATGTATTTTCTATAACAATATGTATATGTAAATGTATGATTACCATTATGATGAATATTATGCTATATATGGTGAATATTACATTATGGTGAATATTATGTCAAGTTTCATACGAGGATTTCAAAATATTTAAGAAAAATAAATTTATAAGCCCACCTTGGAAGTTTGTCATGCAGAAATAGCAATCTGTCACGTGATCCTTTCCTTCTCTCCAAATCATGGGAATTCCAAAAGGCAAAGATTTCGCTCTGCCTTTGCTCCATCTTCTCAAATTTTCAATGCACGTCTTGCAGCACATATGAGGGGCGAAATTTTTGTCCTGGTCCCCTAGCTTAATTCCAAAGTATGCTCTATAGCAGTGGTTCTTAACCTTTTTACTACCATGCCCCCTCTAGGAATTGGTCCTTCCCTCCACGCCCCCCTTCAATCAAAATAACATTCTCAATAACTTCTCAATATTAGCCCATGCTCTCGTTAAGAGAATAACAAATACAATTAGAGAAATTCCTGTTCCTAGGGGGGCGCGCCCCCCCGGTTAAGAACCACTGCTCTATACATTGTCTTCACAAATTTAGTGATTTGGGACTGGTTATTTGGCATGGTAACCGTCCCACACATGTAGCAGAATCTATTGGGATCATTTTTACACGCTCTATTCATTATGAAATATTTTATCTATATGCCTGAAAAGTAAAAAAAGATATTATACAAGTGAAACAAGTGATGATAGATGTTACTGTTCCAATTCCGCTTTGACAAAATCACGAAAAATTCTATTTTACTTATGAGGCCATAGCCGGATAACCTGAGCTGATTGAGAAAAACGGATTGCATATTCGAAATCAGCAGGAAAAGCTCTATAAAAATCACTTACAAAACTCTTGACAGCAAAATTGATGCATACCAGTGTAACATAGCTAATGATTGCAATCTCGCTTGAGACATGGTGGAACGCAAATATGTTTTAATAAGTTTGAGACGCGAGAAACTTCTTTCAGCCGAAGCAACAGTAACTGGGATGGTTAATACTATTCGAAGTGCAACATAAACATTAGGATAAATTTCACTTAGTTGTTTTTGCACTATATAAACAAGGGCATTTCCGAGATCTGTTTTCTCAGGTATAAACCTGCAAAGTACTTTAAGTTCTTCATAGAGTTCTAAATCATTAATATCACTTGAACAAAACACGCAAAACGGCTTGAGCGAGGCCCCCTTTGGCGCGAGGCCCTAGGCGATCGCCTAGTTCGCCTATAGCTAAATCCGGGCCTGTATATATATATATATATATATACCGGTATATATATATATATATATATATTATATTATATATTTGTATTTGCATTGCGCTCTACTTACTGCTTAATTGGCTGTTTTATGGTTGTGGCATAATTCTTCCATGTATCTGCGACTCTGAGTGAGAGGAAATTACGTTCATGAGCGTGGAAGGCTGTTTTATGTGCATGCAGATCGCTACACACACACACACACACATATATATATATGTGTGTGTGTGTGTGTGTAGAAAGATAGTATATAAAGAGACATATAGAAAATAAATATAGGAACCATGTAGGAGTATAAAATAAAAATACCCTAACTGGGTATTCAGTTGACCTAACCGGGCATTCACTTAATCTCACCGGGCATTCAGTTATTTTTTCTACCCTTCGTGCGGGTAGCAAAAATATATATATACGTAAACTAGAACACCATGTAACTTTTAAAATAATAATTTCTCCAAAAACAGACTCTGCAATACAAACTATCGAAAAGTGCAATCACTTGCATACAGATATGGATTATGGATGTTCTTTAGACTAGACTGACAGATAGCGTTGTTTCTTTCAATGGTGATGAACCACGTACGAAAGCCTCGTCAATACGTTGACCCCCTATTTGATTGGCAAAGCTGCCGCGAGCTGCTCGTACCCTGAAATGGGCGTATGGGCGGAATGGTGATCTATGTAAAAATGTGTGAAAGACAAAGAATTAATTACATGAGAAACACGATAGGAATTTTGGAGTCGAAATAGGCGTGAGTTTAAACTATGCGAGTAAGTAGCGCGACGATGATAAAAGCGCGACTGTGGAAGGCTCATAGACGGAGTCTAATGGAAGAACTTATATTTCAAAGGCACCGTGAAAACTGATGTTTTGCTGAAAGTGTTCTTTGGATCTTCCTCTAGAGTTCTCTTGCTATGAATGCATCCATGATTAAATAATATATATATATACACACATTGTGTATATATAATATATATATATATATATATATATATATATATATATATATATATATATATATATATATATTATATATTATTCCAATAGAGCTTATCATTATCATTATTATATATTATTATTATTATTATATCATTAGTATATTTTCTCAAACTAAATATATCTGCGCTGTTTACCTTTTTCCTTATTCTACTGACTACCCTACTCGTATCCCAGATCGCCTTGGAGATAGGCTCAACATTCTGGATTTATTCCTTTCCTCTCATCCTTCTTCTTACTCTGTGAAACGTTTCTCTCCATTGGGTTCCTCCGATCACAATCTTATATGTGTTTCCTGTCCTATCGCTCCAATTCGACCTTTAGATCTTCCCAAGAGGAGGCGCCTTTGGCACTTCGGCGCCGCTGATTGGGAATGGAATGGAATGATTATTGCTTCCGTGGCCGGGGCCCTTCTGGGTGTGCAGAGCGCATCACAGAGGTGATTCTCTAGGGCATGGAGGCGTACATTCCATATTCTATTTCTACAACTAATGCAAAAAAAACTCGGTTTAACTTTACTTGTTCTAATGCCACCCGCAACAGAGAGGAGGCTTTCAGAAGGTACCATCGCCATCCAACTCTTAACTCTCACTCCGCTTATATTTCTACCTGGAAACGTGCAAAATCTGTTCTTCGACTGGCCTAAAATTCCTTCATCCGACAAAAATGTGAAAATCTATCCAATTCTAATTTTTCTCGCTCTTTCTGGAATCTAGCTAAGAACCCCTTCAACAACTTTACTTCCTCTTTTTTTCCCCTCCTCTTTTCCATTCCGATGGCACAGTTGCCGTCTCTTCTCCTGACAAAGCTGAACTCTTCGCTCAAACTTTCGCTTACAATTCAATCCTGGACGATTCGGGTGCTGTTCCT
Source organism: Bathynomus jamesi (assembly GCA_023014485.1). Lineage (NCBI taxonomy): Eukaryota > Metazoa > Arthropoda > Malacostraca > Isopoda > Cirolanidae > Bathynomus > Bathynomus jamesi. The sequence continues at coordinate 357,756 of JAJOZX010003133.1, forward strand.
CCATCTCCTCCCTCCTCTGACTGTATGTCTGAAATTAGAATCTCTTGAAAGATATTTTTTCTGCCCTATTTGAGCAGTTCTTAAGAACTGTGCTTCTGTTTCTGACACCCTGCCTAGGCAAATTCTTTCATCTTTCTCTCTCATCTGGTATTTTCCTTCCTGCTAGAAGTTCCCTTTCATTCAGCCTGTCCCAAAGAAGGGTGACCGCTCTCAACCCTCCAACTATCGTCCAAAGTTTTCGAATCTATCCTTACTAGAAAGATTCTTAAACACCTTTCTTCTCACAATCTTCTATCAGATCGTCAGTATAGATTCCCTAAGGGACGCTCTACTGGCGATCTTCTTGCATATCTCTCTGACTCTTGGTCATCCTCCTTTCGGGATTTCGGTAAAACTTTTGCTGTCGCTGGACATATCGAAAGCTTTTGATAGAGTCTGGCACAAATCTTTAATTTCAAACTGCTCTCTTTCGGTTTCTATCCTTCTATCTGTTCTTTCATCTCTAATTTCCTTTCTGGGTGATCTATAGCTGCAGTTGTAGATGGCCACTGTTCTTCTCTTAAAGCTATTAACAGTGGCGTTCCTCAGGGTTCTGTACTGCTACCCACTCTTTTCCTTTTATTTATTAATGATCTTTTAATTCGCACTTCCTGTCCTATTTACTCTTATGCCGATGATTCCACTCTTCACTTCTCCACCCGCTTTCCAAAGCGTCCCTCACAGCAGTCGCTTCGTGATTCGCGTAAGACAGCTATGGGACACCTGACCTCTGATCTTTCTGCTATATCTGATTGGGGCAGAGAAAACCTTGTGGCTTTCAATGCCTCAAAAACTCAGTTCCTCCATCTGTCTACTCGTCACAATCTTCCACACGACTATCCCCTTACCTTCAACAACACACAACTGAATCCTTCCTCTTCTCTTAACATTCTTGGCGTTTCCTTTTCTCGTGATCTTTCCTGGAACGATCACATATACTCTCTTTCTAAAACAGCTTCTAAGAGGTTAGGTGTGCTGTACTGCCTCCGTTTCTTCACCCCCACTCAGTTGCTGTCTCTGTACATGGGTCTTATTCGCCCCTGTATGGAGTATGCTTCTCAGGCTTTTCGTCTCATCAACTCCCCACCTCTTACTGATTGGCTTCAATCTCTCTCTCTCTTCACTGCAATGTTGCTTCACTCTCTCTTTACTATCGCTTCATAACGGACATTGCTTTTCTGAACTCTCTAACTGCATGCCTCCTCCTTTAAGGAGAGCACGCAGTACTAGACTTTCTACACATTCTCATTCCTATTCTGTCCAACTATCTAATGCAAGGGTTACTCGGTATTTTCAGTCTTTCATCTACTCAACCGGTCAACTCTGGAACAATCTTCCTCAATCCATCTTTCCTCCTGTCTATGACCTCCCATCTTTCAAACGCAGAGTGTCTAGGCATCTCGAAAACCCCAAACCTTGATTTTGGCTCTCTTCTTCTTCTATGGGAGGGGCGCTTTTGCCGGCATTTGCCCATGGCCCCTCCTTCCTGTATAATATATATATATATATATATATATATATAAGCCCCCAAATAGCGTCAGGTCGACTCTCATAATTCTAATATATACAGAATGGCTTCTCCTTAATATCATTATATGAACGAACAGAAGAACGTCTCATATCAACGCAAATCACACATATAACATTTTTATAAACAATATGAATATTATTATTATTTTCATTTTAAAATCACTGAAAAGCTACTCACTGGCACTGAATTGGAATCTACGTCAGGGGTGATCTTGAACATTTTTTTTTCTGAAGTCGAGAACATATTTCGTCTTAAATAAAATTAGAGAATGACGTACGACTCGAATGACATTTCAAAGAGGAACAAAAGAATGAACGTGTATATATACTGTATATATATATATATATATATATATATATATATATATATATATAAGTTATATATATATATATATTAAGGTTCGTTTCTTCCGTCGAGCGACTCTAAAAGTGATACTGAAGTTTAAGTACCATTAAGGGAAATATATTTTATGTTAAGTGCGTCAGTAAGCATTTTCAAATGAATCTCCCGCTATATATATTCCTCCCATTGACTCATATATATATATATATATATATATATATATATATATATATATATATATATATTTTTTTTATTATATATATATATATATATATTATATAGAGAGAGAGAGAGAGAGAGAGAGAGAGAGAGAGAGAGAGAGAGAGAGAGGTTGACAAAAGTAAATAAACACCTTCGGTTTTTCCATAGTTTTTGTTTGATAATAAAAGTCAATAAATAATAACAGAATTATTGAATTAATATACTATTTAGAAATGACACACGTTCTGGCATTCCACTGATGAGCTTTGCCATTTGTTCTTGAGAACAATGATCGTGGTGTCTATTTACTTTGACAACCCTGTATATATATATATATATATATATATATATATATATATATATATATATATATATATATGGGATGAATTTCACATTTAAACACGTGAAATGAATGAATGCTGCAAATCCACAGGGAAAAAGAAAAACGATCCCAAGGCCTTTCGTGTATTCAGAGCTATACCTCGTCAGGGAATCAAGGCATTCCCTGACGAGGTATAGCTCTGAATACACGAAAGGCCTTGGAATCGTTTTTCTTTTTCCTTGTGGGTTTGCAGCATATATATATATATATATATATATATATATATATATACACACAGGGTTGCCAACGTAAATAGACACCACGATCATTGTTCTCAAGAACAAATGGCAAAGCTCATCAGTGGAATGCCAGAACGTGTGTCATTTCTAAATAGTATATTAATTCAATAATTCTGTTATTATTTATTGACTTTTATTATCAAACAAAAACTATGGAAAAACCGAAGGTGTTTAGTTACTTTTGTCAACCCTCCTTCTCTCTCTCCTCTCTCTTCTCTCTCTTCTCTCTCTCTCTCTCTCTCTCTCTCTCTCTCTCTTAATATATATATATATGAGTCAATGGGAGGAATATATACAGCGGAGATTCATTTATATATATATATATATATATATACACGAGCCAATATCGTTTTCTGTCAATGTTGGGGCTCCACCCCACCTCCTCCGAAACTTCTTCCTTTCCTAATTTTTACCTCATTCATTTGTCATATATATATTTCTTTTAATTGGATTCGCGGAAGTTATTTTAAAGCGTTTGAATAGTTTTCACTGAACAACTTAAATTTCTTATGCCTCAGACGCTCTATATCAATACGAACTCTTTTCAGTAATACATAATGTATAACAAAATATAAAAATTAAAGAAACTAAAACTTCAACGGGATTAGAACTACTTAGTTTTTTCACCAACTTTTATCACCTTACACTATTTTTCAACTTCTCGATCGGCGAATAAAGGAGGTGTTTAGGTTTTGTACTTTTGAATTTCTGTCCGTGAAGAAGGATTGAAATAAATTCAAAAGAACTCGAAATGATTCTTTTTCTTATATTCGAGACATTTACGGAATTCATTATGAATTTAACCCGCAAAGTGGATTATGATAACAAAAGGCAGTGTTACTTTCATTAGTACGTTAACTCTCTTTATACTGAACAAGGATGTTGCTCATAACCCTGAATGGGTATATGGTGGGTAGAGTAAAACATTTCTTCCACCTATAACTTAATCTATTAACAGATGTGTCATGAACATTAATAATATATGTGTGTACTGTGTGTATATATGTATATATATGTGTGTGTGTGGGTGGGTGGGTGTGCACGTTCTGTTACAAACGCATAAAATCTCTTTCGTTCCCCACCATTCGTACGTTCACGAGTCTATATCCCTTTTTATCTGAAATAAAACAAAAAATTCGCCTCGCGACATGAGCAATAATAAAAGTTTTCATAATGCGTCGTTCCTGTTTTCTAATGAAGAAGTTGCCTAAATTTTTCTCCAGATAAATTTTGGTTTATTCTCTCTTCAACCGTAAAACCTGTTTCTAAATTCAGTTTCAACAAATTTACGACCAGATAAGGTTTTTAAGCTAAAAAGTATTAAAGAGACGTAACAAATAAATTTCATCAATGGAGATGCCTTTTATTCAGGCTTATTGTATAATTTTTTTCTTTCATTATTCTTTTTGATGGAGTCAAGAATGTTTTGCGGTCATTTCAAATTCATTCGCTGCATTCATGGTTATGTAATTTTTTTTTATCTTAATGGGAGTATTTTTTCGTGTTTATAAAAATGTGAAATTTAATCCGGGTTTTTTTTTGGGGTGAATTTCGAATTTTTAATTCGGTAAATGGGATTATAGATGTTATATTTCGCTGCAAAATTGAGTTTGCGACGGATGGCTTTGTGCAAGAATGAGTTTTTTGTCTTTTGATTTCTTTCAGTAATTCAGCTTATTTTTGTAGTGAAAATAGAAAAAATATGATTAAAAAAGGAGGCTTACATAGGTGTGTGATACTTTATTAATTTATTTCAATAAATATCGTCAGGCGTCTTCTCAATTTTCACCTTCACTCATGCTCTGTTGGACAAAAGTGCATTGATAGATAGTAAGTTAGCTCGCTAGATGTAAGGAATCTACCACTCCAAAAATCATGCCAGCTAACATTACAAATATACACAAGTGCTTTATTTTCACTTTCTGCAGATTGTACAACTGTACAATTTAGGGTGGTTAAAAAAAAACCAAAAGTTTGAAATTTATAGGTGATGGTATTTTTTTCCATTATATAAGTCAATAGAAGTCCATTGATACCATTTTTATCAAAATCAAATTTTGTTTAGGGGTTCCTCATTGAGATTGAATTTCTTGCATTTAAGGAAATTAAATTTTTCCTTAATTATGAACCTAATTATTATATTTCTATTGAAGTTTACTTGATTTTATGTATTCTTGATATAAAAATGCAATTAAGAACATTTGCTGATATTTTTGTACAAAAGATAAATGAATCAGTGTTACCAGACATTTATTTGAATCACATTTTGGTACTAATTATGGTTTGTTTCTTTAGTTCTGCATGGTGTGTCTAACGTAGAATGTTCAATGTGGATTTATTGAAGTTGGGTATGGTGTTTCGATGTTTTTCAATTGCTTGTAGAAGCCATTGCAATTGTTCTTCGTTTTTGGTTATCGTTTTTGCGAAGTCCTGGATCATGGCACTGCCTCGCTCGACCACATCATTGGTGACTTTAAGACATTTGACAAAGTTATAAAAAGTCCTGATCATCAATCCATTCCTCTACCGGTTTGCTCATCCACGCGGTTGAAGTAGCAGTCAAGAGCTGGAAAACAAACCACGATCTTTCGTCTAATATGTCTATCAGCTGTGTGTCATTGTCTAGGAGGACTAGGCTTTCTTCATTTTCTTCCGACACTGGTATTGAGGCCAGTTTTTGTGTCATATCTTGTTTCTGTTTGCTGGTCACACAATCGCTGCAAAGAGCAAACACTACCTTTTCTGGCCTCATGTAAGAAGTGTGCCGCCAGAGAACACCTAGAGCATTCTCAGCTACTTCCTTGTCCACCATCTTGTAACGGATCAGATCCCGGTAGAGACAGAGGTCGTTGACAGGAGTATCAGCAGCAACTGGCGCTGAGAGCCAGGCTCGGACGTACAGTACGGCGGTAAACTGTACCATTCTTTGCAACGTCAGTAAGGTGTGTTCATCGTAACCCAGCTGTTCCCGAAACAGGTACATCTTCGTGTTGTAAATCACCTAAAATGGATAAATTCATTCATTTTTTTTATTAGATTCTATGCCGATGTTTTAATAATGGGCAAATTCAATGATTTAAAATATCTATATACTAGATTTGTCTATAATTTTTCTAATACGTTGTAATATTTGTCAGAGAATTTATATATTTATTATTTATATTTTTATACACGTTTTTACAAACCTTGGCCATCCAACGAGCGTGATGATGTGCACCTGGACGACGGAACTTCACTTCGTGAGGCTTACGAGCTCCGAGCACAGTGAGTGTTAGCTCTACCACCTCGCGATAGTCGTCACGGATAAAGTGACTGCACTCTTTCTTCTGGGCCAACGTTTGAAGATTGCAGATCACCTGATTCCGCATCTGTTTTAACCACGGGTCGTTGATAGGAAGTATCTTGAAGGTCGGTAGATCTATTATCTAGCCATCTGCACACAAAATATGTTTCATGTTTGTCGTATAAATTATCTTTGTTCACGCATGATAAGTACATATTTTTTGTATTAAACTATCTGTGGTTTAATTTATAATTTTTTCATATTGTTTCATATTCAGTTTTTTCTAAAGTATAATGTAGCAAGATATCTTACCTGTCCTGTAATTCGAGAAATCTTGGTTCAGATGGAGCACTTGTTTTTCCAAATAGTTTAGCTGACATTCTAGATGGAGTAGCCTTCTTCCCAACATGCTTTGAAGCCTGACTACTGCTCCCTGAATTCTTCCTGTGTTACTAGCAGTTGTGTCGTAGCAAAGTCCAACGACACGTTCCTCTATATTCCAGTCTTCTAGAGCATCCATGGTTGCACGTGCCTGCGATTTGCCAGTCCCATTCTGAAGTCTATTTATTGAAAGAAGTTTTCCAGTTACATAGTCTGGACTGCCTGAGATAAGGATGGCTTGTCTGTGCTCCTGTATCCCAAAGGAATCCTATATTAAAAAAAACATTAGGTAATAATGATTACGAATTTGTAAAACATTCAAAATTTTAAAATGCAGCGTCTAGAAATATAAGCATTGTATAACTAAAGTGTTGATTATACATCTATTTCTATACCTTCATCATCTTTCCATCCCAGTGTACTACTGTACAACATATTTTGGAGGGACAAATTTACTCTTAACATGTTGTGCCACTTCACGTCGATGTAATGCTCTCTGTCTCACTGTAGTTGCCTTGGAGATGTTAAATTGGTCATGATCCACCGGTGGAACTGCTGATCGCACGACTGCACTGACAACTTCAGCAACCTAATAAAAATAAGATACACAATATTTTTAAGAGAAGTAATTGTACAAGCTACAGAATGAAGGCTCGCATCTTTGGAGTGTCGGGCTATCTTATTTTCTTCTCGTCTTAACCTTTCTGCTTGTTGTTTTCTCTTTGTGCTAAACACTTTGTCATTCCCAGACATTGTACCAAGTCTTTCTGAATGTTGATCTATATAAAACCTGATATCTTCGTCTTTATCGTATGCATTTAGGAATCTGTTGTATTTGATTTCTTCGATCGCATCATCTGCTCCAATGTTCCAAAATTGATCAAGTTTGTCTAAACAGCTTTCTCTTTTCTCCAGGGTTAGATTCCCTTTTCCTGTTTCTGTTTAGCGCATTTCACTCACTCCACAAAGCTTCCAGCTTCTTGATGCAGTTGCATGGCCACATTGTCTTAATTCTAGCCATCGCCCAGAATGTAAGAACATTGTCAACAGTTATTATGACCGCTTCTCGCCTATTACAGCACTTTTCGTTAACGTGAAAGAAATAACTAAGAACTTCTCGGGCAGTTGGCAATTTCGAGCCGCAGATAGAATGTGTCGGGTGTCCTACCAGGAAATGTTCGGTCGAGTGTCTCAGCACAGGAACTGAAGGCGAAACCTTGTTCTTTTTGTTCTGGTTCATTTCGCAATCACTCTTATACCATTACTAGAATATTTCACCAAACAAAATCAATCTGCAACAGAAAATTAATTGTAATTGAGGTAACAACCTTACGCTAGACAGACTATAGAGAATTTAAGAAATCATTGACTGAAAAAAATACGTCTTGAACTGTAGTGGGTTTGACATGGCCCTACATTCAATTATATGAAACATGCATATAATCGTCATTTGTACAATAAAGAACAATGTTTTTAGTTACATTTGTTATAAAAAATGGCCTTGTGGTCGCCCACAAAATATAAAAAACAAGAATAATGGAATACAGAAGAAAGCATGCGACACCGCCATGATTCAAATGTTTATTAAATGATATACTGGGTGATCCAGATAAATGGGACCCATAAAAAAAAAGCCAAATATTCTTAATATTTAATTCCTTTCATAAAAACTATATATCATTCGAAAGAGTAGAATTCCAAGTTTATTATGAAATATTTATTTTTTAAAAATGACTCCTTTCAAATGTGCTCCATTAGTTGCCAAGCACTCCAGTGTTCTCGCTTGTAAGTTCTGCATCACTTTTGCAAGAGTGCGCGGTGGTATGGCCTGTATCTCATTTGTGATGGCGGCCTTCAATTCTTGCAAGGTCGTTGGGTTATTTCTGTAGACCCTACTCTTTAAATATCCCCAGAGATAATAATCTAAGGGAGAAAAATCCGGAGACCTTGCGGGCCATTCAACGTCTCCAAATCTTGAGATTAACTCGCCTGGAAACGTTTGACGCAAAACTGCCATGCAGTTCCTCGTGGTATGGCAGGTAGCTCCGTCTTGTTGGAACCAGTGGTTTTCTAGACAAAGATCTCTTAATTTAGGAATAAGGAAATCGGTCAACATTTTTCGTAGCGATCACCATTTACAGTGACCGTGTTTCCGGTGGAATCCTCGAAAAAGTACGGCCCTATGATCTGAGATGCAGTAAGACCACACCAAACAGTTACACGCTGACTATGCAACGGGACTTCGGTAATATTGAATGGATTTTCTGTTGCTCAGAAACGACAATTTTGTTTGTTTACAGTTCCATTCAAGTGAAAATGGGCTTCGTCTGACATAATCAAAGTTGCTAGAAAATTGGTGGTGTCATTTACCTTCTGTTGGATCCATTGACAGAATTGTCGTCTTCGTGCGAAATCTCCATCGTTTAGTTGTTGCACTGTTTGAATTTTATATGGAAAGAGCATTAAATTTTGCTTGAATATACGGTGTGTTGTTCCATATCCAACTCCTAACAGCTGAGAAGCACGTCTGATGCTTATGTTAGGATTATCCTGTACAATTTCATGAGTTCTGTTAATGATCTCGTCTATCCTTGCTGTGCGCACTCTTCCAGTTAGTTTTCTTTTTCCAATGCTGCCAGTTAGGGAAAAATTTCTGACACACCGACGGATTACTTTCTTAGAAGGTGATTTTGACATCTGAAAATTTGTCTTGAAAGATCTTTGAGCTGAAACTACACGTCTTCCATGCTCATAATATTGCTGAGTTATGAAACGCAGCTGTTCCACAGTCCATGCAGTCATCTTGAAGGGTTAGTTTTAACTAACACTTTTATTTTGTTTTGTATCTTATCTTGTCTTGTATTGTCAAAACCTATACAATCCTGTACAAACTTGTAACTATCCTCTTTCGAATGATGCGTATGATTTTATAAAAGGACTTATACTTTAAGAGTTACAGGGGTTTCTTTTGGGTCCCATTTCTCTGGATCACCCTTTACATATCAAAAATAAGTGCTTATTATTATAAATTAAATTATACAATTAAATTTGGGAACAAATGAATGTTATATTAGTAAATTGCAGTGCTACCATTATTACGAATCACTGAATTTCCCTAAATTGCTCTAAATTGAAGAAAAATTGAAGTTTCCTGAAATCTGAGAAATTCAACGTCGATGAGGAATCCCTAAACAAATTTTGATTTTGACAAAAATGGTATCAAAGAACGTCTATTGACTTATATAATGGGAAAAATGTTTTATTTTGAACCACCCTAATGTACATAGCCCATTTAGGTGCACAGTACATAGACATTGGAGGATATTCAAATATAAGTCGGTTTATGAATTCGTACAATCTGAGTTTAACTTGAAGCCGCACATTACCAAATGTATAGTTTTGTTTGTTGTATTTTAGCTGATGTTAGTTGATGCCTTATTTACATGCGTTACAAATCCTCCTGTCTTTAAATTGAGTATATGGGAGTTCCTCGTTATCAAGCAGCAATGTTTTTTTAGCATGTCTTGAATCGACAGTGCATACTTTAAATTTAGTTTTGTTGTTATCATTTTCCAGTTTCTTTGATAGTTGTTCATTTTTTTTCTCTCGCGTCTGCCATTCTCAGTCCTAAAAAGTTTTGTCTTTTTCCAGACTCTGTATTCCGTTGTATGATATCATCGACAAAGCGTATGTTTTTACAGTATATATCTGGCTCTGGCACATAACTTATATAAAAGTTATACGGTAATCGCGAGAGGAATGCATTCTACTTCCGGCATCCCAGTATTAATATGAAATTGAAGCTCCCTAACCCTTCCATCTACTTCCGGCATCCCAGTATTAATATGAAATTGAAGCTCCCTAACCCTTCCATAATGTAGTTCACCTTTCTTTCATGTCAAAATGTCAGAAATATTTTTAAAAAAATTCAGTTTATTTTATCTTTCTAACTTTGCATTTCAACCCTTTGTGTCACAGTTCATCATGTTTTAATTGCTTATATCCCGCACGACTACGTTGACTCTGTTTATTCGCACTTGTTCGCGGTATAAACAAGTACGTACAGTAAGTACATTTGTATTGTTTTTTTCATTCCTGAAAGAAAGACATATTGCCGTTGATTTAATAAAGTATAAAAACCTAGCTTGTAGTATTATACAGGGTGTCCCGTAAGTCTGGACCCATAGGGAAAAATAATAAAATTACAAAATAGTCCAAAAATTTATTACATAATCTGTTCAAAGTGTCCGCCGTTGTGTCGCACACATAGTTGAAGACGCAATCTCCACTGCGACAGCACTTTCTGAATCACAGTCGCAGAAATTTCTTGACACGCCTCCACAATGCGTTCTTTAAGGTGGAAAATGTTCTGAAGTTTGACCTCGTACACTTTGCTTTCAAGTGGCCCCACAAATAAAAATCATAATAAAAAATAATAAAAAAATAATAATAATAAAATAATAATAATAACAATAAAAAAATATATTATAAATCCCTATGGGTCCAGACTTACGGGACACCCTGTATTATATATATATATATATATATTAGTTCGTCTCTAGTAAAATCTCACTAATGCTTCCTTAAATTGCGTGATCAGGATAGTACCCAACCGTATATACTCGCATTAAAAATATTTACACACTGTCTTTGCATTCTTTTGAATGACTGCAATATATATATACTTTTGTATTTTATGATTTTCCAGTATAATATTATAATGACATTTATTATTATTAGTATTTATCTGCTCCGCTTAGGAAGGACCAGAGGGTAGAAATAAAGGAAACATAAGTCTCTCTCTCTCTCTCTCTCTCTCTCTCTCTCTCTCTCTCTCTCTCGACTGCCAACAAGGAAAAGTTTTGATAAAAAGGTAGAGGGAAGTCAGAAAAGTACTGAAAGGAAATAGTTTAGAATACATTAACGTTATGCATACACTTAAGTTATGTATGCAAATGTTTGTTTATTCAAAAAATAAATATTGTAAAAGCTAAGTTGAAACGGTATATCGCACACTCCATCAAACCAATCTATTTTAGTTGTGCAGGATTTTAATAGATTTTTAATTATTTATTCGTGCATCTCAAAATCATCAGAGCTTCGTTGCATTATTTACTACGTTTTAACCTGGTCCTCATTTTTTTTTTTGTTTTAATATATACTGATATATAAATCACCCTTTATCTTATCAGGAATGGGTTCAAGTAAGACTTATATACTAAAAAAGAAGACCTTATCCCGGGAAGGAACACTCCATTCACCGAGAGAGAGAGAGAGAGAGAGAGAGAGAGAGAGAGAGAGAGAGAGAGAGAGGACTTATTTTCAGATGTATATTTACACCCACAAAAAATATTTTCACTAAACAATGTGTAATACTCAGATTTCCTATTTATCAACACACACACACACACACACACACACACACACACACAGGAAAAACTTGGTCACTGAAATATGCATCTCTTCTTTTCAGTGTCTTCTTGTTTTTTTTAATCTATGAAAAACAAAAACAAAAAACGATACATAAAAATGAAAATTTCCATTGTTAATTAAAATTTGAAGTTAAAGAATATATTCCTATATTTTTTCTTGTGCGTGTGTCTGTGTGTTTGCGCGCGCGCGCGCGCGTAAGCAACTGAGTATAAGTGAAGTCGAGTGTATACTAATTCACGGATGTAGTGGGGTAAATTTTTTGTTTTGAGGTAACACTTTTGGAACCTCGGAACTTATATAAATTATATAAAATTATATAAAATAATCTAGAAATATTTTTATTGTCGCAAAAAAGATACACTCGTCTTGATTAGGTTATGTTACGCTACGTTAGGTTAGTTAGGGTTTTGTTAG
>JAJOZX010003133.1:372500-549468 GCA_023014485.1 Bathynomus jamesi
TAAATAATATACATATATATATTATAATATATATATATGCAATAAACGGAGAAGTAAAAATTAAAAGATTATCAGAGAGGCATACAGATTTGTAAGGAAAAAATATCGATTTTTAGCACAAGATCAAATGAATTATAAAAATACAAATTTATACTGGAAATCTGCCCGGGTTTTAACACTGCCTTTTATGGTTAAATGGTTAAGTTTCGATGTATGTAAAAATAAAATGAAAATTAAAAGTTAATAAAGTAGCATACAAGTTTACCAAAGATTTAACGTTCTACCCTTCTTATCTAAATCTGTTTTGAAGGAATTCAAAACAACAGGATCGAGTTGAAAAAGACCTTTGCTTTTGTTGAAGTTATTTGAAAGTTGGATAATAGCAGACTCAAGAATATTTCTATTAACAATGTTGCTAGAGTGGAATAAAACTGAAGCATTATTCCAATCAATACAGTGGGATAACTCTGACAAATGGACAAAAAGGGCACTGGACAACTGTCCTGTTCTAACGGAATATTGATGCTGTTTAATACGTGTGTGCAAATCCTTTCCCGTCTGACCTATGTAAAAGGAATCACATTGTTTACAACCAATTTTATAGATAATGCCTGAATTATTGGTAGGGCTATTTTTTACTATGATATTTTTCACAATATTGTTATATGAAAATACTACATTAATATCCAAAAGTTTAAGTACATTAGCAATGCTTAAAAGCCCGGGAAAAATGGAAGTACTAAAATATTTTTTGACAAAGTACGAGTGTTATTATTGACACGATAGAAAGTTCGTTTTGCCTTGTTGAGACAAGATTCCATAAACGCAGATGGATAACACAGATCACTTCCAATACCGTTGATTTTTTCCAATTCGGCATCGATGTATTCCGGACTGGCGATCCTAAGGGCGCGGAGAAACATTGATGAAAAAATGGCCTTCTTAGTGGGGGTGTCATGTCCCGAGTAAAAGTGTACGTAGGACAAATTGTTTGTTGTTTTCCGATAGATACTAAACTTAAAACCTGGGCTTTCCCTATGTACACGCACATCCAAAAATGGGATTGAATTGTCTTGTTCCACTTCTAAAGTAAACTTAATGGAGGGGACTTCATCATTTAACTGAAGGAGGAAGTTATCCAGGTCACGATTCATGGGCCAGATACACAAAATATCGTCGACGTACCGCAACCAAGGGATGCCAACCCCCAGGATTCTCGGAATGTAAGTAATTTCGAAAAACTCCATATAAATATTGGAGAGGAGGGGCGATAAGGGGTTGCCCATGGCCATCCCAAAAACTTGTTGATAATACTCGTTATTGAAAGTGAATTTACAGTCTTTGATGCAAAGCTTAATAAGTTCCAAAACAATTTGTGAAGGTAGTGGCAGGTCATACTTATGTAATTCTTGGGAGAGAAAGTCAAGCATATTGTCAATCGGCACTTTTGTAAACAATGAACAAACGTCAAAACTGATCAATCTATCGTTAGTTTCAGTACGTGCATTATTCAATTTTTCAGTAAGATCCATGGAATTTTTTACATGTGAATCAGAGATAGTTTCTATCGTGTCAATAATAAGACTCGTACTTTGTCAAAAAATATTTTAGTACTTCCATTTTTCCCGGGCTTTTTAGGCATTGCTAATGTACTTAAACTTTTGGATATTAATGTAGTATTTTCATATAACAATATTGTGAAAAATATCATAGTAAAAAATAGCCCTACCAATAATTCAGGCATTATCTATAAAATTGGTTGTAAACAATGTGATTCCTTTTACATAGGTCAGACGGGAAAGGATTTGCACACACGTATTAAACAGCATCAATATTCCGTTAGAACAGGACAGTTGTCCATTGCCCTTTTTGTCCATTTGTCAGAGTTATCCCACTGTATTGATTGGAATAATGCTTCAGTTTTATTCCACTCTAGCAACATTGTTAATAGAAATATTCTTGAGTGCCATTATCCAACTTTCAAATAACTTCAACATAAGCAAAGGTCTTTTTCAACTCGATCCTGTTGTTTTGAATTCCTTCAAAACAGATTTAGATAAGAAGGGTAGAACGCTAAATCTTTGGTAAACTTGTATGCTACTTTATTAACTTTTAATTTTCATTTTATTTTTACATACATCGAAACTTAACCATAAAAGGCAGTGTTAAAACCCGGGCAGATTTCCAGTATAAATTTGTATTTTTATAATTCATTTGATCTTGTGCTAAAAATCGATATTTTTTCCTTACAAATCTGTATGCCTCTCTGATAATCCTTTAATTTTTAATTTTTACTTCTCCGTTTATTGCATATATATATATATATATATATATATAATATATTTTTCTTTCTTTTTTTCTTCTTTCTGTAACCTATATATAGGCTGTAACCCTTTTATGTACTTCAGTGTTCCTGAGGATGTCATTAGACGAAAGCGCTTGAGTACCATTTTGTGTTTCCTTTCCTTCGTGGTTTTATTCATCATAAATATTTTTCACGTGTTAATTTCCTGAAATAATTTTCATATATATATTATATATATATATCAGTGATGCAGTCGAGACCACCATGGCCGGGACTGAGACCGAGACCGCGACCAAGAACAGGACCAGAAAAAAGGTCTCGAGTCCTATATCACTGATATATATATATATATAAGCGTACCCTAGGTGGCCTAGTGGTTAAGACGCTGGGCTGCTGATGGGGCGTGGTTCGGATTCCTCGTTAAACTGTAGGTCTAAAGTGGAGTGACAAGCTTGACTTTCGTCAAAATAAACGATTCGGGTGCAAGCAAACCAAAGGTTTACCAAAGGTATTCGGTATTCAATGTATAATAATCAGGATAGAATGAGTTCGAATGACATTTTACAAATATTCCTATTAGTAATAGGAATTCATAACGTAATGAGCTATTATGTATGCGAATGGAAATATTCTGATGCAGGTCCATAAAGTACGGTACATAATGCATCACATTCGAATGCATTCTTAAGACATTCTTAATCTATGATTTTTTATTTATAGTTGCCTGGATTCGCGCCAAAATTATCATATTTTCATCATGGCCTTTGCATCATTTTAAAAAGCATATATATATATATATATATATGCATTAACTACCATATTTTTTCTTTAATGAATAATCTGATTTAAAACTTGCCGTCAGCAGATGTTGGATTATTCATCTCCTCCATACACAGCTGCCTACACGGACACCACTGTATGAATTATGAACCCCGCAGTAATATACAATTTCATAGTAATGCACTAACAGGCGCTCTTGCCATAATCCTCGGAGAACACGTTTTGATTGTAAATATTTGTTGGGAACTTGGGAGTCGCCCAATATACCATAATCGGGAATAAAAATGGACACATAAATGTTGGTAGAAGTGAAAGATAAAAGAGGCAGAATCTCACGCTGACAAGGAGAGAGAGAGAGAGAGAGAGAGAGAGAGAGAGAGAGAGAGAGAGAGAGAGAGAGAGAGAGAGAGAGAGAGAGAGCTTATTTGCAGATGTATCCATAATTATATATCTCTAATACCCATGTAAAAACACTGCTGATTTCCTAGATAAAATAGGCAATGTTAGTTTGACCAACAGGAGAAAGGTTAATATTGACGTTGTTTTCCTTTTCAATGAGCTTCCTGTTGAAACAACTTTGTCCTATTTGGAAAAGTTTCTTTGGAAAATGAGATTACTTTGGCCTTATCTATCGCTCTCTTTTTAAAACTGATTCGTTTATGCCTGACACTTTTTTCTTTTTTACTTCTCCTCTACTTGCTACGCTGAGTTATTTATGTACGAAGCTTTTCGAAAAATAGTTTCTTCATGAAACTCTTGCTCCAGAAGTTCCTTGGTATCGATATGTTGACAACATTTTTGGTTCTGTTTCCGCTGGAATTAGCTCATAATTATATACTGCACAGACTGAGCAGTCGTTTATCTTGTATCAAGTTTACCTTCGAAATGGAACATAATTCAACTCTTTCGCTATGCGACGTTCAAATTACAAGAATTCGTAATAATAGACCGGTCTTTTAGAAAACATACCCATTCTAACGTTTATGTTATTGTTTTTTCACCCATAGTCTATCGACAAAAAAAAAAAGACATATTTATGGGAATATTCCTGCGAGCACTTAGGATCTATCTCTTATCTTGATTCCGAATTTTATTATATCAGGAAGTCTTTTAGAAAATTGGGATATCTTCCCACTTTTATTAATAAAGTCTTACGAACTACCAAAAAGAAGTTTCATAGTACGAGTAATACTAATAAGAATAAGACTTTTCGGGATATTGTGTTACTCCCTTTCAATGCGCAGCCACTGCGGAACGTCGTTCCCCCTCAACTTAATTTGGTATCACAGATTTCTTGTTCCACTCATGGCCTCTTATACACACACACACACACACACACACACAAAAAAAAATCAATTAACTAATTCTCCTTCTAACACTGGAGTATACAATATTCCATGTGGAGGTAGTTCTAAGAGCCGTATTAGCGAAACTATTGATTCCAATAGATGCCTTTATCAACATACTAAATACTAGGGGCACTCAATATATTTTAGCCCACCCTTTTTTTCCTTAGCTAAATAATAGGCCATGGGGCTGAAATGTCTTTTGGGTCGTAAGTTTGAACTTTCTGCGCTTCACATAACCAGATTTTTCCAGTTTGAACTTCCCCTCCTTGTATAAAGCCGCTTTTAAACGCCCTTGTATAAAACCGATGGTTAACGCAGTTTCGAAAATGGCGTCTGACAGTGATGTGCGTCGTAAACAGAGAGCTGTTATCGAGTTCTTAACCGCAGAGAAGGAAACAGTTGGAAATATTTACAAACGTCTACAAAACGTTTACGGAGATGCTGTTGTTGATCGAAGCACAGTCGGACGCTGGTCTAAACGTGTGAAATCATCAGAGAGAGGGAGAGTCAGCCTCGATGATGAGTCACGCAGCAGTCGCTCGGCATCGGCTGTGACATCTCACACTGTGCAACGAGCTAACAGCATCATTCGATCAAATCGGCGCGTCACATACAAGGAGCTATCACTGGAGCTAGGAATTAGTGAAGAAAGTGTGAATACAATAATAATTCAGCAACTGGGATACTCAAAAGTGTGTTCACGGTTTGTTTCTCGCCAACTGACTGAAGATCACAAAGCCCAAAGAAAAGAAATTGCTTCTGAGTCGTTGGTTCGATAAGAGACAGAAGGGGATGACTTCCTTTCACGAATTGTGACTGAGGATGAGACTTGGGTACACCACTGTGACCCTGAAACAAAACACTAATCCATGGAGTGGCATCACGCAGATTCTCCAGGCAAAAAAAAAGTTCAAAATGGCTTCCTCTGCAGGAAAGGTTATGGCCACCATCTTCTGGGACATGAAAGAGGTGATTCTGGTGGGCATTATGAAGAAAGGACAAACAATGAACTCAGAGGCATATATTGCTACTCTACAGAGACTCCAGAGACGTATAAAGCGAGTTCGACCGGAGAGAAAACTGGAACACGTCCTTCTTTTGCACGTAACGCAAGACCACACAACAGTTTGCAAACAAGAGGGGCCATCACAAAAATACGCTTGACTCTGTTACTCCATCCTCCATGCAGCCCGGATCTGGCACCTTCAGACTTCCATTTGTTTGGGCCAATGAAGGATGCTATTCGTGGAAGAAAGTTTCAGTGACGATGAGGTTGTTGAGGAGGTTAAGAGATGGCTTCAGCGGAACCCAGCGGACTTTTACCAGCAAGGAATAAAGGCCCTCGTTTCGAGGTGGAGGAAAACCGTAGAAAAGGATACAGACTACATGGAAAAATAAAAAATTGTAGAAAAGGTATGCAACTACTTGTGTAAAAAATTTCTGGAATTTACGAGGAAACTTGGAAAGAAAAAAAAAGGTAGGGCAAAATATATTGAGTGGCCCTCGTATATCAGTTTAAATACGGTCAACGAAAATTCGTCTCATGAAAGGCATCGTTCAAACAGTGAACATAACATTGATATAAATAATGCTCATTTACTTTTAAACATTAATAATAATGATAAATGAAAACTCGTTGAATCCTTTATTGTAAAAAATACCAACAATTTTAACAAAAAACGCGGAAATTTCTCACTCGGTCTGATGACGAATTTTTGTCTCTTAAAATTTCCCGTTTTTTTGGAACACTTTACGCCGGTTTGAGTTGCCTGAAGCGTGACTTTTTAGTTTTTTTTTTAATTTGGACTCTCCTACTATTAGTTTTAATTTCTCCGGCTGAATGATGAGAGTAGTTTCTCTCGAAAAGCTTCGCATTTTTAGCGTTTTATCTTTTTTAACTTTTGGGTTTTTTATTTGTTTTATGTATATATAAAATAGTTATTTCATTTTCATTACGCTACGTTATTCCTTTTATTTGACTCTGGTTTCATGACTAATAAAACAACTGTCAGTAATTGTTTAAGAGCTTAATAAACATTTGCAAATAGCAATTTAAGTAATATATATGTTCCTGCCGTAATGTCATAAATTTCAATCATAACGTCATTATAGCTTGGGCATTCAATATATGACGGTAGTATTACTGTAGAAAAGATATGAGTTAACTTTTTAGACAGTAATATGATCGCCTTGGAGACAGACTCAACATTCTGGATTTATTTCTTACCTCTCATCCTTCTTCTTACTCTGTCAAACCTTTTCTCCGTTGGGCTCCTCCGACCACAATCTTATATCTGTTTTCTGTCCTATCGCTTCAATTCGACCTTTGGATCCTCCCAAGAGGAGACGCCTTGGGACCTTTGGCGCCGATGATTGGGAGGCCCTCAAGTACTACTTCTGTGATTTTCCACGGAATAATTACTGCTTCCGTTGCTGGGGCCCTTCCGAGTGTGCTGAGCGCACCACGGAGGTGATTCTCTCTGGCATTGAGGTGTACATTCCATATTCTATTCCTACTGTTAACACAAAAAAAACCTTGGTTTAACTTTTCTTGTTCTAATGCTATCCGCAGCAGAGAGGAGGCTTTCAGAACCAGTCTTTCGACACATTCTCATTCCTTTTCTGTCTAACTTTCTAATGCACGGGTTAATCGGTATTTTGAATCTTTTATCTACTCAATCGGTCAACTCTGGAACAATCTTCCTTAATCCGTCTTTCCCTGTCTATGACCTCCAATCTTTCAAACGCAGAGTGTCCAGGCATCTCGGAAAACTTGGGCCTTGATTTTGGCTCTTTTCTTCATCTATGGGGGAGGGCGTTTATGCAGGCATTCTCCATTGGCCCTTCCTTCGTGCATAAAAAAAATACTGCCGTTATTTGGTTTAGAGTTTTGTCCGACAATCCCTCAGTGCACGGAAGTCAGGCTTATAGCCTTGCCTCTTGAGTTGATTTCTTGAGCTCTCCATCCTACTTCACTAGACACAGCTGGATTATCTGAGATTGTTCTAAGCCAGATGCCTAGTTTCCTTTTGAGGGCATTTATATCGACATCAGTAATATTCCTTAATATATTATAGTTGGCATTATTTTAGACTGCTTCATTAATATTATAATGTTATATTAGTTGGAGATAAGCACAATTTCCCTGAACTGAATTCGCAAATGGGAAATGGGATTGCAAATTGGGGATTTATTAATAATATAAAGTATACTAAAAATTTTAACAAATGAAAACGAGTTAGGTAGGATATAAATTCCAAATAGACCTCAGATAAATCCCAGAAAAGAATACGTGATTGTCTGCATGAAAACATCCAAACAGGCCTTAACTTGTTTATACTAGAACACGTGACGTTTTTTGTTTAACCAATGGAGTGTGGGAATATCAGTCACGTGATACCACACTTCCGTTTCAACAAATTATGTATTCGTAAATAATCTTAGTTCCAAATAGTACTTGACATAAATATAAAAATCATTTAATATTGTCAAACAGGTAACATAAGTTAATTATTAAATAATATAAAACAGTTAAGAATTTGTAAAACTCATAATATAATGTATTTTAAAATTGTTTCTAAGTTCTAGAATCAAACGAAAAAGAGAAGTACGACTGTGTTTTCCCAATGCGAAATGAAAATCCGAATTCTAGAAGGGAAAAAGAGAGCTCATTGCAAATCGAGAGTGAGTGAGGGAGAGAGTCAGTCAGCGAAAGTCAGTTAGGGTCAGTCAGTCAGAGAGTTAAGCAGAGGGAGAAGTTAGTCGAGAGCAATCCATCAGAAGATCTTATTTGCCCTCCCTTGTCATTTTTATTTAAATATTTCCACGAGCCCGTGGGAAATGGGGCCTACTTTTAAGATGAACTTAGGGCAGTAAATAAATTAAAGTTAATTTTCCCTTACGGCCGTTTTGTAATTTCGTTTCGACCCTACGCCTATTCTTGTCCCGTTTCAACTTATGCCTTACCAATTTTTCCTTTGGTCTATTTGATTTCCGATCATGGCTTATTCCCCTTTATTTATTATATAATGTAAGTGCAATTTAATTAACTTTGTGAACAGACATAAAATTAAGTATTAAGTCTTTGCTCTGTTTCATAAAAACAGTTGAAGGTATATTTTAAATTGTTACGGTAACCAGCGTCACTTAGCTGCAGTGCCGGATTTAGAAATGCTGAGGCCCTAAGCTATACTTAGATTACGAGGCCACATGGCGTTAGCAATTAAAAATATTCTAATTCATGTATATAGTATGCAGAGTCAGGCAAAGGTTGCAACAAAAAATTAAAAACTAATGATCTAACTAAAGAAATTATCTTGCAGTAAATCAATTTGCATTATGATCGAGATACCCTCAAATGAAGATACCTTAGTACGATTTCAAATTTGGTATTAAAACTTATTTTATAGCAACAGTAGAGCAATTGTGCAGATCAGCAGTTATGAAATAGAAAGGGATCCCATTTGTATTTAAAACGTTTTATTTCGTGAGTTTTGAATGGCAAAATCATTGATAATATTGTCAAAGGATAAACTACGAAGTTTGTCAGTCTCTAGGCACAAAATGCTTAGTGCAGACAGTTTTTCTTGTAGCATTGTCGTCTGTAGTTAATTTTTTATTGAGCTCTACTTCCGCTGCAAAATCAGAGTTCAAAGAGTGTTATTTTTGTTTAACTAAGGTCAGTGGTTTTTCCTCGAAAAATAAGAAAATTGAATACCCAAATCTGCCTTCCGCAGTGCGACCAGTAGTACATTGTGAAACTCTTCCAGTTCCTAAGCCCCCTGGATCGTGGAGGTTAGTTGGTGATGATGAACCTGCTGAAAATGAGCCTATGGAATTGTCAGCTAAGGATGAAGAATATCGGTAAACTCAAGAAAAATAGCGTCACTTGATAACTCAACCTGGGCTTAATGATCTGGTTCGAGATTTGAATTTATCGAAAAATCAAGCAGAACTTTTAGGGTCCAGATTACAAGGATGGAACTTGCTTGAGAACGATGCCAGCATATCCGTTTTTTGCAAAAGCCAAAAATATATATAAAAATTATTTTCTATGACTTGTGATTTTTCTTTTTTGTAATGACAGTGATAGTCTAATGATGGCCCTAGGACACGAGCATAAACCTTTAGAATGGCGACTTTTCATCGATTCGTCAAAACAGTTTGAAGGCTGTCCTGTTGCATACTGGAAATATCTATCCTTCAGTTCCTATTGGACATGCTGTCTATATGAAAGAGTCGTATGAAAATATGGAATTTCTCCTGAATAAAATAAATTACAAAAGATACAGCTGGCATATATGTGGTGATCTCAGAGTCATTGGGCTGCTTCTTGTTTTACAGCTTGGATATACAAAATATTGCTGTTTTCTTTGTGAATGGGACGCCAGAGCAAAGAATTCTCATTATACTGTTAAGAACTGGCCACCTCGTCAATCTTTCACTCCTGGACAAAAAGAATGTTACGTGCTATAAATTGGTGTATCTTGAAAAAGTTTACTTGCCACCTTTACACATCAAATTAGGATTCATAAAAAAATTTGTTAAGGCAATGCACAGAGCAGGAGATGGATTCCAGGACTCGAAACAAAAATTTCACCTGATTAGTCTGGGCAGTAGTTGGATGGGAGACCGTCCTCCACGCCCAGATTATGTAGCGACCCGTGGTTCGGATTCCACGTAAAGCTGTAGGTCCCCTCCGTCATATGACCTTAGATGTTGCGAAGGTTAAACAACCCCAATTAAAAAAAAAAAAATATATATTATATATATATATATATATGATAAACACAGACCGTGCATAGAACAAGGAACTCTTCTGGGATAATTAAATCCACTATAGTCCGAATAAGTAATGGTAAAAGACAAATACCATAGTTTCTCTTTTTCATGATGCTAGCCCGACGTGGGCAACGGGTCACTCGTAAAGAGGTCCCATAAATATAGCTTCCCTCACCAGCTATCTGCAAAGCAGACAGAATCCAGCTTTGGGACATGGATCTAGGGTTTAAAGCAGCCTAGCCCTGCCACATTTAGAACCTCAATATAAGCAAAAGACTCTCTGCCTTCACGTCAGATTGAATACATCAAAGAAAAAGGGGTAACTATTATATTTTTAGCCAAAAACCAAAACTTAAACCTCAACTGGCAGAATTGAGCGTCCACTTTTCAAGGCACATAACATGTCCGTTTCAAGATGGGAATGAACTCAGAATGGTCCCCTGAGTTTTTTATGATACACACAGACCGTGCATGGAACAAGGAACTCTTCTGGGATAATTAAATCCACTATAGTCCGAATAGGTAATGGTAAACGACAAATACCATAGTTTCTCTTTTTCATGATGCTAGCCCGAAGTGGGCAACGGGTCACTCGCAACGGGACCTCTTTGCGAGTGACCCGTTGCGCACGTCGGGCTAACATCATGAAAAAGAAAAACTCTTGTGTTTGTCATTTACCATTACTTATTCGGACTATAGTGGATTTAATTATCCCAGAAGAGTTCCTTGTTCCATGCACGGTCTGTGTGTATTATAAAAAACTCAGGGGACCATTCTGAGTTCATTCCCATATATATATATATATATATATATATATATATATATATATATATATACACAGGGTGTCCCATAAGTCCGGTTTCATAGGAAAATTTATTTTAAATTAAATTTACAAAACTAATACATTAGCTCTAAAACAAATGTTCATATTGATGTTTTGCTTTGGGACTTTTTTTTGACACTTAGAATAACACGCTATGTCTAATATGGAAGTGAGTTACACTCTTCAGGAAAAGGTGGAAATTGTTCTTTCGCATGTTTCTGGCCTGAGCTAAAGACAGACAGTTGAAGAACTTCATCTTCGTTATCCCAGTAAACCACGACTTGGTCAGTGTTCTGTTGGTCGAATGCTTTCAAGATTCAATGAGACCGGGAGTGTTCAGGACAAACCAAGAGCAGGTCGCCCTGAAAGCAGTATCGATGTACTTTCCAAGATCGTAGTAAATCCACAGAGACTTTGGTAAGTGTGCGTTTAAGATTGGAACATAGTATGAACATGTACAATCAATTTGAACATTTGCTTTCGTTCTAATGTTCAGTATTACTTTTGTAAATTTAATTTAAAATAAATTTTTCTGTGAGACCGGACGTATGGGACACTCTGTATATAATATATATATATATACACACACACATACTAAAAAAAAAGAGTTGAAAAACACAGAGAACCTCACTTCTAAAATGCGAGTCGACTGTATTTCCAATGTGTAAAACTAGAATGCTTACTTCCCCGTCGAAACTTGATACAAATACGGCGTTTGAACTTCCCTCATTCCAAACTCGATCACTCCATCATGAAAAGGCAAAAAGACGAACTCCAAAAATTTCATCAAGTGCGTGCATAACGTAGTCAGACTCTGGTATCTGAATCTGGATGATGTACAATTACATGAAACAGTTCGCCGAAAAAATAGTTTAAAAAAAAGGCCACCCAATTTACAAATTACTACACTCATTTTTTTAAGATCTTATTTCTTTGCCACAAAAATGAAAATGTCAAAAACAAAAATTAAAATTACTATAATTAAAAAAAATTTCGGCCTTTCATTAAACTTAATTTTTAAGAGGCGAAATTTTCTCCCTTACCTGTACTTTATACCTCGTAAACCTCGTTGATGCTCCGTGTGTTGGTCTCTCTTCACACGAAGGTCAAGCTGGTGGTCCCGCCTCTAGGCCTGGCTTGGTGGAGGAACGAGTTGCTTTTTTGCGCTCTCCACCGCACATAGCCAGGTACACCCGGCTCATCTGGTACCGTCCTGAGCCAGGCTTCTAGTCTTCTCTTGAAGACTTCAACTTTGACCCCTGTAACGTTTATGAAGTCTTTTGGAAGTTGGTTAAAAGGTCTTGGCCCTCTGACAACAAAGCTATTTTCCTTCAGTGTTGAAGAGGTCCCTTGTCGGGCCTTTAATTTGGGAACACTACACATTCTGCCTTTCCTATTTTCCAGCGTTGTTTGAATGGTAATTGGATTTAGTTTGAGGTTTGGTACCAGTTTTTCGATCATTTTCCATATGTAGATTATGGTGTACCCCTCTCTTCTTTCCAGGGAGTACAGATTTAGTTTACGTAGTCTTCCCCAGTAGTTGAGCTCTTTGCAGCCATCACTCTTGGCTGTGAAATGTCTCTGCGTTTTTTCTAGTTTATTAATTTCTTCCTTTTTATATGGGGACGTCAAAACTGAGCAGTATTCAAGTTTTGGTATGATCAGTGTTCTCAGCAGGGGATCATTACTGTCTTGTCCCTCCTTTTGAACGTTCTTAGTACCTGTCCCGCGATTCTTTTTGCTTTGTTTATTGCTATCTGATTTTGTGTCTCGAATTTGGATCATCGGTCATTATTGCCCTCAAGTCGACCGCTTTCGTGCTTCTCTGAATTTCCTGTCTATCTGGAGCATAATATGCAGTCTGTTTAAGCTCCTCATTTCTACCATATATCAAGAGCTGAAGTTTCTCGGTGTTAAATGTCATATTGTTGTCTTCTGACCATGTGTATATTTTGTTCGTGTCGCTCTGCAAGGCCTCCACTTCATTTGCATCGCTGATTTTTCTACTGATCTTTTTGTAGTCCGCAAAGGATGTTACTATACTATTGCTGTTTACTCCACTGTCTATGTCTGTTAGCATGATAATGAACAGGAGTGGGGCCAGTACTGTACCATGTGGTACTGAGCTGCGTACTTCTGATTCTGATGATGATACACCTTGAATAATAATAATAATAATAATAATAATAATAATAACACTAATTATTGTTATTATTAATGGATTTATTCATATATATATATATATATATATATATATATATGATGCAAACCCACAAGGAAAAAGAAAAATTATTCCAAGGCCTTTCGTGTATTCAGAAGTACACCTGACGAGGTGTACTTCTGGATACACGAAAGACCTTGGAATAATTTTTCTTTTTCCTTGTGGATTTACATCATTCATTCATTTCACGTGTTTAACTGTAGCGATGAGGATGAATTTCCGACCATTAGACACGTACATTTGACCTTAATTCCAAACATCATTTGCAGCCTTCTCGCCGCACCGAGTCTCTCAATCAAGTTAGAGCATTAACGCCACATTTAATGTCCTCACAAACGTTGCCTTCACTTATTTAACGTACGAAGAGATCCGTTAGGACAGATTTTATTTTCAGATAAAGCATTTTCATCCGTTAATAATGCCTTTATCACAGTTTTACGCTCCAAGTAATGGTTAGTTCATGTATTGTACGGAATGATTCACGGATGGATTTTAGCGATTCTTCACCTAAAGGTTTTTATGTATAAAAAAATTTCCTAATTTTAATAAAGATTAAAAATAAGTATAAATAAAAAGACCATTTGCGTATACCGAGTTAATGAAAAGAAATTATAGAGTTAAAAGGGAGCTACGCTTATTTTTAAATTTAAATCCTGAAGTCTGTGTCGCCAGATTGAAAAATCTGCCTCTTTAATAAAGGAATTCTTTGCATATGCGATAAACGCAGTCTACGTTGTGTAGAGACCGTAGAATTTAGAGTGGATTTAGAGCTGTTGCAAATATGCCGGGAATGACCATAAAAGTCTGTGATTCTTTCGTATTCAGCTCTCTTCTATTCACGATTAGAATCAATTTAGGATGTAGACTTCCGTCTGCAGATTTCTGTCTCATCATAGCGGACAAAAGGCGATTGAGAAGAATAATTAAAAGACGGTTTATTGCGCGCGAAGCGCTTATAATGGAACTTATATTTAATAAATAAGCCATAAAGGATACTTTATGCAGCAAATTTACCCGAAAGCCAGTTACTGCAACGCATCACTGGACCAGAAACATACTTACACATTTATAATCCAAGATTTAAATGAATCTTTAATAGTTGTTTTAATGGTTTTAATCAAAATATTTTCTATTTTTTAGACAATCTTTAATGTTTCGAGAAGTAACCTTCTCTCTCTTTCTCTCTCTCTCTCTCTCTCTCTCTCTCTCTCTCTCTCTCTCTCTATATATATATATATATATATATACACAGGGCGTCCCAAAAAAATGTATACACACTTTAACAGCTGATAGCTCAATTGATGTTTCTTTCTTTCCAAGTTAAACCCATTAGAATTAATAATGGCAGTCAGACTAAGCTTTGAACAAAGGAAATTCATTCTAAAATGCTACTGGAAGTGTGAAAACGCAGTTGAAGTGCAAAGACAGTTTAGGAGGGAGTTTCAAACAGATCCACCAACGCAACTTACCATCACTCGAATTAGAGATAAGTTTGAAGCCGATGGAACTGTTCAGAATGTCCACAAGAAGCGTTCCGGAAGACCACGGACATCGACAAGCCCCACAAAGCAAGAAAGAGTACTGGAAACGTATCACCAAAGTCCAAGAAAATCTGTGCGGCAAGCGAGTCGTGAGGTAGGAATTTCAGAATCGTCTGTCCAACGCATTTTGAAGCGCTGTCAATGGAAAAGTTACATTCCAAGATTAGTCCATGCTATTAATGAAGATGATCCGGACCGAAGAGTGGAGTATTGCGAGTGGTACTTGGCACGATGTGGATGTGGATTGGACGAAGGGGTTTCGTAGAATACCCTCCGCGTTCACCAGACCTCACACCACTAGACTTTTTTTTATGGGGATACTTAAAAGACAAAGTCTACGCTATAAAACCTGCAACAGTCGCTGAATTGAGAGCAGCCATTGAACGAGAATGCACACAAATACCAAACGAAATGTTTCGTGATGTTTACGATTCCATTGCTTCGCGTTATCAGCAGTGCCTGGACCAGAACGGACGTCAGTTTGAAAACAGGCGTTGACAAAACAATTAAATAATGTCTGTAGATTCTATTACATTTTGAAAATGAAATGTATTTTAATAAACACTGCCTTTATAATTATTTAAAGTGTGTATACATTTTTTTGGGACGCCCTGTATATATATATATATATATATATATATTATATAGAGAGAGAGAGAGAAAGAGAGAGAGAGATGCGGATGAAAATATGCAAAATTAGGCTAGGGTGCTACAACTACGCTGCCACAAGATAAAAGTCAATACAACCTGGCGCATTATGCATTATATATATATATATGAATAGAAACGACATAAGTGTTAAGGAACGTTTCTGCACACGAGGAGGAGAGATAACGAACAATGAAAAATGAGGCGAACCGCCCGGGAATCGAACCCAGGGCCTTCCAATTGCCGGTTGGACGCTCTACCATTATGCTACGGCCCTCACTCAATCACAAATCGAAATTCTCCCACATAGGGCAGAAACCAATGCCCTGAGAGGGCACCCTCGCAAATCGTGAATATGCGCATATAACTGCAATGACCGGGCGGTTCGCCTCATTTTTCATTGTTCGTTATCTCTCCTCCTCGTGTGCAGAAACGTTCCTTAACACTTATGTCGTTTCTATTCATTTATATACTGCGCGGTCATTGCAGTTATATGCATATATATATTATATATATATATATTTTCCTCTTTCTAACCTCTTACACGACCAATAAATCAATTTTTGCACGCTGATTCCGAAAATAAGATTAATTTTTCGCCATCACGTACAGATTTTTCACAAAATGTCATATTTCATATTACATATGTAAGTAATTTTCATTAAAATTGACTCAATTATATTTTGATTAAAAACTACTGCCTATAAATGCTTCCAGATCAGAAGTGACGTCATAGCGTCTTCTAGAATATTCGAGAAACGCACTGCTAGTACATACAGTATATAAGTGATTGACAAGCCAGCCACGAGATGAGTCATCTGTCTAGTGCGTGCGAGGTTCTAGTTCTTTATTATTCAAAGGTGCGCGGTGACTATATTTCTCTTTTGAAATTTGTTTATTTGTCGCTATGGCAACCAGAGGGTGTGTAAATAGCCCAAACATTTTCTGTTATATTTGTGGAAAATTTACTGTGAAAAAACAAAGGCGAGATATTACAGACTTCGTCAAGAAAGCATACTATACGTACTTCGGAATGAAACTTGGGGATCAAGACAAATCATTGGCTCCACATAAAATTTGCAGTGTTTGTGTTGAACAACTTAGACTGTGGAGTAAAAGTAAAAAGGATTCTTTACCTTTTGGAATTCCAATGGTCTGGCGTGACCCTAGAAATCACAGCAATGACTGCTATTTTTGTTCATGTAACGTGCAAAGCTACAATACTAAAAATAAAAAAGAAATTTCTTATCCAAACTTTCAGTCTGCTATAAGACCTGTTGCTCATGGACCTGGTATGCCTGTACCTACTAACCAAATACTCTTGATATAACTTCATCTGATTCGGTGTCTGATGACGATGGAAACGATGATATTGATTGTTTTTAAACCGAAACATCTGGTGAACCCCAATTGTTTACACAAAGTGAACTTAATGATTTGGTAAGAGATTTGTGTCTCCCGAAGGATTTTTCAGAGATTTTGGGATCCAGACTTCGTGCAAAGAACTTGCTTTCTCCCGGGACGTCATTTTACTGCTACAGAAATCGAGAAAAAGAATTCATCCAATATTTTTGTCAAGAAAACTCACTGGTATATTGCAGCAATGTTTCGGAACTAATACTTAAGCTAGGCGCTGCAATCTATGACCCAAATAAGTGGAGACTTTTCAATGATTCCTCCAAAAGAAGTCTAAAAGGCGTCCTCCTTCACAACGGTAACTTGTATGCCTCCGTTCCTGTGGCTCATTCGGTTCACTTGAAGGAAACGTACGAAAATCTTGAGCTTCTTCTAGCTAAGGTTAAATACAAAGAACACGGTTGGCTACTTTGTGGAGACTTAAAAGTGATTTGTATGTTGTTAGGTCAACAACCAGGTTATACGAAGTTTCCATGTTTTTTGTGTGAATGGGATAGCCGATAAAGAACTCAGCACTGGATAAAAAAGGAATGGCCACGCAGAGTCAACCTGATACCTGGTTCTAAAAACATTCAACGTGAAATTTTGGTTGACAGGAAGAAAGTCCTTTTACCTCCGCTTCACATAAAATTGGGCTTGATAAAGCAATTTGTTAAGGCCTTGGACGAAGATGGAGATTGTTTTAAGTATCTGTGGGGTAAATTCCCAACTCTTTCGGAAGCAAAATTAAAAGGAGGAATTTTCGTCGGTCCCCAGATTAGAAAACTGACTTTGGATGAACACTTTGAAAGAACAATGAACAATCTTGAAAAAGAAGCGTGGATTGCTTTTAAGGATGTTATTAGCAAATTTTTGGGGAACAACAAGGACCCAAATTACCAAAGCATTGGGAAAAACATGCTAAATAAGTTCAAAGAGTTGGGTTGTAATATGAGTTTAAAATTACATTTCTAACATTCACACTTGGATTACTTCCCTAAGAATCTCGGAGCACTCAGCGAAGAACAAGGAGAACAGTTTCACCAAGACATCAAAGAAATGGAGAAGAGATATCAGGGAAGGTGGGACATCAGCATGATGGCTGATTACTCCTGGGTGTTGAAACGTGATACTCCAGAATTATTACATAAAAGAAAAGGAACAGCGCCTACATTCGAGACTAAAAGGCATAGATCTCACAAGAAAACTCAGGACAAATAAAGATGAATATGTAATTGACGTTAATAGTCTTCTTTCTTTTTAAAGTCGTTTGCATTTGTAATTAGTGTAACAAAGCGAAATAGGTACCTAATGTAAATTGAAATAAATAATATTTATTTATGTTGTCGTTTTTTCCCTTCCAGTTTGCAGAAAATCCTTACGTGATAGAAAAAAATGGACACCTTATTCGAAATCAGCGTAGTTGAATTATATGAAATCAGTCATTGATAAGAAAACAACTCTCACAAAGTTCTCATTCGCAGGCTTGTGAAAAATGAATTTTATCGTTTAAATTTTTAAAGGTTCAAAGCTTCTTTAACCATCAGTGGAATAAATATTCTCTTTTTTTCCATCATATTAATTACACAGGTCAACAAAAAATTTTTTTTGTTTCGTTGCCAAGGAAATTCGTACGAATTTAGGGTATTTTGGGGTTGCTGAATTCCAAAATGAAAGTAGTTTTTCCGATTTGGCTCTAGTTCTTGAGATAATGAATACCCTCAATTAATAGGAAACGTAACCATAACGCGTGCATATGGGAAACTACCGGAACATTCTAGATGGTGAGACCGAATAAAATGCCATTATGTATTTCATGTTTACTTTTGTATGATTGAGACAATTTCAATGCGATTTGTAAGTAGGCTCCGCCTGAACATTAAATTTTTTGCATTTTTATGTGTTTCAATGGGGTACCAATTATCTCATAAATTAGAGCCAATCTAGCAAAACCGATGTCATATTCGGAATCAGCACCACAAAGTTACCCCAAAATCACTCTAATATGATTGGCAATAAAATGAGTGTTGACCAGTGTTATCATACATTTAATAAAGTCTGAACCTCATTTATGGCAATATAATGTCGTTGCACCATTAACATATACTGAATTATTTATATCTGTACACCGACACAGGCAAAGTTAGTTTCACATCACTTACCTAACTAATTAGACAACCCGTCAGTGTGTGTGTGTGGTGTGTGTGTGTGTGTGTTGGAGAGAAGGAAGATAGGGCAGACGCACACCTACTGAATATTCTCCACTTTAATATGGGCATTGGGCACTCGGAATATCCATTCACAAAATGCCTCTTATTATATAATTGGTAAAACTGAAATACCAATGATATTTCTATTTTATGTTGTACAGGCCATAGATAATGATGGATGTACAAGAACGTGTGACGGTAGTAACATTACATATCCAAGAGAAAAAGTGCAAAGAAATTCGAGAAAAATTTGAAAAAGGATTTCACAAACCAGGACTTACAGACAAAGCAATTCGCGAGCTGGTCAATAAATTTTAAAGAACAGGATCTGTTCATGATAAGGCAAAATCTGGACGTTCAGGTACCTCTCAAGAAAATGTCGAATTGGTAAAAGATGCCTTTGAAACAAATCCTAGAATGTCAACTCGCACAGCATCACGTAGACTGAGCATACCATAAACGACTGTGCTAAGGATTTTAAAATCAACATTAAAAAAGAAAAGTTACCATATTAAAGTGTTACATGAGTTACACGAAGAGGATTATCGAAGACGATCCGCAATGTGCACGGAATTGATTGAAAAAATTCTTACCGAAAAATAACTAAACCACATTCTCTTCAGCAACGTGGTGACATTCCACAAATGCGGAAAGTATAATGTCTGGTTGGGTATGACAAGATCGAAGATTTACGGACCTTTTTTCCTTTTCAGAAGTTACGGTAACAGCGCCAATTTATCTTGGCATGCTTCAGCAGTTTATTGAACCCCAGCTTCGTTCAGATGGCATTCTCGACGCTGTTGTCTTTCAACAAGATAGAGCTCCATATC
The DNA here is from genome assembly GCA_023014485.1 of Bathynomus jamesi. Taxonomy (NCBI): domain Eukaryota; kingdom Metazoa; phylum Arthropoda; class Malacostraca; order Isopoda; family Cirolanidae; genus Bathynomus; species Bathynomus jamesi. The sequence continues at coordinate 392,384 of JAJOZX010003133.1, forward strand.
ACTATCCAAACATCGTTGAGGCGTACCTTGATGAGTTCTTATCAAATCGCTGGATTGGACGTGGTGGAAACAGGCCCTGAGTTCCAGAGTTACAGACCTGCAGGATCTGAGAACCCGCATTATCACGGCAGTCGCTAAAATAACCCCAGCGATGCTTGAGAATCTGTTCTGCAATGCAGTAGACAGATTTGAGATTTGCAGAGACACTAATGGTGCTCACGTCGAATCTTAGACCTAAGCTTGATAAATAAATATACATCTAATTATGTTACTACATTTTTATCCTAAAATACTATTATTTCATCAAAATAGATAGGGATTTTGAACCACCCTATCTTATATGTATATATATATATATATATATATATATACTGAAACTATATGATGTCAGACATATAAGTATAACTTGGCATGAGCTCATGGTTTCTAAAGCCAATGAGCTTTTCGTATTGTCAGATGTGTCACGTAAACAATACGAGTATATATATAATATATATATATATATATATATATATACGAGAGAGAGAGAGAGAGAGAGAGAGAGAGAGAGAGAGAGATTTAGGTAAACGAGATTTGCATAATTGTTACATACGAGTCTTCTAATAATGGAAATCCTCCTCTCATGTTTAAAGAAACTTATGTTTAATTCATAAAACTTCCGAATTTCGTAACTTCGTTTTTAGTAAACGTTTTTCTTTCTTATTTTAAACGTATATAGAATTCACGAAATAAAATGCGTGTGATTTAGGTCTTATAAATAAAGTAAAGAGACATTTTCTTCAAATTAAATTACTCTATTATACAGTCGGTTCAAAAAAATCGTGCATCGCGTAACTTGATGTTTTTTTTTTACCAATATTTTTTTAGCAGCCAGAAACGGAACGTTTCACTACGGCGCTTTTTGAATCAACCGTATGTATGTACTTTTAATTCGGGTTTCGTCGACTCTGCGGACATCAAAAGGATTATTTTTGCATTTCATTAACTTTTGTAAATAAATAGGTTTTTTTTATATTTTTTTTTTATTTAGCGGCTGAAACGTGCAAAAATTTAATTCCTTGCATCTATCATACCTTATCCCTTCATCATCAAAGAAATACATTACGTACGTGATTGCACTGAAAATAGTTACCAGTTAATAAATAAAATAAAACGTTACTTAAAAAGTCTGTTTATATGGAGACTAGCAAGCTATATATATATAATATATATAATATAATATATATATATATATATATATATATAATATATATATATATATATATATATATATATATTAGCATAAACATTTAACTACACCACAAATTTTTAGCCATTGAAGTAAGCATTATTAATGTTATGAATTGAGTTTTTTAATTGACTCCTTTTACAACGAACCCATTCCCGTACAGTTGAACACCTTGGAACAGAATGTTTATATATGTTGCTTTGATAGTAAGAGATATCTATTCAGGTAAGGTTATTTAGGGATTCACATCACGATGATTTTGTAATTGCGTGAGAACATGAGCAACATCTCGCAACATCTCTTGCCTAGAAACGTAAAGTTTATTAAACGCATTAAAAATTAATGGCTAGTAATGATCGAGTTCCGTTATTTTAAATTAGAGTACCGTCATCAAATAGAAATAGTACAGAGACAAAAACCGAATGTTACCAATTAGTAATTTTTAATGCTTTTTAATAAAAAAACTGTTTCTAAACGAACTTTTCCGAAACTGTAAATCGTATAACGAATAATTTGATTTCGGAATATGTATCCACATTGACAGAAAAACTCTTCAAATTATAACACTTTCAACAATTTAGAGGAAAAAAAGCATAATACACTTGGAAAGACGCACACACACACACACGCACGCACACACACACACACACACACCACACACACACACACACGCACACACACACACCTATATATATATATATATATATATATATATATATATATATATAGGTGATAATTAATTCTTAACGTACACTTGCGGGCGGGAAAAGTTCGCTAAAGAAATAAAACTGGAAAAATAGTGAGAATTGTAAAACAAAAAAAAAATTATTGTTGTTTGAGAAATGGCTTTATTCCCGCCTGAGGTTTTTTTATGATTGTGCTGTCCTGACTACAAACGCCCCTTTTCGCACGATATACGCAAATAAAAATTAAAATATTAATAAGCAGTTATCCCAAGCTTCGCACTCCCTCCAGCGCTGGCAAGGGAAGAAATACTCGTATACAGTATCAGTGAAATAAAGCTGCAGATACGTTGCAATATGCAATTTACAGTTTTTAATTATCCTTAATTCTGTTTCTCATATATAGTTCTGTTATGGTCTAAACTTTCACGTGAATCTTAATTGTTCTCGCATCTTTACAAAATCGGTGGCGAAAAGAATACACGAAGCCTTACGTTTATTTATTACACTGAAAAGCAGTGGTTAATTTGTGCCGGAACGCACCGGAACGGAGTTCCGGCACTTATATTAGGCCTGCCACTTTTTATGTATAAAGTATTTCTTGCACCGATTGTCTCACTGAAAATATTTACCGACTAATAGTCGTAGCGTCAATTTCTATGTAAAGTAGTTATTCTTTTATTCTTAAGGTTCATTAAATTGCGAAATTGATCATAAAGAGGAACGTAAAGTGAAACCTAAAATAAATATATTTCACACGTATTAAGTCTGTTAAATGAAACAGAGCCATGAAATGGCATCTCAGAAGCACCCTAATAGAAAATTTTCTTCGGGGATACCCCCCCCCCCCGCAATACCGGCCACAGCGCTACTGTGCGCCTCGCCCGCTATGCGGGCTCGGTCGGCTGCTTCGCAGCCTCTGCCTCCAGCTCACTAGCGTTCCACCACTTCTTTTTTTTACAAGTTAAGCACTGCTGAAAAGTATACTCTTCGCTGTAAAGAATATTTGTTTAACTTTCTTTTAAATATTTTAGATATTAAACACGTAAAATTTTCAATTATGAAATTGAAAATGAGAGGGATGGATGGGGGTTTAAGAGGTTGGGGGTAAGAAACAAAATGAAAGGGATGGGGTTTAGGAGATAAGGGTAAGAAACAAAACGTGACTATAAAATTTATAAATTATCTTTCATTATTTACTATAAACTTGATATACGAGGAAAGGTTTACAAGTTATTCAAAAGGTCAAAGAATATTTACACCTTTATTTCGTTGGTACTCTTCATATGAAAATTTAAAATTTAAAATTCTTCATTTATTATAGTATGAACGATGCTGGAAATGGGGACTAGATTGGGGGTCGGAATTGTTTATTATTTTATTATTCCAGATTTATTCTTGTATTTTATTTTTTATTTATTTTTGTGAAAAAGATCGTTTCTTGGAAGGGTATACTAGGCCCTATAGGGTATTCAGTACTAGGTCATTAAAAACGAACTCGTGGCATAAATCCATTTCACAATCAAGGGTAATTTTTCTTTAAAAAATTTTCAGGATTTTTCACGTGATTTCATCTTGTACAGTGATTGTGGTTATTAAGAGATAAAATGATTATTACAAACAGTTGTAATTAAATGAAACGCTTAATAAAATGGTTTAACGCTTTAAAAATTCAAAGTGGTAGCTTATACTCTCGCCTCTACACAAAAACAAGCTGAAGGAAACGGACAACAGAAAACTTCAAAATGGCCAGCTGAGGTTAGGATTTTGCTTTTACTATAAATGTCGCTTTAAATTGGTCTGCACTGCCTGAACAGAGACAAAAATCAGGCGAGAAAAATGAAAAAAAAGTTACACAAATTCAAACAAACTCAGTGTGTGAATTGTTTAAAAGTTCAAAAGTCAAATAAATGCAACCTTTGGTTGAATTCTAAGTTATTATTAATGATTTCAGATGTCAAAACGGACTGATACTTACGCATTATGTTCATCAATTTATGTAAATGTCACTGCATGATATGGAATGCATATATTAAAAAATTCAAACACCATAACTGCATCAACGTTGGTAAAATATAAATTATATAAAAGCAAAAAGCCATAAACAAATCAAATAATAAATCAGTCATATTTTTTGTTTCGTCTGTGTCACATGAAAGAAAATAAAAAAGCAACGCAGACCAAATTAGACAGTGGATTGAAAAAACAAAACAAGGATAGGGCGGCAGTGGTAGAATGCAATTTGTGACGTATAGCGAGGGAGCATGCAAAATGTTGAGAGCTAAGCGAAAGAACTGAAAAGATTGATTGCAACGTCATATTATTTATCAGAACGTTAAAAGTACACATACGCAGAAACTAAAGAGAACAAATGTGAGTGAAAAAGATATAGAAAAGTGAGCATGTGACTCATTAAAAGTGGGTAAAAGTGATGAAGAAATTAAAATTCCTCGTAAAAACTAAGGGATGTTGATGAGGCAAGTGAAATAAATAATCAAATGAATATGGGATAAGAAGGAAGCGAGAGTTACGAGGAATTACAAGAACAAGAGGAAACCTGAAAGACCGTATGGTCTTCTCAGGAAAGTTCCTCTTATTAAATTAAGTCATTGTTTAACTATTCTAGCAGTAGTAGAAAACTGGATATAAAAACATAAGGCTCTCTCCTCACCCTCACCTTCCCTGCCAGAGGCGGGTACGGAAAAAGGTTGAAGAAAATACCTTGACCCTGGAAAAGTAGCCAAAGAAATTTTACAGGAAAGAGGAGAATATATAAACTAGCTCGACAATTACGTTATGTACACATATAAATCGTACACTAGATAGCACCGTTGTATAAGCTAACATAATATATTTATGCTAATCGTCGTACATCAATTACTTGGTATCATCAAAAGAACCTCAAACGTATGGTTTTGATTTTATACAAAATATTTACAGCTCTATTTACCGAGGTATTGGTCCAACAAAAACCCTGTGACCCACTCCAGGCTAGCTCCAATAGAATTAAGAGAGAGAAAATGTCAAACTATCCTTGACATCCTTGTACGCAGGTCCGGCGCCAGCCTATTTGGCGCCCTTAGCAGGACTGCAGCTGGCGCCCCACCCGCCTCCCACTTCACGATTGGGTTTGCCCACAAAGTAATCAAGGTACCATATTGAAGAAACTATTTGCCTTACACTGATCTATTTTAATTTGCTAATACATACATTTATTATAAAATTATAAAATCATTTCACAGTTCAAGAAAGTGTCATGACCAATCAAAACAGCGAGTAAAGCGAGGCATATGTAGTAACAAATCAGAACGCTCAAAAGTGCTAAAATATGCGTGCAAAAAGGACATATCTACTGTTCTTTCCAAGCAAGAAGGGCATATGTCACATAAAAACAGTTATTCGCTTATTGACGACTCCCGGAACTCATATTAAGCGTAAATAAGCCGAGTCGCTTATTGACGACTCCCGTCTGTGCGCGCAACATTTTTAAATCGCTTATTTACGACTCCCGTCCCTAAAGGGTTAAAGGTCGTGATAGTGAAAGTTCTATAATGACCCAATTATGTAAATATCAGTCAAGCTAAACTGGTGTACAATTTAGGGTTATAACTTTGAGACTTTTTTTCAAATAAAAGATCTCCTGTATCATAAATCGATGAACTTTTGCTTAAAAACAATGAAAAAGACCCTAATTCCTCTCAGTTTTTAAAAAAGGTCACCCCCAAATCAAAAGTTTGAATCGCCATAACCATATATTTACGTTACTACTCATAAGTATATAAATATATTATTATTAGAGGGCGGACTTTTAGGTTTTAACCTAAAAAATATTTTCGAATTTTTCAGTACGCTAATATATCGTGAGATCGCCCGAAAAATCACTTCCGGTGCTCAAATTCGATGACTAATATCAATCCACCCATACAAGAAAATTCTAGAACACACGACATTGTTCTTCATGCACTCGCAAATTGTATAAAAGCACGAAATGAAATCAACCGAATCACTTGTGTCCAGTATTGCGCAATAGTTACTCAACTGTTCAGTTCAACTCAACTTCAGGTAAGCTTTTATTATTTGTAATATGTTCGCATTAAAAAACAGCGAAATGTGGAATTCGCTTCTGCACTCTTGAACATTCCAGAACATTTTTAAAATTTATTAACCATAATAATTTGTTGAATTTTTCTTCCATTTAACACGTAAACAAAAGCGTATCCAGAATGTTTTGTAGAGGGGAGTCAAACTCAAAAAATATATAGAGCCCAAAATATTTGGTGATAAATATTTTCGTGAGACGTTCTATGGATGTTCTAAAAATATTTTCCAAAATTTTATCACCTAAAAAATAAATATTTTCCAAAATTTTATCACCTAAAAAATAAATATTTGGTCATATTTTTTCACCTAAAAATCCGCCCTCTAATTATTATATTATTCTCTATATATATTAATATTATATATTATAATATATATATAAACAAACAAACAAATCAACTTAATACCTTTTTATATCTGTTTCAGAAGCAATATAATGTACACAAGAAAAGTGATACTACCATACAGAAGAACAAGGATATCTGGACCAATAATCTGGTGAGATTCCAGCAGTCACATAGAAGAAGAGGAAGTGTGCCTTTAGAAGAATCTTCACTAGAAGAAAAATGCAGAATGCCACTCCAAATCCAAATCATTGGACGGTACCAGTTTCTTGGAACAGAAATCAAAGGAAGAAAGGAGCGAATAGTGGAAATTTCCAAAGAAGTTACAAAATTATGGAAGAATAAATTGAATTTTCCGCGTGTGTCAGATCAAGTAATACGAGCAAAGCTTGACAAGGTGATGAAGACTTATGATGAATGTGTCAGGAGGGGAAAATATGATGCCTGAATGAACTTTTGATATCACTAAAGTAAATGGCCAATGGTTATCCTCGGAAGACAAACGACTGTACCACCTTCAAATGGAAAGCAAAGGAGAAGTGGGGTACTCTACAGGTCAAGTTGCAAGTGAAGAAACGATTCACCCTTCAAAGAGACGAAAATTGCCTGCTGAATCAGCATCAACATCTTACAATCATGTATCTGGTGGTAGTGGTACTGAATCTGAAGAGAGCGAGCATGAAGATGAAGATGAGAGTATTACTCCACCAACCAGAAGACATAACAAAAGTAAAGTTGCAACCAACTTGGTGACATCCACAGGAGTATCAACAAGTAAAGCTGCTAAAATATGCAAACAGTTGTCACTTGATGGTATTGACATTCCAACACCAAGTCAAGCAGCAATTTACAAGTCAGCATACAAAGAGGCTGCTAAATTGAAGGAGGAAATGATTGAAAATTTACAGATGGAAGAGTGGTCTTTACATTTTGATGAAAAGCGCATTGAGGAAAATGAGTATCAAGTAGTGGTACTTAAAAATGAAAGAACCGAGGTAAAATTGGATGCATTGCGTCTGAAAGATGACAAGGCTGAAACTATTGCTGAAGGAATTGCAAAAGTTATTGATGAATACACCTTATGGAATGCAATAAAGATGATCGTTGCTGATACAACAAGTGTTAACACTGGGAAAAAGAGTGGAGTTGTTGTCAAATTGCAACGAATGTTCTCAGAGAAGGGTATCTGCAAACCACAATTTATCAGTTGTCAGCATCACATTCTGGACAGGATTCTCCGTTTGGTAATAGACGAAGATCTTGGTGCTAACACCAGTTCTCCAAACATCGAATATCCATTTGTATCCCAACTGGTGAAGAATTATGAGGAACTAAAGGCACAGTTTGTTAATGGAACAGAAGAGGTCCTCGAGAAATCAGGATGGAGAGATGATATTAAGTTTTTGTACCATCTAACACGGGTGTTTAGATTCTTTGAAGAAAAAGGGAATTTCCTTTGATTAACTTTCAGAAAATTCCAAACATCAGCAATGCGAGGTGGCATTCAAGAGCCATTCTAGCTATCCTTGCATTTATTCTTATACCTACAACAAGGAAGACTTTGGAGAAGGTATGCAGATTCATTTCATACAACTGGGCAGAATATGGTTACTAATCAGATGTACAATGAAAATGACTTCAAGAACTTGTCAGAAATATTGAAACCTTACAAAAAAGCATTGAACTCATTGGAAAATCACTGGAAGCAGGAGCCATCCCCACTCAAGATACCAAGAAGTAATCAGTGTGCAGAACGTGCAATCAAAGTTATGCAGGAACTGTATGCTGCCTGCAGAAACAAAAACAAACTGCAACTTCGGTTTATTCTAAGCAATAAGCAGTAATATATGTACAAGTATTATAACGATTATGTTGTGAGTTCTTTTATTATATTACATGGAATATGCAATAAAGTTACGTATGCAATAATCGATTTTTTGATTTCGGGGTGACCTTTCCTAAAAAGATATTAAAATGAAAGTTCATTTCTTTGTTTTTAGGCAAAAGTTCATCGAATTAAAGTACAAGTACAGGCTGAACGATAGTTCAAAACGAGGAAACACAGAAATTAATGTCAAATCTGAAAGTACTACGAGAAAAGACATTCGAAATGACTATCAGTCTTCAACATACGCAAATATACAGGAATTACACGGTCAAAAGACAGATTACGAGCTACAGTTTCCTAAAAATTTAATACATTAAGAAATGAACTATAGAAATACAATGTTTTTTCAAAAACATGTCTGCAGAAGTGTAAAAAAACTATCGAAGATTCTAAAATAAAAAGTATATTTTGAGAAGGTAGTTAAATAATATATATATATATATATATATATATATATATAACGTAAAGAACGACGCTTGTATAGAAGAACGTTCCGCGCAAGATGAGGAGGGAGAACGAACAAATTAAAAAATGAGGTAACCACCCGGGAATCGAACCGGGGATCTTCCGATTGCCGGTCAGATATGATAACCACTACACCATGGGCCTCACTCGATCAGAAGTCGTAATTCTCCATACGCGCAGAAACTTCTGATCGAGTGAGGCCCATGGTGTATTGGTTATCATATCTGACCGGCAATCGGAAGATCCGGGTTCGATTCCCGGGTGGTTACCTCATTTTTTCATTTGTTCGTTCTCCCTCTTCATCTTGCGCGGAACGTTCTTCTATACAAGCTTCGTTCTTTACGTTAATTATACTGTGTGTTGTTTGCAGTTGAAATGTATATATATATATAATATATATATATATATATATATATATATGGAATAGAAGTCAGAATGGTGCCCTGAGTCTTTATGATACACACAGACCGCGCATGGAACAAGGAACTCTTCTGGGAAAATTAAATCCACTATAGTCTGAATAAGTAATGGTAAATGACAAATACGATAGTTTTTCTTTTTCATGATGTTAGCCCGACGTGGGCAACGGTCACTCGCAAAGAGGCGAGTGACCCGTTGCCCACGTCGGGCTAACATTATGAAAAAGAAAAAAACTATAGTGTTTATCTTTTTTTATTTTTTTATTTTTTTTATGCAGGAAGGAGGGGCCAAGAGCAAATGCCGCAAAAGCGCCCCTCCCATAGAAGAAGAAGAGAGCCAAAAATCAAGGTCCAGGGGTTTTCTAGATGCCTAGACACTCTGCGTTTGAAAGATGGGAGGTCATAGACAGGAGGAAAGATGGATTGAGGAAGCTTGTTCCAGAGTTGACTGGTTGAGTAGATGAAAGATTGAAAATACCAATTAACCCTTGCGTTAGAGAGTTGGATAGAACAGGAATGAGAAAGTGTAGAAAGTCTGATACTGCGTGCTCTCCTTAAAGGAGGAGGCATGCAGTTAGAGAGTTCAGAAGAGCAACGTCCGTTATGACAGCGATAGTAAAGAGAAAGTGAGGCAATATTGCGGCGAAGAGAGAGAGATTGAAGACAATCAGTAAGAGGCGGGGAATTGATGAGACGTAAAGCCTTTGATTCCACTCAGTCAAGTACGGCTGCGTGGGTTGAGCCATCCCATACAGGGACCATACATAGGTTGAGCCATACATGGGTTAAGCCATTCCCCTCCATACAGGGGGGAATAAGAACCCTGTACAGAGACAGCAACTGAGTGGGGGTGAAGAAACCGCGGAGCGGGACAGCAGACCTAACCTCTTAGAAGCTGTTTTAGAGAGTATATGTGATCTTTCTAGAAAAGATAACGAGAAAAGAAAACGCCAAGAATGTTAAGAGAAGAGAAAGGATTGAGTTGTGTGTTGTTGGAAGTAAGGGGATAGTCGTGTGGAAGATTGTGACGAGTAGACAGATGGAGGTACTGAGTTTTTGAGGCACTGAAAGCCACAAGGTTTTCTCTGCCCCAGTCAGATATAGCAGAAAGATCAGAGGTCAGGTGCCCCACAGCCGCCTCACGTGAATGATGAAGCGACTGCTGTGAGGGACGCTTTGGGAAGCGGGTGGAGAAGTGAAGAGTGGAATCATCGGCATAGGAGTGAATAGGACAGGAAGTACGAATTAAAAGATCATTAATTAATAAATAAAAGGAAAAAAGTGGGTGACAGGACAGAACCCTGAGGAACACCATTATTAATAACTTTAGGAGAAGGACAGTGGCCATCTACAAGCGCAGCTATAGATCGGCTAGAAAGAAAATTAGAGATGAAGGCACAGATAGAAGGATAGAAGCCGAAAGAGGACAGTTTGGAAATTAAAGATTTGTGCCAGACTCTATCAAGAGCTTTTGTTATGCCTAGCGCAATAGCAAAAGTTTCACCTAAATCACGAAAGGAGGATGACGAAGAGTCAGAGAGATACGCAAGAAGATCGCCAGTAGAGCGTTCCTTACGGAATCCATACTGACGATCTGAAAGAAGATTGTGAGAAGAAAGGTGTTTAAGAATCTTCCTATTAAGGACCGATTAAAAAACTTTAGGAAGGCAAAATCAAAGCAATTGGACGATAGTTGAAGGGTTGAGAGCGGGACCCCTTCTTTGGAACAGGCTGAATGAAGGCGAACTTCCAGGAGGAAGGAAAAGTACCAGATGAGAGACAAAGACGAAAGAGCTTACCTAGGCAGAGTGTCAGCACAGAAGTACAATTCTTAAGAACAACAGGAAGAACACCATCAGGACCATACGCTTTCCTAGAGTTGAGCCCACATAGGGCAGAAAGAACATCTTTAGAAGATATTTTAATTTCAGACATAATAAAGTCAGATTGGGAGGAGATGGAGGAACAGCACCGGAATCGTCCAGGGTTGAATTGAAGGCGAAAGTTCGAGCGAAGAGTTCAGCTTTGTCAGGAGAAGAGACGGCAACTGTGCCGTCGGAATGGAAAAGAGGAGGGAAAGAAGAGGAAGTAAAGTTGTTGAAGAGGTTCTTAGCTAGATGCCAGAAAGAGCGAGGAGAATTAGAATTAGATAGATTTTCACATTTTTGTCTGATGAAGGAAGTTTTGGTGAGTCGAAGAACAGATTTTGCACGATTCCGGGCAGAAATATAAGCGGAGTGAGAGTCAGGATTTGGATGGCTACGGTACCTTCTGAAAGCCTCCTCTCTGTTCCGGATAGCATTAGAACAAGTAAAGTTAAACCAAAGTTTTTGACATTAGTAGTAGGAATAGAATATGGAATGTACGCCTCCATGCCCTAGAGAATCACCTCTGTGATGCGCTCTGCACATTCAGAAGGGCCCCAGTCACGGATGAAGTAATCATTCCATGGGAAATCACAGAAGTACTGCCTAAGGGCCTCCCAATCAGCGGTGCTGTAGTGCCAAAGGCCGAATTGGAGCGATAGGACAGGAAACAGATATAAGATTGTGATCGGAGGAGTCCAACGGAGAAAAAAGTTTCACGGAGTAAGAAGAAGGATGAGAGGTAAGAAATAAATCCAGAGCGGGAAGGAATGTATTCCACTTTGGAAGCGAGATAGTCAAAGAATTTTAGATAGTTAATAGCATTAGGAGAAAGATAAATAGCGCAGATGTATTTAGTTTGAGAATGGCAAGTAAGCCGTAGCTTACAGAAGATTCGAGTTGGGAATGCGAGAACAAGTTACGTCATTGCGTATATATACGCAACATCCACCTTTGGAGTGAAATTGAGTATAGAGAAAGTAAGAGGGTACAGAAAAGGGGTTGCTGTCAGTCGTCCCAGACACCTGAGTTTTAGTGAGGAAAAGAAGATGAAGTTTAGAGGAGGAGAGGCGGTGTTCAACAGACTGAAAATTTGAGAAAAGGCCACGAATGTTGTATAAGTTTATAAAAAGTGAATCAGACAGAGGACCAGAACATCTCGAATGGGCGGTCCCAGATCCAGCCCTGCTGCCCTGGTCTGCGTTCCCAGTATCGGTAGGGGGGTAGCCAGAAGTGGGTACATTTATGGTTCCCTCCCCAGGGGACTCCGAGGCTATTGAAGTTGATGCCATTTTTTTTTAAAGTTTTGAAAAGATTATGTAGTGTGTAAGATGCATGCGTATGTATGTATGAGGATTAGGGAGAGAAGCGTGTGTTTGAGAGCATGCTGGACTGCTCACAGGGTAGATGAAACACGAAAAAAGATCAGCTAAGAAGGACAGTGACAGGAGAAACGGGAGTTCCAGCACTCCCTATCTTCTGTCTAGCGTCCCCCCCCCCCAGGTACTTCCCTGGTCGACTGGTGTCTACAATCTTCTCGGACTATAGTGGATTTAATTTTCCAAGAAGTGTTCCTTGTTCCATGCACGGTCTGTGTGTATCATATATATATATATGATGAATAAAACCACGAAGGAAAGGAAACACAAAAGGTGCTCAAGCGCTTTCGTCTATGACATCCTCAGGAACACTGAAGTACATAAAAGGTTACGGCCTATATATAGGTTACAGAAAAAAAAATAATAAATAACATACATACACACAAACATATATATATATATATACATACATATCTACACCATACATATATATATATATATATGCAATAAACGGAGAAGTAAAAAAAAAATTAAAAATTAAAGATTAGAGGATTAACAAAGAGGCATACAGATTTGTAAGGAAAAATATCGATTTTTAGCACAAGATCAAATGAATTATAAAAATACAAATTTATACTGGAAATCTGCCCGGGTTTTAACACTTTGCCTTTTAGAGTCAAGTTTCGATATATATAAAAATAAAATGAAGATTAAAAGTTAATAAAGTAGCGTACAAGTTTACCAAAGATTTAGCGTCCTACCCTTTTTATCTAAATTTGTTTTGAAGGAATTCAAAACAACAGGATCGAGTTGAAAAAGACCTTTGCTTATGTTGAAGTTATTTGAAGTTGGATAATGGCAGACTCAAGAATATTTCTATTGACAATGTTGCTAGAATGAAATAAAACTGAAGCATTATTCCAATCAATCAGTGGGATAACTCTGACAAATGGACAAAAAGAGCACTGGACAACTGTCCTGTTCTAACGGAATATTGATGCTGTTTTATACGTGTGTGCAAATCCTTTCCCGTCTGACCTATGTAAAAGGAATCACATTGTTTACACCCAATTTTATAGATAATGCCTGAATTATTGGTAGGGCTATTTTTTACTATATTTTTCACAATATTGTTATATGAAAATACTACATTAATATCCAAAAGTTTAAGTACATTAGCAATGCCTAAAAAGCCCGGGAAAAATGGAAGTACTAAAATATTTTTTGACAAAGTACGAGTGTTATTATTGACTCGATAGAAAGTTCGTTTTGCCTTGTTGAGACAAGATTCCATAAACGCAGATGGGTAACACAGATCACTTCCAATACCGTTGATTTTTTCCAATTCGGCATCGATGTATTCCGGACTGGCGATCCTAAGGGCGCGGAGAAACATTGATGAAAAAATGTCCTTCTTAGTGGGGTGTCATGTCCCGAGTAAAAGTCTACGTAGGACAATTGTTTGTTGTTTTCCGATAGATACTAACTTAAAACCTGGGCTTTCCCTATGTACCCGCACATCCAAAAATGGGATTGAATTGTCTTGTTCCACTTCTAAAGTAAACTTAATGGAGGGGACTTGATCATTTAACTGAAGGAGGAAGTTATCCAGGTCACGATTCATGGCCAGATACACAAAATATCGTCGACGTACCGCAACCAAGGGATGCCAACCCCCAGGATTCTCGGAATGTAAGTAATTTCGAAAAACTCCATATAAATATTGAGAGGAGGGGCGATAAGGGGTTGCCCATGGCCATCCCAAACACTTGTTGATAATACTCGTTATTGAAAGTGAATTTACACTCTTTGATGCAAAGCTTAATAAGTTCCAAAACAATGTGTGAAGGTAGTGGCAGGTCATACTTATGTAATTCTTGGGAGAGAAAGTCAAGCATATCATCAATCGGCACTATTGTAAACAATGAACAAACGTCAAAACTGATCAATCTATCGTTAGTTTCAGTACGTGCATTATTCAATTTTTCAGTAAGATCCATGGAATTTTTTACATGTGAATCAGAGATAGTTCCGAGAATGGGACACAAGACTTTGACAAGCCATTTGGAGAGTTTATAAGTAATAGAGCCTACCGAGCTAATAATAGGGCGCATAGGGTTGCCAGGTTTGTGGGTTTTAATAAGACCGTAAAGGTAGGGCAGAGAAGGTGAAGTGGACATGAAAAGCGGAATTAAGTCCTTATGATCTTTGAGAATGCGTTTCAAGCCACTATTAAATGATTTGATGACGTCATCCTGCGGGTTCTTCCTAAGTTTGCTGTATGTGGCGGGGTCCTGGAGAAGCTCGTTCATCTTTCCGATGTAGTCCACTTTGTCCATAATAACTATGGTGTTAGCCTTGTCTGCTTTAGTAATATGGAGCTCCCCATCTTTTTTTAATTGTGAGAGGCCATCGCGAAAACGTTTAGGAAAGTTATCTTCGTAATTACCGTTCGCCGCACTATAAACGAGGCCTTTAACTATGTTAAACAAATACTGAGGGAGATTACACTGTTTTTCAAAACACGCGAAAAAATCAACGGTATTGGAATTATCTGTGTTACCCATCTGCGTTTATGGAATCTTGTCTCAACAAGGCAAAACGAACTTTCTATCGTGTCAATAATAACACTCGTACTTTGTCAAAAAATATTTTAGTACTTCCATTTTTCCCCGGCTTTTTAGGCATTGCTAATGTACTTAAACTTTTGGATATTAATGTAGTATTTTCATATAACAATATTGTGAAAAATATCATAGTAAAAAATTGCCCTACCAATAATTCAGGCATTATCTATAAAATTGGGTGTAAACAATGTGATTCCTTTACATAGGTCAGACGGGAAAGGATTTGCACACACGTATAAAACAGCATCAATATTCCGTTAGAACAGGACAGTTGTCCAGTGCTCTTTTTGTCCATTTGTCAGAGTTATCCCACTGTATTGATTGGAATAATGCTTCAGTTTTATTTCATTCTAGCAACATTGTCAATAGAAATATTCTTGAGTCTGCCATTATCCAACTTTCAAATAACTTCAACATAAGCAAAGGTCTTTTTCAACTCGATCCTGTTGTTTTGAATTCCTTCAAAACAAATTTAGATAAAAAGGGTAGGACGCTAAATCTTTGGTAAACTTGTACGCTACTTTATTAACTTTTAATCTTCATTTTATTTTTATATATATCGAAACTTGACTCTAAAAGGCAAAGTGTTAAAACCCGGGCAGATTTCCAGTATAAATTTGTATTTTTATAATTCATTTGATCTTGTGCTAAAAATCGATATTTTTCCTTACAAATCTGTATGCCTCTTTGTTAATCCTCTAATCTTTAATTTTTAATTTTTATTTTTACTTCTCCGTTTATTGCATATATATATATATATATATATATATATATATATATTATATATATATATGTATGTGTGTAGATATGTATATATATATATATATATATATATATATATATATATATATATATATATGTTTGTGTGTATGTATGTTATTTATTTTTTTTTTTCTTTCTGTAACCTATATATAGGCCGTAACCTTTTATGTACTTCAGTGTTCCTGAGAATGTCATTAGACGAAAGCGCTTGAGCACCTTTTTGTGTTTCCTTTCCTTCGTGGTTTTATTCATCATAAATATTTTTCACTTGTTACTTTCGTGAAATAATTTTCATATATATATACTGTATATACAGTATATATGAGAGAGGAGAAGAGGCGACAAGCTTGACCTTCGTGAAATGAGGAATCATCGCACGGAACATTTGAAAGATTGAAAGGCATATAGGGGTCTCCTATATACACACTATATTTAACATACCGATACAATCGAAGTATCGGTAAGCAAGTCAAATACTACAGGTAAGATACTTTTACTGTAAGTCACAACCTTAAATTTACTAATTATAAGTATTTACAAGCCCCTAAAATTAGAGAAAATTAATTTAAATTTGGTATAAATGAAACTGATAAATAACACAGGCCTGCGATGGTTTTGTTGTCCAAAATATTTTATCCCTTATAATAGTGATGGCGAACCACTGACGCGCGGGTCAAGTACTGACCCACGAGGCAATTTTTAGTGACCCACGAGTGCTTATTTAAATAAAATATGACTTTAATTTTTAATATTTTCTGCCTTACAGTTTTAAAATTATTTTATTCTCCCACCGAAATAAACAGCTGATACACAGTGAAACGTTTTTAAACGTATAGTATACGTTTAAAAACGTGCTAACAATGTTTGGTTCATCTTATTTATGTGAACAGTTGTTTTCCTCCATGAATTTCGTCAAATCCACCACTAGGAATCGCCTTGGCACAGATATGAGTGCTGTATGTGTGAGACTAAAGACAACTAAATATAAACCTCGGATCAAAACATTAGCAGCTAAATTCCAACAGCAAGTTTCTCACTAAAAATAGTAGGTAAATAAATTATTGTGACCCAATTTCGTTTTTTAAAAATCAAAAGTAATAAAAATGACCTGCCAGAAAAAAAGGTTCGCCACCACTGACTTATATAGTAATTTTTGCACGCTAATTACGAAATTATTAGGTCATCCCATAAGTAATGCGGCATTTTTAATTTTTTTTTTTTTTCCATTTTATCATTATTTTACGGATAGAAATCAAACAACTCTTTGAAGTTGTTTGATTTCTATCCGTAAAATAATAATAAAAATGGAAAAAAAAAATTAAAAAATGTCGCATTACTTATGGGATGACCTAATAATATTAATTTTTCGCCATCACGTACAAATTTTTCACAAAATGTCATATTTCATATAACATATGTAAGTAATTTTCATTGAAATTGACTTAATTAAATTTTGATTAAAAACTACTGCCTATAAATGCTTCCAGATTAGAAGTGACGTCATAGCGTCTTCTAGAACATTCGAGAAACGCACCACTAGTATATAAGTGATTGACAAGCCACGAGATGAGTCAGTCTGTCTAGTTTGTGCGAGGTTATAGTTCTTTATTATTCAAAGGTGCGCGGTGACTATATTTCTCCTTTGAAATTTGTTTATTTGTCGCTATGGCAATCAGAGCGTATGTAAATAGCCCAAACATTTTCTGTTGTATTTTTGTGGAAAATTTACTGTGAAAAAACAAAGGCAAGATATTACAGACTTCGTCAAGAAAGCATATTATGCGTACTTCGGAATGAAACTTGGGGATCAAGACAAACAGTTTGCAGTGTTTGTGTTGAACAACTTAGACTGTGGAGTAAAGGTAAAAAGGATTCTTTACCTTTTGAGATTCCAATGGTCTGGCTTGAGCCTAGAAATCGCAGCAATGACTGCTATTTTTGTTCATGTAACGTGCAAGGCTACAATACTAAAATTAAAAAGGAAATTTCTTATCCAAACATTCAGTCTGCTGTAAGACCTGTTGCTCATGGACCTGGTATACCCGTACCTACTAAACCAAATATTCTTGATATAACTTCATCTGATTCGGTGTCTGATGACGATGGAAACGATGATATTGATTGTTTTTAAACCGAAACATCTGGTGAACCCCAATTGTTTACACAAAGTGAACTTAATGATTTGGTAAGAGATTTGTGTCTCCCGAAGGATTCTTCAGAGATTTTGGGACCCAGACTTCGTGCAAAGAACTTGCTTTCTCCCGGGACGTCATTTTACTGCTACAGAAATCACGAAAAAGAATTCATCCAATATTTTTCTCAAGAAAATTCACTGGTATATTGGAGCAATGTTTCGGAACTAATACTTAAGCTAGGCGCTGCAGTCTATGACCCAAATAAGTGGAGACTTTTCATTGATTCCTCCAAAAGAAGTCTAAAAGGTGTCCTTCTTCACAACGGTAACTTGTATGCCTCCGTTCCTGTGGCTCATTCGGTTCACTTGAAGGAAACGTACGAAAAATCTTGAGCTTCCTCTAGCTAAGATTAAATACAAAGAACACGGATGGCTACTTTGTGGAGACTTAAAAGTGATTTGTATGTTGTTAAGTCAAAAAGCAGGTTATATGAAGTTTCCATGTTTTTTGTGTGAATGGGATAGCCGATAAAGAACTCAGCACTGGATAAAAAAGGAATGGCCACGCATAGTGAACCTGATACCTGGTTCTAAAATCATTCAACGTGAAAGTTTGGTTGACACGAAGAAAGTCCTTTTACCTCCGCTTCACATAAAATTGGGCTTGATGAAGCAATTTGTTAAGGCCTTGGACGAAGATGGAGATTGTTTTAAGTATCTGTGGGGTAAATTCCCAACTCTTTCGGAAGCAAAATTGAAAGAAGGAATTTTCGTTGGTCCCGAGATTAGAAAACTGACTTTGGATGAACACTTTGAAAGAACAATGAACAATCTTGAAAAAGAAGCGTGGATTGCTTTTAAGGATGTTATTAGCAAATTTTTGGGGAACAACAAGGACCCAAATTACCAAAGCATTGGGAAAAACATGCTAAATAAGTTCAAAGAGTTGGGTTGTAATATGAGTTTAAAATTACATTTCTAACATTCACACTTGGATTACTTCCCTAAGAATCTCGGAGCACTCAGCGAAGAACAAGGAGAGCAGTTTCACCAAGACATCAAAGAAATGGAGAAGAGATATCAGGGAAGGTGGGACATCAGCATGATGGCTGATTACTGCTGGATGTTGAAACGGGATACTCCAGAATTATTACATAAAAGAAAAGGAACAGCGCGTACATTCGAGACTAAAAGGCATAGATCTCACAAGAAAACTCAGGACAAATAAAGATGAATATGTAATTGACGTTAATAGTCTTCTTTCTTTTTAAAGTCGTTTGCATTTGTAATTAGTATAACAAAGCGAAATCGGTTCCTAATGTAAATTGAAATAAATAATATTTATTTATGTTGTTGTTTTTTCCCTTTCTGTTTGCAGAAAATCCTTCCGTGATAGAAAAAATGGACATCTTATTCGAAATGTGCGTAGTTGAATTATATAAAATCAGTTATTAGTAAGAAAACAACTCTCACAAAGTTCTAATTCCCAGTCCTGTGTGATACATTAAGTTCACTGATAGTCTAACTTCAGAGTCAAATATTCTAAATACGATGTCGTATGCGGCGACTTTAACTTACTTCCATGATATAGGATAGTAATGATGGAATTTGCCAGCGTCCTTAACTCAGTGCATAACACAGTTTCCCTATAAGCTAATTGACACTGAGGTCGTGGATTCGAACCTCGATGATGCTGGTAATAATAATAATAATAATAATAATAATAATAATAATAATACAAGAGTTAGAGCAATGGGCGGCATTTACTTGACCTGAGCTCTGTCCCAGTTTCTGCCCCTTCCGATTAATGATGAAATTAACGTTGAAGATTTTGATGATATTACAACAAATTAAGATCGAATTAAAAATCAGATTCTTTAAAAAATTTGATGAACTAAACCCTTATACCAAATGAATTTACGAGAACTGATTATGGATTGACAGACTAACAGTAACATGATCATAAATGTATTTCTGGACACAACCCGATAGTAGTGTCTATGGTATCAGAAAGAAAGGAACACGAGACCAACGTTATAAAACAGGAAGACATATTTGAAGAAGTAACTATGAATTCAGACAAAATAGGCGGGAAAAATCATACTTCCAAAAAGAAAAATTCGCTGGAAACTTTGTTTGAAAGCAAAATGTCAGTAGAAGGATTGTCGATAAAGTAAAACAAAGGCAAAAATTGAAGAACGAAATTAAAGGAAAGGTCAGAACAGTTTCCAGACGAAGAAAATACATCGTGAAATGTTTAAATAAATGCAAAATAAATGAGAATAACCAAAAAATAGAAAATAAAGAAGAAAACAGAGATTAACCCGAAATAATGGTTTCATTATTCGTTGTCTTCTAATATAAATATATGCCCTGGTCTGTAAGTAAACTTTAGTATTTAAGTGTATTATAAAAAATTATAAAAATCTTGTAATCGTATCTATTATACAGTATAATTATTATATCTAGTTAGTAGATTTCGGTCTGTAAAGCGTACAGGTTTGCTAAAGGCAGTTTACAACTGTATACAGTATCTGTATTTATTAATAAAATTATACTCATTTATGAAAATTATATACCTTGGTTAACCTTGGTTTTGATTCCGCCCGAATTGTTCATTCTGACGAAGGTCAAGCTTGTCACTCCACCTTAGACCTACAGTTTAACGTGGAGTCTGAACCACGTTCCACCAGCAGCCCAGCGTCTTAACCACTAGGCTACCCATTTGTCTACCAACTAATTTTTTTATTGTGTAGAAGGATAAACAGCTGGGTTTTGCTGCGCCCCCCCGCCGTCACCGGGGTATCGATCCCGTAGCCGATGGATTCGTAGTCATCGACGCTAACCACTACACCACCGAGGCGCTGTATATTTGTAAATAAACAAATAAATAAAAAAATATTCATTCGCAAATCCTTATGGAAGAATATACAGTAACAAAAATATTACAGAACTAAAGACTAACAAAAAACCCAAAGGCCCACCCTAGGTTAGCCCCAGGATAGGAAATATGAGAGAAAAAGATGTCAAAGAAAGTGAGAAAAGATGGCAAAGAAAAAAAAAAGATGATAAAAGAAAGTAATAAAAAAAATGTGAAGGAAATGTGAGGAAAATGACGGTAAAAAAAAATTGCAAAGAAAAGTGTGTTGGAATGGAAATGAACTTTCATAACGTGTTTACGAAGTTCATTTCCATCCCGAGCCACGAAGAATATTTCACTATTTTTATACTTTCGGATAAGAAAAACGAGATGAAAAGTAAATATCAAATCTAAAAAACAATAATGACAGTTATATAAAGGAGAGAACTGCTTAACGAACAAATCCATCTGAACAAATCCATCTGAACCTCAAATGAAAATTGGAATCGCAAATACTGTTTATGAAAGTTATATTCGACAATTAATGCATTATTTCAGTTTATTGTTGGACGATTCAATTACGAGTCTCGTAAAATTCGGGGTTCCTGAAGAAATGCAAAGAAAGCGTGAAAGAAATATTTTTTATATTGTGGAAGGTGTCACTCGATAAAGGATCGATCCCGGACTCATTAAAATTGTGAACATTGATTCTATTTATGAAGGTGTAAACAGAGCACCCACAAATTTTCAATCTTATAAATTTTATTTTTTATTTTCAAAACTATTATAGAATTTAGTGTTCGTCACTTTTCTCTTTAACTTTTCGTTATTTCTCTCTCTCCATATATCCCACTCACTCTCGCATACATGACAAAGAATTCTCATCCAGTACCACTCCCATCACACCTTGAAAGAACAAATTCAATCCTTTTCTTCCAGGCTGTTTCAAAGGGGAAAAAATCGAGTTTCATAATGCAAACCAGCACGAATTTAGAGCGGAAAAGTCCTGTTTATATTATATCTGATAGAGATTCCAGGTTTATATATATATATATATATATATATATATATATATATATATATATATATATATATATATATATAATATTTAGGAGAAATCCAATGACAAGGAGAAATGTAAATGCCATGAAAAGTCTTCTTTAATGCAACGTTTCGAGCAATACGCTCATCTTCAGGCTGTTTAATAACAATGTGAAATTAAAATCAATATTGAATGAAAAACAAAACAGAAAATTTCTATAACCTATTCATGAAGACAAATTTTAAAGACTGAGAAAAGAGAGTTAAATTCTAAGTTATACAGATTTACATATAAAAATTAAGAAGCTATTTTTAAATACATATAGTAAATGTGAAATTAATACACTGGAAAAATTAACAATAGTACACTGGAATAATGAAACTAACTACCTTACACTGCAGTTTCCGAGGCTAACTGAATTGAACAGAGGCAATACGGGAAAACAAGAGATGGCGAGGGCGATTGGGGAAGGGGGGATTATAAGGAATTGGGGAAGGAGGAGGGATCATAGCAAATTGAGCGGGACGGCAGATGAGTCAACATTTAGACTCGGGGACAATGTTTTGATGAAAAGCGATTCCAAAATTCTTATTGAGTTGGGACAAGTATTACAACCAAGAATTTTAAAATTGTCTAAAGTGACATCAATTTTACATTCTATGCTGTGTTCGCGAATCCTAGAAACTTCTTTAGTTTTTAAAATTTTACCTGTTCGGCCACTTATTCCCATATGCGAATAAAATCTAGCCCTGAGAGAGCGAACAGTGCTGCCAATGTAATTCCCAAGGAGACACCTAGGGCAGGTAAATAAATATACAACACCGCTACGCAACGAGTCAGGGGTTCGATCCTTCGCTGAGAAAAAGCTACCTAAAGACGTTTTATTAATAAATATGATGCGGAAATCAGTATGATAAAAAAATTTCTTTAACAATTTTGTAAATTTAAGCTTAAATTCCTTATTCAAGGACCCATTTCAGGTACCAAGAAATATTTTATATCCTTCGGCACTGTAATACATGGAAGTTGAGGGCTATAAACACTATTTAAGAACGATCTAATTAGTTTGTCTACATATTGAACAGGAAAACTATTATTAGTAAAGTATGATCTTAGATTATTAAATTCATCATTAAGTAAGGTAAAACTAGAGGTCAAATTATATCCTCTGAACAGGAGAGTTTTAATACAAGACATCTTATAGTTGAAATCAGTAAAACTAAAAAAATTCATGCCCAAACCAGTGAAAGTGGGTTTCCTGTAAACTGATGTAGTAATAGAATCACCGTTTTTCGAAATTAAAAGATCTAAGAAGGGGAGGGAGCCATTTTGCTCAGTTTCCATTGTATACGTTATATTGGGGTGCAAAGAATTTAGGAAGTTAAAGAATTGTTGCGCTTGTACCGCATTATCAAAGACTGCTATCGAATCATCAACGAAGCGTCGATAGAAAATTGGCTTGAGATGAGTGGGAGATTGTCTAAAAATTACACTTTCTAAATGAGTCATAAAAAAATCAGCTGCTAACGGTCCGACAGGTGATCCCATCCCTACTCCATCAATTTGTTGGTAAACCTTATTGTTGAAAGTGAAATAGCATTGTTTGAAGACCAATTCTAAAAGTTCCTTAAAATGAGACAATGAAAAACCATGAAAATTATCAACTGAGCTAAAAACCCTATCCAAAATAATGGCAATAGTTTCAGAACAGGTACATTTGTGAAAAGCGACTTTACATCAAAACTGACAAAAAACTTTTTTGAATCGAAGTTTTTACCAAGGAGGTCTTTTTGGAATTCAAACGAGTTATTTATAGTGTAAGCATTTTTCGCAAAGGGGGCAAAATTTGTTGTTCGTCTCCTGTCCCCCTTTGCGAAAAATGCTTACACTATAAATAACTCGTTTGAATTCCAAAAAGACCTCCTTGGTAAAAACTTCGATTCAAAAAAGTTTTTTGTCAGTTTTGATGTAAAGTCGCTTTTCACAAATGTACCTGTATCTGAAACTATTGCCATTATTTTGGATAGGGTTTTTAGCTCAGTTGATAATTTTCATGGTTTTTCATTGTCTCATTTTAAGGAACTTTTAGAATTGGTCTTCAAACAATGCTATTTCACTTTCAACAATAAGGTTTACCAACAAATTGATGGAGTAGGGATGGGATCACCTGTCGGACCGTTAGCAGCTGATTTTTTTATGACTCATTTAGAAAGTGTAATTTTTAGACAATCTCCCACTCATCTCAAGCCAATTTTCTATCGACGCTTCGTTGATGATTCGATAGCAGTCTTTGATAATGCGGTACAAGCGCAACAATTCTTTAACTTCCTAAATTCTTTGCACCCCAATATAACGTATACAATGGAAACTGAGCAAAATGGCTCCCTCCCCTTCTTAGATCTTTTAATTTCGAAAAACGGTGATTCTATTACTACATCAGTTTACAGGAAACCCACTTTCACTGGTTTGGGCATGAATTTTTTTAGTTTTACTGATTTCAACTATAAGATGTCTTGTATTAAAACTCTCCTGTTCAGAGGATATAATTTGACCTCTAGTTTTACCTTACTTAATGATGAATTTAATAATCTAAGATCATACTTTACTAATAATAGTTTTCCTGTTCAATATGTAGACAAACTAATTAGATCGTTCTTAAATAGTGTTTATAGCCCTCAACTTCCATGTATTACAGTGCCGAAGGATATAAAATATTTCTTGGTACCTGAAATGGGTCCTTTGAATAAGGAATTTAAGCTTAAATTTACAAAATTGTTAAAGAAATTTTTTTATCATACTGATTTCCGCATCATATTTATTAATAAAACGTCTTTAGGTAGCTTTTTCTCAGCGAAGGATCGAACCCCTGACTCGTTGCGTAGCGGTGTTGTATATTTATTTACCTGCCCTAGGTGTCTCCTTGGGAATTACATTGGCAGCACTGTTCGCTCTCTCAGGGCTAGATTTTATTCGCATATGGGAATAAGTGGCCGAACAGGTAAAATTTTAAAAACTAAAGAAGTTTCTAGGATTCGCGAACACAGCATAGAATGTAAAATTGATGTCACTTTAGACAATTTTAAAATTCTTAGTTGTAATACTTGTCCCAACTCACTAAGAATTTTGGAATCGCTTTTCATCAAAACATTGTCCCCGAGTCTAAATGTTGACTCATCTGCCGTCCCGCTCAATTTGCTATGATCCCTCCTCCTTCCCCAATTCCTTATAATCCCCCTTCCCCAATCGCCCTCGCCATCTCTTGTTTTCCCGTATTGCCTCTGTTCAATTCAGTTAGCCTCGGAAACTGCAGTGTAAGGTAGTTAGTTTCATTATTCCAGTGTACTATTGTTAATTTTTCCAGTGTATTAATTTCACATTTACTATATGTATTTAAAAATAGCTTCTTAATTTTTATATGTAAATCTGTATAACTTAGAATTTAACCCTCTTTTCTCAGTCTTTAAAATTTGTCTTCATGAATAGGTTATAGAAATTTTCTGTTTTGTTTTTCATTCAATATTGATTTTAATTTCACATTGTTATTAAACAGCCTGAAGATGAGCGTATTGCTCGAAACGTTGCATTAAAGAAGACTTTTCATGGCATTTACATTTCTCCTTGTCATTGGATTTCTCCTAAATATTAAATTGAAGCTCTGTAGAAGCAACCCGCATGATTATATATATATATATATATATATATATATTAGTGGTGGACCAGATGTCAGTTTTTCAACGTCTGCGAATGCGGATGCGGATTTTTAATTTCATATCCGCGGATGCGGATTCGGATATTTAGTTAATCTATCAATATAATATAGAATTATGAACATATGACATAATTTTTCAAATTTCGTGATATTACTATTATGGCAGGCAATGCATAAGAATTAAAATTAATATTAATGTTTTCATTATGATAAAAATAATAACTTTCTCAAGAGTTTCAGCCACAGAAAATTCAATGAAACAAGTTTCATTCAATTTTCTGTGTTACCAGGTACTGTATTTATATTTTGAGGTTTATATATTTGTTTGTTCATTAATAATTAATACTTTACATGAAATGTGCATGACTGGGCCTTGTAAGCTACTTATAAGTTAATTTAATTGTAAATTGCATAATTTATTAGAGATAATATCCGCATAACATCCGCAGTCAGAAGTGCGGATGCGGATGTTAAAAATGATGCGGATATCCGGTCCACCACTAATATATATATATATATATATATATATATATATATAATATATATATTCACAATTTTCACGTGAACGTTATTAAATGTTTATGACCCGACAAGACAATTTCGAGTGCTTTCGTGTGACAGAAGTTCTTAAGGAAGGTGAAAGTGTTGTAATGAATTGTCCTTTCATGTTCCTTGCGGATTATATATATATACACACACAAATCACACACACACACACATACTCGTATATTACTTTGTTTGGGTTTGAAAAACCGTTTACGTTCCACCTGTGTCTGACCCCTCTGCAGAGCATCCCGCCTCATTTGGAGGACTTGATGAAGGAGAGAGTTACTTTTAACTATCATCCTACATTCATAGTCAGCTATACACATGGCTGGCCAGGGACTTTAAACAGGAGATTTCTCACGTTAAAGCACGTAAAAGCTTTGGACCTTGTATTCTGAGAGTAATTTCCGTATTTGTTTCCGTATTTCGTGTTCTACTACAGTTGGGATAATAAAGAATCTACCTTTTCTCTTATTTCAATGTGCTTCCATTATTACATTTCTAAAGGTTGGAACATATCCTCCGAATATTTTCCATATGTATATTATTGTGTATCACTCACGTCTTATTTCTAGAGTGGAGAGTAGGAAGGATTGTAGTTGTGACCAGTAGTGTCCATCTTTCGTTTCCTCTGTTTTAAACGTAAAAGCTATCTGTATGGCTTCTATGTTTACTGTACGATGTCTGTTTTCTGTATGGGCTTGTGAGTACTCAGCAATATTCAGTTATTGGTAGGACTAAACCCTTTCATACTTTTAGCAGGATATATATATATATATATATATATATATATATATATATATATATATATATATATATATATATATACTGTATATAATTATATATATATATATATATATATATATATATCTATATATATATATATATATACACCTTTTCCGGAGATGTTAACCACTGCCCCACCAAGGCGTCTATCTATCTATCTATCTATCTATTTGTCCCCTTCCTTTCCCATGGCAACTGAAAACATACGCGAAGGAAATGTTTATTTTTTTCTTTTTTCCTTTTCCTCTTCTTTTGCATTAAAGTGGTGAGTTTGACATTTGTGTATGACGTATAAGGCAATAGTACCAACCTTAAATCTAAAATCCGGTAATATGAGATACTATTTTAGTCGTAATAATTTATAAGTATCTACGGTATAATTTTTTAAAGTATAACGTTACGATAAATTTAATGATAATAATGAACACGAATATTTACGTAGATTTTTTGAAGTTGTAGAAATAGAGTAATTTAAGCAATGTTGATGAACGTTTCTATTGCGGACGTTTTGGAAGCAAAAGATGTGAATTACGTCTACGAGAAAACTATAGAAAGGAATCTTTTTCCACAGCTTTTGTTTCTTGTTTTATTATTTAAAATATAATGTTTCTCTCAGACACTCCTTTAAGTTTAATATAATATCGTCTTAATAATTATTATGCCGAAAAATTTAATAATGTCAGAAAATTTCGATTACAAGCGCGCAATAAAATATTAAGACGGAATAATCTATATTATGCTATTTGGACTTCTTGGTACGAAAACGTCTGTCTGTAGCTCCACTTAACTTCGATATTACAGTATTATTTCTAATCAGTTGTATATATTTCTATCCTTAGTATATGAACTGTCATTGTATTAATAATATTTGTCATATGGACTATTGTCTGCCAATAAACCTTTTCATTTTCATTTTCATTTCATTATTATTTTTTAACTGTCGCAACGTCAAAAGTCGTATGATAGGAGTGACCCACAACTGAATCTGGATTCAGAACCCAGGATGGCTTCAGAATAAAAAACAGAACATTAGTCTCCCATTTAGCCACTTACCAGACCCAAAATCACTTCGCTTTGCTGATCTCATTGGAAGGGGTTTGAAGA
Organism: Bathynomus jamesi; assembly: GCA_023014485.1. Taxonomy (NCBI): domain Eukaryota; kingdom Metazoa; phylum Arthropoda; class Malacostraca; order Isopoda; family Cirolanidae; genus Bathynomus; species Bathynomus jamesi. Next base: position 420,263 of record JAJOZX010003133.1, read on the forward strand.
CATGGGCAAGCTATTTATACTTTCCAATTTAAAATATACTGATACATTTTTCCATGTAATGCATTTCAGTAGTACTAAAAGAAAACAATTCCTAGAAACAGATTTTAGGATGTGCTTATAAGGAATGGAGGGAAGCGTTTTTTAATTTTGCTTACTTTATATGATAACTGAAAATCAACATAATTGTATACTGTTCACAAATAAATATCGCAATCCAATGTGAATTGGTATTCAGAATGTAAATAGGTTAATGTAACTAATAGGATTTCTTTAGTTTTAAGTAGTGCAAGGTGGAGTTGTTTGTCTTACCTTTTCAGTCTTTGCCTTGATGGTTATGAAAGGTCATAAAAAGTCATAAAAGATGGCAGTGACGATGTTATGAGTCCCTTGGAAAAAAGCTGCGTCGTGTATTGTATATTTGACTTCGTCGATAGATGGCTGGAGGGTGGGCGTTTATGGCTGTGAGTTGTCAACTATGATTTTTTTTCAGACCAGAGTGAAGGTGTCATATATTTCATTTTTAGTTTTTAAAACTCAGTTCCTTACTTTGATAGTCGGAGGTTGTTACTGCTGTTGTTGTTGCTGGTCCATTGAACTTATTTCATTTTAACACTTGTGAATTTATTTGAATTTGTGAGTGATAAAGTGACTCTATTAATTGAAAGATTCAAAGAGTGGCTTTAATGTGAAAAATACTCTGTATGAATTGGTCCCCAATTAACCCACCCCTAATATCTCTAGTCGAACTGTAGAGTAGGTTAAGCGTAGCCTTGTAGCGGTCAGCCTAGAGTTTCCGGAAATGGTCCAGAGTGGGCAGAGTAATTTCACGTCCACAATAGGATTCCTCACCAAATTAGGTTAGGGTAATTTACCTTAGCCTTTGTTAAGCTATGAGTTGATGCTAGGTCTTAGTCTTAGTCTTATTATTATTATTATTATTTTAAATGCAAATTATGCTTTAAGGACTCTTGCCCTGATTTTAACTCTTTTGTGGAAGTAGTAGAGCATTTGAAATTGGTTGAAAAACTCAAGTTGAACATGAGTGATTTATTTGATGAGGTTTCAGTACTAAAAGAGAATTATGCAACTTTATCAGCCTCTGGTAAATTTCAAAGTTGTTCGAGCACTTCAGGGCGTTGGTATTTACTTTTGAAAAGCGTTGATTTCAAGTTTTTAAACATTTTCAAGGTGATTTCTTACGTTCTTTCAGTGCCAGGCACTTCAGCATTTTCAGAAAGGATATTTAGTGTTATGAACTCAAAGTGGAATGATGAGAGAAACAGATGTTCACTTCCTCTTATTAAGAGCGAACTATTGATTTACTTCAATTTTAAAGATAATTGTTTAGATTTTGCAGAGAAAATAAAAAATGATGTCAAAGTTCTTAAGGCTTCTTCTCGAAGTAGTACTAAATATGCTCAACATGAATAATTCCTAGATTAAATAGTTATTTTTGTTTTACTTTTTGCTGTTTTCTTTTGTATAATATTAAATGAAGTAAAAAGTAAAAAGAATTTATTTTATTTTTACAAATAAACTACCTAACTGGCGAAATTAGTTTAGTTTAGTTAGATACAGTAGTGGTACTGCTCTCGTCTATATTCAAGAACATTTTAAATATAGTAAAAATCAAAGATGTTGAAATAAATATTTATCCTATAACATTTAAAATTTTTTTTGGGAGCATCATTCTCTCTCTCTCTCTCTCTCTCTCTCTCTCTCTCTCTCTCTATATATATATATATATATATTATATATATAAATTTGAGAATCTGGGAGTGGCAGCTTGAAAACGTTTTGAGTGTCCTTTAATCCGGTCATCAAAATCTGGCAACCCTAGGTCACTCTCAGACCACAATATAGGCCTAATTTAACTCGCCCTAGTTTATGTTGTTAACTGAGGTTTAGATACAACTAATCATTTACTGAGTGTTATTAGACTCCCTCTTCTCTTTGCTCAATTTTTGAGAGCGTATATGGAAAAAATAGGTCCTGCTCCAACTAGAGTAGCCTAAACACAGCCTAGGCTACGTTGAAGATGGAAGACCTAGGCTAAAGATGAACCAGCCTAGCTATGTGTCCATAAACTGGACTTCCATACTTTATTGTTAAACAATTACAGCTGAAATGTCAGCTTATTTAACTTAAATTTAATAACCTAAGGGAAATTTATGAACTTCTTACCTTGAAATGATATAAAATCTTAAATTTAATTTTTTGACACCAATGATGAATTTTTTATTCCTGCTTCTTCTTCTAACCCTTCCTTTCTCTTTTTTAGTTGTTCTTATTATGGCGATTTTTTTTTCTTCCCAAAAACATGTTGCCATTTCTAGCTATGGGATCTTTTTTCTTTTCATCCCATATTTGTTTCTTGGTTGGTCTTTTTAATTTTTCTCAGCAAGAGTTCAAGTTCTCCTTCTGATTTACTTTTATTGTTATTATTTTTGAATGTCAATGTGACTTATCCAAGATTAGGTGGGTCTTCCATTTCGGTACTCCCAAATTTTCCACAGCGTACTTGCTGGTGGAGATCTTTTTCTCTTTTCAAGCCCCTTCGTTCGCTATGCCGTTCTCCCTTCCAAGTTTCTCCCTTTCCCTGCGTAATTTTTTGTCTTTTTTTTTTGTTTTAATTCAGTTTTGTTATTTTATTCAAGGTTAAGGTTTTCACAGCAAATAACCCTTCCCCACCCGGGCCACCATTTTAGTTATGGAAAAAATAGGTCCTGCTCCAACTAGAGTAGCCTAAACACAGCCTAGGCTACGTTGAAGATGGAAGACCTAGGCTAAAGATGAACCAGCCTAGCTATGTGTCTATAAACTGGACTTCCATACTTTATTGTTAAACAGTTACAGCTGAAATGTCAGCTTATTTAACCTAAATTTAATAACCGAAGGGAAATTTATGAACTTCTTACCTTGAAATGATATAAAATCTTAAATTTAATTTTTGACACCAATGATGAATTTTTATTCCTGCTTCTTCTTCTAACCCTTCCTTTCTTTTTTTAGTTGTTCTTATTATGATTTTTTTTCTTCCAAAACATGTTGCCATTTCTAGCTATGGGATCTTTTTTCTTTTCATCCCATATTTGTTTCTTGTTGGTGTCTTTTTAATTTTTCTCAGCAAGAGTTCAGTTCTCCTTCTGATTTATTATTGTTATTATTTTAATGTCAATATGGCTTATCCAAGATTAGGTGGGTCTTCCATTTCGGTACTCCCAAATTTTCCACACATTGGGGCCAGCCAGAAAGGAAAAATTGCATGTGAAACCCAATTTTTTCTTTAATATTTGTTAACCCATCTTAGATTACCTATAATTTATGTTTTATTTGTTATTCCATTTTTGTTTTTCCTCACTTTTTAATATAAAAAGTGTAGCATTTTATAAAGTCCTCACTCTTTCCAAAATGAAAGGGTGTTGCATTTTAATTTATTTTCCATAGGAAATATTACAATACTCCAGCCCTTATCTTTTGTTGTAACATCTGCCTAGCTCGTAGAGCAGTTGAACGTTGTGGTCTACTATTTGTGGTATAGGTTATTGTAGTAGTAGGACTAGTTACATCATTTATTGAACAGGTTAGGTTTGGTATAGTTTGGGTCAAATTTTGATCATCATCAGAATCTATTATAGATTCATCTTCATGATCATTTTTGTTAACAGTAGTTGGTCCTACTTCTAGGGGGTATAAGAGTGATACATCTCTTATAGTTTCACCTGAAGCAGTTTTAAGTTTTACAACCCTGGTTAATCCATCTTCCCCAGTTTTTAGTTCTAAAACTCTACCTAATGGCCAACACTGTCTTGGTGTATTTTGTCTAATTAGAACTACATCTCCTACCCTGATTTCATTAACCCAGTCTTTGTTTTGTATATATTTATGCCTTTCTCTCAACCCAACAAGGTATTCATCACTCCATTGCTTTTTAAATTTTGTTTTTATATTTGTTATTTGTGATAATCTATTTTGCAAATCATGATTATTATCACTCCAAGGTGGATCATCCAAGGAGATATTGTAATCAGGTAGAAGGTTAATGACTTCTCCCTTAATCAAATGATTTGGGGTGAGAGGCTCTACATCATTAATATTATCCCCTACATAAGTAAGAGGTCTGTTATTGACAACATTCTCAATTTCACTAATGAGAGTGAGAAGTTCAAAGAATTCAATTTGTTTTTTACCTATTGATTTCTTTAGGCAATTCTTTATTGTTTGGATATTCCTTTCCCAGATTGCTCCATACCATGGTGATGCAACAGGGATGTATTTCCATTTTATTTTGTTATTTTGTAGATATGTTATGGTATGTGAATTTTGTAATATGTCATTTATTTGGTTTTCACCAGCCTTGAAATATGTTGCATTATCTGTCCAAACAATTTTGGGTACAGAATGCTTAGCACAAAATCTTCTAAAGCCATAGACAAATGACTGCTCTAGAAGATGAACATGTGTAAAGTATGATGTACATTTTTTGTTCTGTTGTTCCCAGACCAACAGTCAAACTTCCTGTATAGTCTATGCCAACTGTTTCAAAAGGCCTATTAAAGGTGACTCTCTCTGTTGGCAAATCAGGAGGATTGGTCTTCCTGAAAGATCTGGAATGAATCCTTTTGCAGGTGACACAGTTATTCAAAACTGTCTTTACAGTCATTCTGCCTTTGGGTATCCAATACAACTTTCTAATGGCATTTAATGTTTGTGGAACCCATGTGATAAAGTTCATTGTGTTTCTCTCTAATAATTAGGGTTGTAATGTGATGGAACCTAGGAAGAAGAAGGGGTTGTTTACTGTTATATGTGATTTGTGATTTGTTTAATCTACCCTTACATCTTAATAAGCCATCTTTGTCAATGTAAAGATTCAAGTTTATTACCACAGAGGGTACTTTGTTCATTTGTTTACCAATTGTTAGAAAATCTATTTCATTTTTGTATTCTGTTTGTTGTATGTGGTTAATCCAATATTTGGTAGCTAGACTTGTATACATTTCATTATCATTATTTCTTTGTTTATTTATTTTCTTTAAACAGTTGTGAATGAATCTGAGACAGTAAGATGTTACCCTTACAAGTTTGCCAAAGTCAGAATAATTGTTATAATCTAATAGTGGCTCAACTTTATTTGTGGTTATCATGTTAAGTTTTACATTAATTTGTTCTGCTGGCCACATTGTTTCATCCTGAATGAATTCAGGTCCATGAAACCAATTTTTGTTGGATTTTAGTAATTTACAGGATAATCCTCTTGTAAGAAAGTCTGCAGGATTTTGTTTTGTTGGAATGTATCTGAAGGTTATGTCCAAATTTTGTCTAGCTTCTTTAATGTCTCTTAATCTGTTACGGACAAAGATGTTTTTTGAGTTTAACTCATCAGAGTTGATCCATGCCAAGCAGATTTGACTGTCAAGCCAAATATATGTAGTTGTGATGTTTACATCATGTAGACTTCATGGAGAAATACTGTTATTTTTACAGCTAGATAACCTGCAAGTAGTTCAAGCTGAGGAATAGTTTTCTTTTGTTTTAAGGGTGTTACTTTCCCCTTGGCATAGATCAAATGGCTGCCATCCTCACCTACAAGGTAAGCGCAACAGCCATACACCTTTTCACTGGCATCGCCAAATACATGCAAGGTTTGAGGTGTATCTCTGTGTCCACAAACTCTGGGAATATTTATGTTTTGTAGTTTATTGAGATCTTTAGCTAACCTTTTCCAGCTATCTTGTTGTTTATTGGTTATAGGATCATCCCAGTCTACTTTCTGTTTCCAAAATTCTTGTAAAAGAACCCTGGATCTGATAGTAGAAGGAAGGAGTAAACCCATAGGATCAAATATTTTTGAACTTTCGGATAAGATCTTTCTTTTTGTGTTAGCTGTTGTATCTAAGGTGTAGCCTTTTGTGCAGAGTGAGTCATGAACTTTAGAATCTGAGTTCAAATCCCAGATCATGCCTAATGTTTTCACCCTGTTTGTTGGTTCTTAATCCTTTGTCTTCTGATTTTATTTTTTGATTTAGTCTCATTATTTGTGATCCACTCTCTTAATTCAAAATTACCTTCTTTCATTATTTTATCTGCTTTTATGTAAACTTCATTTAATTCTGACTCTTTTGGTTGATCCTACAAGGTTATCTACATAGAAGTGATCTTTCAAGAACTGAACAGTTAAATCATTTTCATCATACAAATTTAAGTGATGTTTGATGGTTAAAGCCAGTAAACTAGGACTTGCATTTGCTCCAAACAAAACCACATTAAATTTAAATGTTTTAAACCCTTTATTTAAGTCATATGGATCATTAAACCACAAGAATCTTAGTTGATCTTTGTCATAGTATTTTTCAGATGAATTCTCAAAAAAGCTTTGCTTATATCACTTTGAACTGCATAGTCATCTAATCTAAATCTTAGAAGGATTTTTACAAGGTCTGAAATAAGATTAGGCCCCTCTATGAGACAGTCATTCAAGCTATGCTTATTGCCATCTTTAAGACTACAGTTATACACAACTCTAAGTTTTGTTGTGGGTGCATCCTTTCTATAGACTCCTGTGTGAGTAAGATAATGGCAGTTGTCTTTTTTAAAGGGGTGATCTTTAACTTCTTCAATGAAGCCTTTTTCTAACTGGTCCTTGAAAACATCATCATACATTTTAATTCTATTGTCATTTTTTAATCTTTTCATCAAATTATAGAGATGACCTTTAGCTACCTTTAGATTATCATTTAATTTTGGACTATTGATCTTCCAAGGTAGTTCAATTGAATAATGGCCATTTTCATACATGATGGTATTTTCAAAATTTTCAACCATTAATTGATTTTCATCTGTATGATCACCATCTTGCACCCCCACTGACTCTAATAGCCAGAGCTGTTGTACACCTTTATCTAATTCTTCAGTTGTTAATGATTTATTTAATATTTCAGTATTTATGTCATTATTTGAGTTGTGTAAGACCTTGTCATAATAGGGCAAGTTTGTTAGTCATATATTTTTATTTTTCATTATTTTATATTTATCTATGTGTCCCAGTGGAGCTATACCCCAGTGAGTATCTAGAGCCATCCCATCTCCTATTCTGACTATGCCCTTCTGAATTAAGTGAATATAATCAGCTCCAATTAACATTTGAACATTATCTATTGTATCATTTAAATTTCTATCTGCAATTTTATATTGCTTTTTAAGTTGTTGTATTACTTGTTTTAAATTTGGTATTTTAAATTTTTGTTGACCAACTTGTTAATGACTACTGCTTCTATGTGTGTTTTATTCTCTGTGGGTATATCCAGATCTAAATTGACTGTACTATATTTTTCTTTCTGTTCATTTTCTTTGACAAATGATATTATACACAATTCTTGTTTGAACATTTTTATGAGTTTGTAGGCCTAATTGATTAACTAATGATTGATCTACAAATGTTTGTTGGGAACAAGAACCTATTAGACATCTTATAGGAGTTGTCCCACCTTTTTTATTTTTTAAATCTAAAGTTATTGTAGGTAGGAATGCACTAGAATTTTTATTGACATTATTTATTGATACATGTCCATTAAATGTTTTTTCATTTTTCTTCGTGTTTTGTTTATTTGAATTTTTAAATGAATCACAAAGACAAGAGACATGATTTAAACTTTCACAATTAACACATTTGAATCTTGTGAAAAAAACTATATAGGGCTATGGGTTGATTGCTTGTGCCCTCATCCGTTGGAAATTTCCAGCAGACTTCAGTGGAGGGTTACCGACAAAAGCCCTATGCTTTTTCGTTAGAGAGTTATGAATATGTAGGTCTTTAAAGGACCTTTTTATATTTAAGTGATTACGGTAATTTTAGCGCCGGGATTTGGGAAGCCTTATGTTAATGAAAAGAAATTGCCCCACCTTAATTTTGCTGGGTCCTTGGTTTGCTTCGATGGAGGGCGTTACGATCATCTTCGGTGTAGGGCCGCCACGATCGAGTTTCGCGACGAATTTACTTAAGGTAATTAATATAGGCAGTCACTATATAAACCCCTGAAGGAATAGGCCTATCCTTTTATAGTCATTAGGTTTTATATTATAAGGAATTCACTCAGAATTTTAGGGGGGACAAGAACATCCTCCCTGTTTAAAGCTTCGCTGTAACATAAACAGCCCTGAGAGCCGTTCCTTGGTTCTGGTGTATTATTTGCCGAACTAGCAAAATTTTGTTTGGTCTACTTCTCTGTGGTAGATTAAACAATAAATTGAGTTTTCTTGTTGCTATGTGAGGCTGATTCATACATACAGGTTCTTTGTACGTATGGCAATTCAATTATTTCATTCCCAATAGGCTATGTCGCCAATCCCGAGGCATTTTTGTATAGATATTTAATTCAATTAATTAATAATTTATATTTAATTATGAAATAAATGTACCACATATGATACCATGTTGTGAGTGCGTATAGTTTTTCCATATACTGGGGGGGGCCGGAGAAAAATTTGTATGTTGTAGATCAAATTTTTTGATAAACTGTGTTTTAAACCATGTGAAATGGATTGAAAAGAATGAAATAGGAATTTAGGGAGAGAGAGGTTACTCAAGACCTATTTAAATATTAAAGTTCAAGAGGCCAACTTCTCAAGTTTAGTTAAAGTTATATCAATCAGTTTGACTCCCTTTAGGTATAGGAAATTTATGGAATTAAAGTATGGTTATTAAGCATTTTAACTTTGCTCAATTTGTGTAAGGTTTATAAGTCACCAGTTTTAATTTGTTCTTGTAAAAGTTTTCTGGCTTTCAAAGCAGTCTTTCTTTGAGGCCTGTCTGGTTTAGTGGGACCCCCATGTGGTGTATTTTGTTGTGGGTATCCCTGATGATGAGATTTGTGAAGTGATTTCTCCTTGGAAGAAGAATTGGGTGCTTAGAGTTGTAAGTCAAAGTTGACTTGTTAAGCCTTCCTTTACACCTTATCAGACCCTCTGTATCCAGGTACAGATTTAGATCCATGACAAGTGAAGGAATTCCTTTGTTTAATGTGTTACTGGACCTAAGATACTTCAACTCCTTGTCAAATTCTGAAGCTTGTATCTGTTGGAGCCAGTATTTTGTTGCAGTTTCTGTTAAGTTAGAAAAGGCCTTCTGAGGACAGTGTTTGAGAAGGTAGCTATTGACAAACTTGCAGCAATAGACTGTAATTCTCAAGAGTTTGTTGAGGTCTGAATAAAGGTGAGAGTCAAATATAGGTTTGTCCTCAGTGATCTTTTCAGTTGTTGTAGAGTTGAGTGTGAGGTTAACTACTTTGGCTGGCCAAAGATCCTCACATGTTAGCCATTCGGGCTCTTCATACCAGATTTTATTTGTTTTCAACAGCTTGTAAGAGAGCCCTCTTGTCAAAAAGTCTGCAGGATTCTCTTTTGTTTTTATGTACCTAAATTTGATACCAAGGTTTGTGTTTGCAGTTTTGATTTCTGTTAGTCTGTTTTTCACAAATATGTTTTTGCAAGAAGTTGTATCTGTGTTGGTCACCCATGTTAAATTTGACTGTCTGTCCTTAAGTAAATGTTTGTTATGTCAACTTCTTTATACACTTGTGAAAGAAAGTCTGCTGTTTTAACTCCCAATGAGACAGCTAATAATTCAAGTTGTGGTACAGTTTTATTTTGGTTTAAGGGTGCCACTTTTGCCTTTGAATAAACCAAGTTACTTTCATTTTCACTTGTTAAATAGGCACAACACCCGTAGGCTTGTGTGCTGGCATCTGTAAAAATGTGTAGTGTTTGCGATTTCAATCTGTAGCCAGCACATCTTGATACGTAGATGTCTTGAACTTTGTTCAAGTCTGTGGCTAATTTTTTCCAATGAAGTTGGTCTTCCACTGAAAGTGGTTCATCCCAATCAATTTTCTTTTTCCATAAGTCTTGCAAAGGGTTTTGGATCTTATGGTTGCTGGTAAATATAATCCAATGGGGTCGAAAATTTTGGATGATTCTGAAAGCACTTGTCTTTTTGTATCGGCATTTGGATTTAAGTTATAACTCTTTGTGCAAAGAGTGTCATCGTGTTCGGAATTCTGTTTTAAAAACCAAAGCATTCCAAGTGTTTTCGTGTAATTGTTTGGTTCAATGTTCCCATTGTTGTCTTTTGTTATTTGTTCATTTAATTTAGGAGAATTAGAAAGAGTTTGTACTGTATTCAAACCTCCTACCACTTCAGACTAGTCAATACCCGTAGTTTTAGTGGAGTAAATTTACTCCTCCACAGGTAGATCTGGAGGGCTTGGGGCTTTGAATCCTGTACTGTTTTTGTGTTGTTTGGCCTATGGCCAAGGGGGGCCACAAGACCCTTTTTGTTTGGTCTCTGGCCAAAGGAGGCCACAAGACCCTTGTTGTTTGGTCTCTGGCCACTGGAGGCCACAAGACCAATGTTGTTTGGTCTCTGGCCAAGGGAGGCCACAAGACCAATGTTGTTTGGTCTCTGGCCAAGGGAGGCCACAAGACCAATGTTGTTTGGTCTCTGGCCAAGGGAGGCCACAAGACCCTTGTTGTTTGGTCTCTGGCCAAAGGAGGCCACAAGACCCTTGATGAATATGTTGGGCTATGGCCAAGTGAGACCATCAGCCCCTTGATGAATATGTTGGGCTATGGCCAAGTGAGACCATCAGCCCCTTGATGAATAGGTTGGGCTATGGCCGAGTGAGACCATCAGCCCCTTGATGAATAGGTTGGGCTATGGCCGAGGTAGGCCATCAGTCCATTTGATGAATTTGTTGGGCTATGGCCAAGGTAGGCCATCATCCCTTTTGATGAATTTGTTGGGCTATGGCCAAGGTAGGCCAAGGCCCTTTGATGATTTGTTGGGCTATGGCCAAGGGTAGGCCATCAGCCCTTTGATGAATTTGTTGGGCTATGGCCCTGGGTAGGCCATCAGCCCTTTGATGATTTGTTGGGCTATGGCCAAGGGTAGGCCATCAGCCGTTTGATGAATTTGTTGGGCTATGGCCAAGGGTAGGCCATCAGCCGTTTGATGAATTTGTTGGGCTATGGCCAAGGGTAGGCCATCAGCCGTTTGATGAATTTGTTGGGCTATGGCCAAAGGTAGGCCAAGGCCCTTTGATGATTTGTTGGGCTATGGCCAAGGGTAGGCCATCAGCCCTTTGATGAATTTGTTGGGCTATGGCCAAGGTAGGCCAAGGCCCTTTGATGATTTGTTGGGCTATGGCCAAGGGTAGGCCATCAGCCCTTTGATGAATTTGTTGGGCTATGGCCAAGGTAGGCCAAGGCCCTTTGATGATTTGTTGGGCTATGGCCAAGGGTAGGCCATCAGCCCTTTGATGAATTTGTTGGGCTATGGCCAAGGTAGGCCAAGGCCCTTTGATGATTTGTTGGGCTATGGCCAAGGGTAGGCCATCAGCCCTTTGATGAATTTGTTGGGCTATGGCCAAGGTAGGCCAAGGCCCTTTGATGATTTGTTGGGCTATGGCCAAGGGTAGGCCATCAGCCCTTTGATGAATTTGTTGGGCTATGGCCAAGGTAGGCCAAGGCCCTTTGATGATTTGTTGGGCTATGGCCAAGGGTAGGCCATCAGCCCTTTGATGATTTGTTGGGCTATGGCCAAGGGTAGGCCATCAGCCCTTTGATGTAGTAATTTGGGCTATGGCCAAAGTAGCCATAAAACCCTTTAGAGTAGAGTAGTTTGTTTGTATGTGTCACTGTGTAACCATATAAATTTGGCACAAAATTATGTGCACAGAGTTAGAGCGCAGCAATAAAAGCTTTTACTCTCCGATCCTTGGTTATGTTTAGACAGGTTGTTGTGTTTGAGACACATGAAAGAGTAGTGTGTGTGTGTGTGTGTATCATTCCTCCGAATCCAGTTGGTCTTCAAAACTTGGATTCACCACTCCAATGAAGTTAATACCCGTAGTTATGAATGAGTAAATGTTGTGTATCCTACAGGTAGGTCTGGAAGGTTTGGGGTTTTGAAGGAATCAAATCTGTTTGCAAGGAATGTTTGTGTCTGTTGATGAAATCTGTTGTGATTCTTCCTTTAAAAGAAGAATTGGATGTTTGGAGTCGTATGTATATATTTATATACTGTACCGTACGTATGTGTGTAAATGTGTATTTTGTTATAGGGTTTAATTTTGGGTTTTGGGTTAGGTTAATCAATTTGGCTGAGTAAAGATCCTCAAACGTTGCATTTGAGACCCTTATATCAAGCCTTGTCTGTTTTATGCCTATATGTCAAATAGGACTTAGAATAGGTTGGGCCTATATGTCAAATAGGACTTGGAATAGGTTGGGCCTATATGTCAAATAGGACTTGGAATAGGTTAAATAGGACTTGGTGTGCCTATATGTCAAATAGGACTTCGAATAGGTAATAGGTTGGGCCTATATGTCAAATAGGACTTGGTGTGCCTATATGTCAAATAGGATTTGGAATAGGTTGGGCCTATGTCAAATAGGACTTGGAATAGGGTCACTAATAGGTGTTAGGTGGGTGTAGGTTCGAATTTGTGCAATTGCTTTAGGTCTTTGTGATGTTACAGGTTTTAGTCGAATTTTGTGATGTTACAGGTTTTAGTCGAATTTTGTGATGTTACAGGTCTGAGTCGAATTTTGTGATGTTACAGGTCTGAGTCGAATTTTGTGATGTTAATGAGTCTTATGAGTAAGTTAAATTGCTGAAATAAATTTTATAACCTACCTACACCACAGGTTCAATTATAAATTTAGTGTTTTTAATTAGGATAGGCCTTGAGTTTAACGAGTAAGGCCTACTTTAAGAGGTAGGCCTATTATGTAAGGTAAAGTTAGGTCGGCCTACTAAATAGGCCTATTTGTTGGGCCTACCAAGTAGGCTTATGTTTGGTCCTATTATTTTATAGGACCTCAAATGAGTTAAGCCTGTTAAATTAACAAGGCTTAGTTTTGAGTTTGAAGAGTAGGACCTATTAAATAGGCTTAATGTTGCGGGCCTATTTTTTTAGGACCTAAAATAAGTTATGCCTGTTAAATGAACAAGCCTTTGTTTTCGGTTAGTGTAAAGGTAAAGGAATCGGTTCCCAGTTGCTTAGGCCACCATATGAAAAAACTATAGTGGGGTTACGGTTGAAATTGGGGTCAGGCCTAATGAGCTAAGCCTAGCCACTGCGTGTCAGTGTAAATTGTAGAGGGGTTAGTTCCCCATACACAGGGCCACCATGTGAAAAAAACTATATAGGGCTATGGGTTGATTGCCTGTGCCCTCATCCGTTGGAAATTTCCAGCAGACTTCAGTGGAGGGTTACCGACCAAAGCCCTACCTTTTTTCGTTAGAGAGTTATGAATATGTAGGTCTTTAAAGGACCTTTTTATATTTAAGTGATTACGGTAATTTTAGCGCCGGGATTTGGGAAGCCTTATGTTAATGAAAAGAAATTGCCCCACCTTAATTTTGCTGGGTCCTTGGTTTGCTTCGATGGAGGGCGTTACGATCATCTTCGGTGTAGGGCCGCCACGATCGAGTTTCGCGACGAATTTACTTAAGGTAATTAATATAGGCAGTCACTATATAAACCCCTGAAGGAATAGGCCTATCCTTTTATAGTCATTAGGTTTTATATTATAAGGAATTCACTCAGAACTTTAGGGGGGAACATCCTCCCTGTTTAAAGCTTCGCTGTAACATAAACAGCCCTGAGAGCCGTTCCTTGGTTCTGGTGTATTATTTTCCGAACTAGCAAAATTTTGTTTGGTCTACTTCTCTGTGGTAGACTAAACAATAAATTGAGTTTTCTTGTTGCTATGTGAGGCTGATTCATACATACAGGTTCTTTGTACGTATGGCAATTCAATTATTTCATTCCCAATAGGCTATGTCGCCAATCCCGAGGCATTTTTGTATAGATATTTAATTCAATTAATTAATAATTTATATTTAATTATGAAATAAATGTACCACATATGATACCATGTTGTGAGTGCGTATAGTTTTTCCATAAATCTTATTTTTGTTTTGCAGTCTTTGTTAGTATGTCCTGCACCTGTGCATTTAGTACAAAGGTTTAACTGAGAACACCTGTTTATCCGGGATTCTAAATCTACATATTTAGTACATCGTGTGCTATTGTGATCATCAGCCGAACAAAATTTACACTTACGTACAAATTCTGTCGTAACATTAAAATTTTGTAGTGTAGGAGTTAGACCTATCACTTTTTGTTCTGATTTGTCTTTTTGTTGTTGTTGTGGCTTTGGTTTTGTTTGAATTTTCTTTGTTTGGTTTATTTGTGAATCAATCTTTGTTTGTGAATTAATCTTTGAAGATTTGTACATTGACAGAACATTTGGAAATTCATTCCTTATTTCACCAAGGGTAGGGTATGTATTTCCCGTTATTCTTTGGAAAATATCCCTAATTTGGGTAGGTAAACAATCAAATATTATGGCTTGGATAAACCATGCTGATTTCTCTAGATCTATGTCATTATTTTGTAGATGACCTAACATGCATTCAATTTCACAATAGAAATTGTACAGATCCTGATGGTTATCCTTGGCTGGTTTTATATTTTTTTATTTTATTGCTAAATCATTTACTATTTCTTTTTTATTTAGGAAATTTCTTTCTAGTAATTTGAGAGCTATTTTATATGAGCTGCCTATTGCTGGTAAGGCATCAACCAGTTTTAGGGCTGGGCCTTTTAAATAATTAAACAGATAACTGAATTTGTCAACATCAGATATATAATCTTTGTTGCCAATTAAACTATCAAATTTTTCTAGAAAAGACTGAAATTTTGTTCGATCACCCTCAAATATTGGTACTCGTAATGTTGGTAACTTGGCTTTTAGTTGTTTATTGTCATCATTAGAAATGGATGCATTTCTTAAGGCATCAATCAAACTTTGATTTGCATCTTCTAAATTATTTAGTAGATTATCTAAAGCAGCGTATAATTCATTTATATGAGAATCTATTTAAAAAATATTCTGTTCTTGTCCACACAAAAGTGCTGTATATGTCTCTTCGCCAACATCTAATCCATCAGTTTCCTTAACAATTTCCTCGTCTATAATTATTATTTCCTGTTTAATCCTATTTAAACCACCCAAAATAGTATCATAATCCCTTCACCTTCAGCCATATTTTGTGTATTTTTTTTCCAAAAATAAGTCCCCAAAATCCTAAAAACCGTTTCAACTTTATAAATAATCTTTATTGTATATTATGTATGCAATACTTAAGCTTTAAGCTTGGTTAAATAGGCTAGGCTTCGGATTACCCTTATTCTAGAATATTACCACATTTATGACCAAATGATAAGTTCTGAAGTATTTGAATTATTTCTTATTTTTATTTTTAGTTAGGGTTTCGTAATTTATTATGATTTATATATAGTAAATATCTGAAAAAGCCAAACATGGAATAAATGCTGCTCAGATGTCAAAATGTTAGGCCTACCTTCTGGTCAATATTAACCATCAAAATTTGATAAGGCGTAATTTTTTGTCTTTTTTTTTTGTTTTAATTCAGTTTTGTTATTTTATTCAAGGTTAAGGTTTTCACAGCAAATAACCCTTCCCCACACGGGCCACCATTTTAGTTATGGAAAAAATAGGTCCTGCTCCAACTAGAGTAGCCTAAACACAGCCTAGGCTACGTTGAAGATGGAAGACCTAGGCTAAAGATGAACCAGCCTAGCTATGTGTCCATAAACTGGACTTCCATACTTTATTGTTAAACAATTACAGCTGAAATGTCAGCTTATTTAACTTAAATTTAATAACCTAAGGGAAATTTATGAACTTCTTACCTTGAAATGATATAAAATCTTAAATTTAATTTTTTGACACCAATGATGAATTTTTTATTCCTGCTTCTTCTTCTAACCCTTCCTTTCTCTTTTTTAGTTGTTCTTATTATGGCGATTTTTTTTTCTTCCCAAAAACATGTTGCCATTTCTAGCTATGGGATCTTTTTTCTTTTCATCCCATATTTGTTCTTGGTTGGTCTTTTTAATTTTTTCTCAGCAAGAGTTCAAGTTCTCCTTCTGATTTACTTTTATTGTTATTATTTTTGAATGTCAATGTGACTTATCCAAGATTAGGTGGGTCTTCCATTTCGGTACTCCCAAATTTTCCACAGCGTACTTGCTGGTGGAGATCTTTTTCTCTTTTCAAGCCCCTTCGTTCGCTATGCCGTTCTCCCTTCCAAGTTTCTCCCTTTCCCTGCTTTTTTCACCGGCGTCCTTTTAGTTTTTCCGTTGGTTGATCGGTAGTGTATGTTTACTTTTATTGTTATTATTTTTGAATGTCAATGTGACTTATCCAAGATTAGGTGGGTCTTCCATTTCGGTACTCCCAAATTTTCCACAGCGTACTTGCTGGTGGAGATCTTTTTCTCTTTCAAGCCCCTTCGTTCGCTATGCCGTTCTCCCTTCCAAGTTTCTCCCTTTCCCTGCGTAATTTTTTGTCTTTTTTTTTTTGTTTTAATTCAGTTTTGTTATTTTATTCAAGGTTAAGGTTTTCACAGCAAATAACCCTTCCCCACCCGGGCCACCATTTTAGTTATGGAAAAAATAGGTCCTGCTCCAACTAGAGTAGCCTAAACACAGCCTAGGCTACGTTGAAGATGGAAGACCTAGGCTAAAGATGAACCAGCCTAGCTATGTGTCCATAAACTGGACTTCCATACTTTATTGTTAAACAATTACAGCTGAAATGTCAGCTTATTTAACTTAAATTTAATAACCTAAGGAAATTTATGAACTTCTTACCTTGAAATGATATAAAATCTTAAATTTAATTTTTTGACACCAATGATGAATTTTTTATTCCTGCTTCTTCTTCTAACCCTTCCTTTCTCTTTTTTAGTTGTTCTTATTATGGCGATTTTTTTTCTTCCCAAAAACATGTTGCCATTTCTAGCTATGGGATCTTTTTTCTTTTCATCCCATATTTGTTTCTTGGTTGGTCTTTTTAATTTTTCTCAGCAAGAGTTCAAGTTCTCCTTCTGATTTACTTTTATTGTTATTATTTTTGAATGTCAATGTGACTTATCCAAGATTAGGTGGGTCTTCCATTTCGGTACTCCCAAATTTTCCACAGCGTACTTGCTGGTGGAGATCTTTTTCTCTTTTCAAGCCCCTTCGTTCGCTATGCCGTTCTCCCTTCCAAGTTTCTCCCTTTCCCTGCTTTTTTCACCGGCGTCCTTTTAGTTTTTCCGTTGGTTGATCGGTAGTGTATGTTTACTACCGAGCACGCTCTATCACACAGTATATAAATGCTAGTGTGGCGAATAACCCTGGTGAGCAACCAATTGGTTTCATCCACCCAGTTACTGACATAAAAGGAGTTTAATAATTGTTAGATTAACTACCTACCTACTCAGTGGACCATTTTCGTTACCTCCCAACTACCCACATGTATCAATTTTCCATGAGTGGCTTCATTTTAAAAATTAAAAGTTTCTGTTAGAAAAGAACTGTATTAACAGGTTTAGTTTTGCTAAATAGCCCTTTATTTTAAAATTGGAGAGAGAGAGAGAGAGAGAGAGAGAGAGAGAGAGAGAGAGAGCTTGCTATTTTATACTCAGCATTCACTTATTACTTGGGGTTCTTAGGGGTTGCCAACTATGATTTTTTATACTAGGTATAAAGTTGTCAGACATATCTTTTTTTCTTTTAAAACTCAGTTTGTTCCATACTTTGACAGTTCGAAGGTACTGCTGCTGGTCCGTTAAACTTACTTTTATAATTACATTTTAAATAAACAATTAATTTTTTAAAATTTCTGTTAAAATAAAGAGAAAGGTGCTTTGAAAAATTATTTTAAATTTTAACTTGTATACAAGAGTGAGACCATGAAAGAGTGTGTTTGCAAATTTATATTATTATTATTATTTTATTATTATTATTATTATTATTATTTTGGATAATTAAGGTATTTGCGCTTTATCTGTTATCTGTTTTTTACATTTGTGGATTTACTTGAATTTACGAGTGAATGAAAGAGTATGATATTATTTGGTTTCAAAACAGTAATTATTCGGGTTTATATTCGCGTTCATTTGTATTACCTTTAATTATTTATATATAGGTACAGGGTGTCCGAGAATTATCTGTACAATTTTTGGCTGTTATTAAAAGTCAACCATGAAGTGTAGAAATTCCAGTGTTGTCCCATTTTACAGAGAATCTCATTAAGTTTTTTCTGATACCAAGTTGTGACAAGTTTTTTAGAAATTCCAGTGTGTCCGAACATTATCTGTACAATTACATCTTTTAATAAAATTCTTGATAACACACGTAAAATTCTTAAACAAGATTATTTAGAATCTGTATTTTCAAATGTTTCTTTTATTAAAGTAACGTTGTTACAAACATTCGATATGTGCACCATTAGTGATTCGCAAAACATCCAATCGATACTCCAAATGTTGCCATGTACGCTGCAGCATATCCACATCAATTCGCTCAATAGCAGCTGTGATTCTTGCTTTTAAATCATCAATGTCTGTCACCCGCGTACATTTCTAAAAAACTTGTCAAAACGTGGTATCAGAAAAAACTTAATGAGATTCTCTGTAAATGGGACAACACTGGAATTTCTACACTTCATGGTTGACTTTTAATAACAGCCAAAAATTGTACAGATAATTCTCGGACGCCCGGTGTATATATATATATATATATATATATATATATATATATATATATATATATATATATATATACAGTATATATATATATATATATATATAGCGGATCGACAAGAAATAGACCAACAAATAGACAGAAATACTTTCCTTCCACGCTACCATCAAACAGTCTTGGAACACACGTGGGCAAACAAACAATGGAAAGTCTGTTTCTTCCCAAAGGGCGCGAACGAAAACCCTTATCAACTAAAGGACGCGCTCACAAGGCGTCTTAAGAATTGGCGCGAAGTCCTACGTCACAGGAACTACGTATAAAAGCGAGCTTCCACTTGCTTTCATTCTCACTCTCACTCACTGGTACTCACATCATCGAACGTGAGCAACACGTCCACCAACCGCTTTCCTGCCCCCTGGCCGAGGGGCGCGGCCGCTACTTTCTTCAAGGCCTACAATTTATCATCAAGTAAGATCTACAGACCACCTGCAGAAGCAATCCTTCGAGGCCCAACCGGAATCGCTTCGGGCCTGCGGTTTGCCGGTCGGCCTTCAAGTTTCTCCACATTCCTCGAGATATATTCAGCACCACAGGCCTACGCCTGCAAGATCATAAGGCCAGCCTGCACCTCGAGAAGTAACATCACCTCAGGCCTCCACGAAGCCTACCTCCATCATCTCAAGAGGCTTAACGGACAACGACAACTCGAATCTGCGTAAAATGGTTCGTCTTCAACCCGCCTTCAACAAGGTTATATCGTCCTAAGATAAGTACCTCCTATTCTAAGTACTCTTGTGAAGCCTACATTAGCCTACCGCCGAACGGTAGGCTATACTCCCAAAGTGTGTAATTAAGCGTTCCAACTGACTCACGTGAAAGAACGCAGTAGGCCTGTCATCCAATTCAAGTGTTTCAATACCGTAATTCCGCGTATCATCCGTCATTATGTTCAATTCATATATTTGTGTGTTAACTAAATATTCTCTTGACGTAATCATATAACATCACCTAATGTTCTTAGATATAAATGATATTTGTGCAAGCATTTCAATCCATTATTATTAGGCCGCATCAATTATTCCTTGTGCATCCATGCAATCATTTAGCCTACTTAATCAGTGTCATGTTTTCCATTCAATGTACCAAACGCACGTGCATTCTTTATATCATTTACTAGGCCCATTCAATGTTCCATGTTGCATGCCATTTACATACCATAAACGTTTACATCACTTATTACGCGTCAATTAAGCTATTAACATTTCATCTTATTAGCTGAGTCTATGTCATAAGCATAACGTATAACTACCAATTAATTACTGTCAATTCTTTGTTATATCACAGTGAATAAATAACGGCTTTATTTTCATAATAAACTACAAAACCCATAAGGTGTCTTTTATAACCTTAACATTAATTTGCTTGGGTGTAAACCAAGCTGGTGACCTCGCTGCCTTTTCGGTCACTTCCAATAGTATGGTGGGCCTAATCAAATAACCATTTATTGCAATCGGTGATACTTTATAACAATATAAAGTATTAACCCAGCCTTTCAATTATAAGCAATCAGTCATTGCATCAATTAATCATTGCATACAATTAAATCATTATCACCTTAAACGGCTAAAAACTAGGTCCACTATATATATATATATATATATACGTTTAATAAATATAAATAATTTATTTATTATACGACGCGTATTTTTCCACGCATTTGTAGTATAAAAAAGGCAAGATTTGAACACGAATCTTGATTGATCTAAAGTGGGGAGGGGCTCGGTAAATACACCTCAGTGATGTAGTGGTTAGCATCGCTAGCTATGAGTCCACCGGTCCCGGGTTCGATTCCCTGCGAAAGCAGACGGCGCACCTTACACGGCTGTTCATCCTTCCCGAAAAAATAGGTTGGTAAATAAATGGGTAGCCTGTGATTAAGCCGCTGGGCTGCTAATCGGAAGGTCGTGAAAGCAAGTCTCATAGAATGAATTGTTTGTTTTATTTGTCCTTTAAATTTTTTGTTTTAATGTAATTGAATTTGTAAATATGTTGTAGACCGCACGCTATAGTGTAAACTAGCAAAAGATCGGCGCTACGCGCCGATTTTGCTAGATCTGCGGTGCTTGGACCTTCGACCCAAACCGAATTGTGGGCCTACGGCGTATTTTATTTTGAACATCAATAGCCCTTTATCTGGATATCGTTCCCATTCCTCTCACCTTGGGCCTCAGTAATTGGGGTGCCTGTGGCCCTCCAATTACTGGCGAACCAATTATTCGGTCAATAAAACTACAGAAAAGAACGCAGCCA
Organism: Bathynomus jamesi; assembly: GCA_023014485.1. Classification (NCBI taxonomy): domain Eukaryota; kingdom Metazoa; phylum Arthropoda; class Malacostraca; order Isopoda; family Cirolanidae; genus Bathynomus; species Bathynomus jamesi. The sequence goes on from JAJOZX010003133.1 coordinate 441,199, forward strand.
TGAAAATCTAAAACTTCACAAATCTTGATACGATGAACTCCGATGTGAAGCTCAAGATTTTCATGACTGCGTTCTTTTCTATAGTTTTATTGACCAAATAATTGAACCGACAGTAATTGGGGGGTCGCAGGCCCCTAATTACTGGGGGTTCAATTATTTGATCAATAAAACTATAGTCATGAAAATCTTAAGCTTCACAAATATTGACACAATGTGAAGCTCAAGATTTTCATTGCTGCGTTCTTTTCTATAGTTTTATCGCGGTGCTGGGGGCCCTCGGGCAAAGTAATTGGTGGTGGGGGGGGGGCCTGGTCATACATATATTTTCGTTCATTACTCATCACCCCCATCCACCATACGAAGTTTGGTCGAAATCGGTTCAGAAACGTAAAAGTTTTTTCTGCGGACAGACAGGCAGACACATTTTTGCTAAATTATAATAGTAATGATGCCCGATTAAGTTAATTAAATGACCGGTTAGGTCAACTGAATGCCCGATTAGATTAATTGAATGCCCGGTTAAGTTAATTGTACACCCTTGACGATTGGTTAGGTTAAGTCATGATATTTTCGTTAAAGCCAACGAAAATATCACGACTTAACCTAACCAATCGTCAAGGGCGTACAGATGACCTAACCTGGCATTCAATGAACCTAACCGGGTATTCAATAATTTTACCATAGGTTTCGTAATGATCTTGATGACGTCATTTAATGTTTTAAAATTAATTATTTAATTTATTAACACCCACGTGCACAACCTCGGGACCTAATCAATGTGTGTGAAGTTTCATGTTTGTAACTGCTTCCATTTTGGAGTTATGGCTGATGGCTGGAAACACACACACACACACACACACACGTCTTTTTATTATTATTATTATTATTATAGATAAACAATAGACTGGTACAAATTTATAACCGAAAGACTTCCGAAAATCAACAATTTTTGATAAAGAAAGGGGAAAATTGGTTTTGTAGGCCTAGGGGGTCCGAAATTTTCATAAAATGGAAAATAATTGCTATTTTCTACTTACAGCGACAGGCATAATGATATTAGGATACCTAATAGGAATTTTGTAATATTTTAAAGTGGGGAAAATAAATAATTTTCTAAAAATGATCTTCAACTATAAAAGCGCATCTAATCAGATAACTTAATTAACGTATTTATATGACAACTAAAAAATAGAATGATAAATCAATATCCTATCAAATTGTTTGTGTATACGTAAAATTATTTGTACAAAAGCCACAGTAATAAAACGCACAAAAGTCACGGTAAATAATTTCGAGTGTGGCTCGTTTAACTTTAAACTCGTGTTTATTTAAATTGCCCTTTTTAATTATGTAATTTTTTTTATTGAATCGATAAAGAAATCTTTTGTGAATCGAAAAATGTTAAAATTATAACAAATATCAAAATATTTTGTATAAAAATCATTGAATTTTAAAAATATCAAAATTTTGTATAAAAATCAGTGAATTTTAAAAATGCATGTTTGTTTTTAGTTTTTTGCAAAAAGTTCTTTATGAATTTTAAAAATATATACCTTTTTTAAATTGAATCGATAAATAAATCTTTTGTGAATCGAATGATATTAAATGTTTAGTAAATATTGACTTATTTTGTGCCAAAATTATGATTAAAAATGAAAAATTAAAAAAATGCGTGTACAGGCATGGGAAGAACTGTACCCTTAAAAGGGGGAAGGAATTATGTTAGGGAATTTTTTTTTAGCATGGGCACTGCACAATAAAAAGACGCATCGAATGGTGAGAACCGCATTGTTCTACACCAATTGTAGCGACCTGTAGGTGTGCGCAAAAAAACTGTTACATATATAATATATATATATATATATATATATATACGGTGAACCAAAAGTAGGTGGACAGTAGGTTGAATACGGTTTGTGTTATATTATATTATAACTATGGTGTTCATTATAACTATGGTGTTTGTGTTATATTATATTAAATATTATAACTAAATTTATTTAAATTTTATTTTGTATTATAGTATACAAAAAAATTAAATATGTATTCTCAAAATAAACGTTATCATTTACTGTCCACCTACATTTGGTTCACCCTATATATATATATATATATATATATATATATATAATATATATATATATATATATATAAGGCTTCATTTCTGAAATAGTATATTAGATAGCTTTGTAGACCGCACGCTATAGTAGCACCGACTTTGTAATACAGTATCTGACCAACCGTGACAGGCCATGGTTAGGATTCCACAATAAGCTGCATGTCCAAGACGGAGCAACAATTGTGACCTTCATCAGGCTGAACAATTTGGACGGAAGCAAAACCAAGGTTAACCAATGTTACAATATATATATATATATATATATATATATATAGTATGTTTTATTTACAAGTGAGAGACCAAGGACTAACCCATACTGACGGTCTCAAAGTAGATTCTGAACGGAGGTGTTTAAGAATCTTTCTATTAAGGATAGATTCAAAAACTTTAGGAAGATAAGAGACCAAGGTAACTGGTCGGTAGTTAGAGGGTTGAGGTCGGTCACCCCTGTTTGGGACAGGCTAAAAAGAGCGAACTTTCAGAAAGAAGGAGTAATACCAAATAAAAGACAATGGATATATATATATATAGATATATATATATATATATATATATATATATATATATATTTCAGAACACAAATCCTACAAATTCTATACTCTCTGTCTACGGCTTACATGCCAATCTCAAACTAAATACATCTGCGCTGTCTGCCTTTCTCCTAATTATACTAACTATCCAAAATTTTTTGACTACCTCATTTCCAAAGTAGAATACATTCTATCCTACTCTTCTTCTGCTAAAATCTCCATTTTAGGAGATTTCAATGTTCACCACCACCTTTGGCTTTCCTCCCATCTCACTGACATCCCTGGTGAACTCGCTTATAACTTTTCTATCCTAAATGACCTAGAGCAGATTGTACAATGTACAGCACCCCACTCACCTCCCAGATAGCCTTGGAGATAGGCCTAACATTCTGTATTTATTTCTTACCTCTCATCCTTCTTCTTACCCTGTTAAACTTTTTTCTCCGTTGGGCCCCTCCGACTACAATCTTATATCCATTTCCTGTCCTATCGCTACAATTCGGCCTTTGGATCCTCCCTGGATCCTCCCAAGAGGAAACGCCTTTGGCACTTTGGCGCCGCTGATTGGGAGGCCCTGAACTCAACCCTGGACGATTCCGGTGCTGTTCCTCCATCTCCTTCTCCCTCCGACTTAATTATGTCTGAAATTAGAATCTCTTCCAAAGATGTTCTTTCTGCCCTATCTGGGCTGAACTCGAGGAAGGCATACGGTTTGATGGTGTTCCTCCTCTTATTCTTAAGAACTGTGCTTCTGTGCTGACATCCTTCCTTGGAAAACTCTCGTCTTTGCCTTTCATCTGATCTTTCTGGTATATCTGATTGAGGAAGAGAAATCCTTGTGCTTTCAATGCCTCAAAAACTCAGTTCCTCCATCTGTCTGCTCGTCACAATCTTCCACACGACTATCCCCCTACCTTCAACAACAAGGCCGTACCAACCTGTGATGGCATTCTTTATGCGCCCCCCATCCCATTAAATTCGGAACATATACAAATTAATGGATAGAAATACATAATTAATTAAAATACATAATTATTTAATATATAAACAATACATAACATATAATTAATACATAATACATAAATAATTAAAAATCCAAATTTCATTCTTCGTGGCAGCTCTAAGACAAACAATTTGGCGCTCCCCACACACGTCGGCGCCCTGGTGGCCGCACCTCTTGCCAACTAGTATTTTATTTTCTTAATTTCATACAAAACATTATTAATAAATTCTTATTAGACATTATTATCTTTAAAACCAATACACGACAACGGACACTGCTCTCCTGAACTATCTAACTGCATGCCTACTCCTTTAAGGAGAGCACGCAGTACCAGATTTTCTACACATTCTCATTCCTTTTCTGTCCAATTCTCTAACGCAAGGTTAATCGATATTTTCAATTTTTCATCTACTTTACCGGTGAACTCTGGAACAACCTTCCTCAATCCACCTTTCTCCCTATCTATGACCTCCAATTTTTTAAACGCAGAGTGTCCAGTCATCTCGTAAACCCTGAACCTTGATTTTGGCTCTCTTCCTCTTCTATGGAGGGGGAGAACGTTTTGCGGGCATTCCCCGTTGGTCACTCATTCCTGCATAAAAAATACATATATACTCTTATATATGGTGTTCCAAAAAAGTGTTCCTGTTTTCATTTGCTCGTTATTTTATAATGTATGTATATGTTATTACTGTTTTTTTTTATTCCGCATATACTTATACATTTCTAATCTTTCATTACTTCACAACTAATAAATATTGTATATTAAAACTGTTCTTTCACCATTTGATACTTAAAGCAATAACTTTTCCTAATTTCTTCGAAATTAGGAAAAGACGATACCACTACTAAATAGACTATATCCTAGTAAGGCCATAGCAGGACTTACTATGGCCTTTAAGGAAAGCTAAGTCTTGACTAAGTCTCCTTAAGGACCTACCTAGTCTACATGGAACAATATGACTGAACCCTCAAGCAGTGATGCCGCATTTACAGCTGGAACAGAAAATCAAGATTGTTGAGTTGTTTCATGTGACAAATTCTGTGACGCAGGTGCAGAGGAACTTTTGCACAGAATATGAATGCATAGGTCCACGGGATAGAAAGAAAATATCACTAATTATCAGAAAATTTCAAACAAAAGGAAATGTAAGGGAGATAGTGGTAGGCGACGATCCACAAGAACTGTGCAACACGTAAATATGGTTCATGAAATTATTACACGCAGTCCGCAGAAGTCAATTCGACGTTTGCCAGCAGAAGTAGGTACAGTATCTGCATCGTATACTTCGCACCGAATTAAACATTTATTCCTACAAAATTTATTCACACGCTTCACTGACTAATTAATGTTCATAAACAAAACGAATGGAATTTGCAACATGGATGTTAGCCAGTCTAGAAGAAGATCCTGATTTTTTTGAAACACATCTACTTCACTGACGAGTGTTATATACATCTCCCCCAATAAAGCTTCCACGTACTGTTGTTAAACTCGACATTTAGGTCTCTGTTGGGTGGTATGGTGTATTAGGTCCCTACTTCTTTGAGAATGAAACTGAAAAAACAGTAACGGTAATGCAAAATTCACATCGTCAGATGCTACAAGGTTTCTACTTACAACTAATTAGTTTGTCCCTTAAGCGAAATAACTGCACTAACACGGATTCACAATGGTTTCAGCAGGATAGAGCACCTCCACAAACTGCTTTTGAAACTCACAACTTTTTGAGAAAGCAACCTGACCAAACGCCCCCTGACTTTTTTTTGTGGAGTTACATAAAAGACAGGATCTATTCTACCAAACCGAAGATATCTGAAGACCTAAAGACCAAAGTCAATGAGGTAATCAACAACATCCCATCTGAGCTATTTCTAAAAATTATGTCAAACCTTTGTGTAATGTTGAATATTATGCTAGGAAAATTGACGATTACACTAAACATGTTTAATAACGTTAATAAACTTGTACGTTTTACGTACCTATTGCGATTATCTTTGTGTCTATATCCCCTTTTTAGTTAGAACATTTATTTAGAAAATAGGGACATTTTTGAGACACCTGGTATGTATATATATATATATATATATATATATATATATATAGGATCAAGTAAAGATAATCCCTCCCAACAGAAAAAGGAGGGACTATCTTACTTGATCATTTTTTGGGAGGGATCATCTTTACTTGGTAAAGTTGGTAATACCGCTTTACCGCAATACCGTAATACCGCTTTACCGCAATACCGCAAACGCTTTAATTAAAGTCTTTGGATCAAGTAAAGTTAAGCACCCCCAACCTTTTTTAGTTAGCTTTATAAGGTTACTAACGAAAATATCACGACCTAACCTAACCAATCGTCAAGAGCATACAGTTGACCTAACGATTGGTTAGGTTAAGTCGTGATATTTTCGTTAGTTAGCCTTATAACGCTAACTAAAAAAGGTTCGGGGTGCTTATCTTTACTTGATCCATGTAATAAATGAATTTTAATAAATTTTGTTTTCAAATAAATCATTTTTTAAAAAAAGATTCTCTTAATTTTTATCCTTATGTCAGACTGCTTCACTTTACTTTACTTTCTGGGAGGGATTATCTTTACTTGGTCATTTTGGGAGGGATTTGCTTTACTAGTGTGACCTGGGAGGGATTATCTTTACTTGATCCTATATATATATATATATATATTATATATATATATTATCTATATATATATATATATATATATATATATAGTTAACGTAAAAACCATAAATAATTTTTAACGTAAAGTTATTTTACTTTTCCTATCGTCTTTCAGGGATTAAAAAAAAAAACCATTAATGGGTAAAACTCTAATTGGATCATTAAGAGCATTAAAGATTAAAAATTATTTAAAAAATTAATTTTTTAGTGCCACCCCCCCCGTCAGTGTCAGTTATTCATTAGGCCAGTGCCACCCCTCCCCCTCCCCGAAACTGGAAAACTGTGCGTTTTGCCATCATACTAGTGGACTAAATGACAGCAATGATACTAATTACTATTTTATATTTTATGCATTTCATACAATAATGATAATGGACATTCAAATTATGTTTATTGGCATTTTTTGTTGCGTTTGACACATGATTTGAATAACTCAAACGTTTTAATAATTGGTCAAATCTAAACTGTTTTGTAATATCTTATTTCTTATCAGGATTTATATATATATATATATATATATAAAGAACGACGCTTGTGTAAAAGAGCGTTCCGCACAAGATGAGGAGGGAGAACGAACAAATGAAAAATGAGATACCACCCGGGAAACGAACCCGGGATCATCCGATTGCCGGTCAGATATGCTATCCACTACACCATGGACCTCGATCAATTAGAAGTCGTAATTCTCCTACATACGAGCAGAAACCAATGCCCTGAGGGGGCACCTCCGCATGCCGTACATATATACATTTTAACTGCAAACAACACACAGTATAATTAATGTAAAGAACGACGCTTGTGTAGAAGAGGTTCCGCACAAGATGAGGAGGGAGAACGAACAATGGTACCTCATTTTTCATTTGTTCGTTCCTCCTCATCTTGTGCGGAACGCACAAGATATATATATATACACTCGTATATTGCTAAAGTCCTTCAATAAATGTGGTGGTGAAATCTTAGAAAACCTTTGGGAAAATGATATTAGAAGAAGCTGGCCTTTTGTATACATGGATATTTAATTTTTTCTTATGTGAAAGATTACAAAAAATTAAAAGAATGAGGTTAAATGCAGATTTTCATTATTGGACCTTTTTCCTCTTTGTAATAATAGCGCAGATATAGATAAAGATATAAAGGACAGTATTGTGTCATCATTTGCAGATTGCATAAAAATTTGTTAGAAAATCTCTAAAATGAAGAGTGAACACACACACACACACACACACAACACACACATAAGCGATGTACCGACTTTTCCAAATTATACGCAATATCTAAAGAACTAATTAAACAAACGTAATTTAACGAAACTTAACTTTAGTGCCATCGAACCGAGAGGGACGTAATAAGTGTTTCAGACGCAGTTAAGCGCTCGAACGGTGTTTCCTGTTAACTGGTTAAATAGTGAGGTACTTGCTAATATAGCCTAACGTAACCTAACCTAGCCAAGTCTTAACTAACCTAACCTAACCTAGCCAAGTCTTAACTAACCTAACCTAACCTAGCCAAGTCTTAACTAACCTAACCTAATCAGGACCAGCATATCTTTCTTGGAGAATAAAATTTTGCAGGTAAATTTTCCGCGGTAGCAAAAGTGCTACCTCACAAAAAAATTTACTCCACTTCATCCGCGAATTATCACACACTCGACCTCACTTATACCCACTTGCACACACACACACACACACACATATATATATATATTATATATGCAGTAAAATCAGAAAAACACGTGATCTTTTTAATAAGCAAACAACCACAGGGAAAAGAAAAAGTAAACACGAAATCCGAGCGCTTTCGTGATATATTCACATCTTCAGGGTCAAGAAGATGTGAATATATCACGAAAGTGCTCGGATTTCGTGTTTACTTTTCCTTTTCCCTGTGGTTGTTTGCTTATATATATATATAATATATATATATATATATATATATTATATATATATATATTAGGGTGTCACTTATTTTTTCAACTTTTAAGTTTCCGTGCTCTGACCCCATCAAAGTGTGCCATATGATGTAAAAACACTGCGTATAAAGTTTTATTGAGATATTTTAATATTTAGAGGTCGCTCAATGGCTTCGAAGTATTGGATACGAGATTATCAGAAAGTGTGAATAATAAACAATTTCCAAATGTATTTAAGCAATTTATTATGTTCCTACATTAGCAGGAAGTGCACAAGATATTATCATAATATTAAGATGAAGTATCAGGTTGTAACATAAATTCTGCTCGATTAGAAAACGGACGATAGATAATTTAATAGAATAATCTCAAGATAATGTGAAATAGTTTTAGAAATGTTGCAAAATACACGCGGTGACAGGTTCGCACAGGTTTTATGACGATACAGAATGATACAAAATGACTTAGGCTAGTGTAGGATTAGGCGAACGAATATTTTCTCTGGTGTTTTTCATACAGTTACAACGCCACCCCTACGATATTACAGTAATTGAAAAAACATGGAGCCCACGAAAGAGCATATTCGACATGTGATGCTGTATGAGTTCCATAAAGGAGCTAACGCTAGTGAATCCACAAAAAACATTCAAAGAGTTTATGGAAATGATGTTCTGAGCGAATGGATGTGTAGGAGATGGTTTGAGAAGTTCAGAAAGGGAGATTTCAGTCTGAAAGATTATCAACGAACAGGACGACCAAATGAGTTAGATGAAGAGTTGCTGAAAGCAACAGTGGAGGAAAACCCAACGGTAACTGTAAGAGAACTTGGCCTACAACTCGGCGTTAGCCATATGACCATTCATCGTCATTTGAAGCTGTTAGGAAAAGCAGTGAAGGTTGGAAAATGGGTTCTGCATGATTTGTCACAAGCGAATCTTCAACGTCGAATTGATATTTGCACATTACTGCATTCTCGGCAACTGCAGGCACCGTTTTTGAATTGGATCGTCACTGGGGATGAAAAATGGGTCCTCTATAAAATATTAAGCGTCGACATCAGTGGCTTAGCCATGAAACAAAGCCTGAACCTCAGCCAAGGAATGGACCCAATAAAAAGAAAATTTTGCTATGCGTTTGGTGGGATATGCAGAGTTATTCATTTTGAGCTTCTGCCAGATAACCAAACAATCACATTTCAAGTCTACTGCCAACAACTCCAACGACTGAAGATGGCATTACAAGAAAAACGTCCTGCATTAATATTAATTAATCGTAGAGGTGTTCTAGTCCACCAGGATAACGCGCGCCCTCACACTGCTCGAATCACCACTGCCCAATTGGAGGCATTTGGTTGGGAAAAAATGCCTCATGCACCTTATTCTCCGGTCATCGCACCTTCAGACTACCATTTATTCAGAAGTCTGCAACACCACCTAGATGAACAAAAGTTGCAATCCAGGGAAGCTATCGAAAACGAAGTGATCGCTTTTTTTTTAACTCGAAACCAAGGGATTTCTTCGAACGTGGCATAAAAAACTTTTCTACAGGTGGGGGGAGGTTATAGAAAAAGGAGGGAATTATATTGTTGATTAATTTGTCATTATGTCATTTAATTTTTGTTGTCAATAAACTAAAAATTCGAGCAAATTTGTCCTTATAAGTCCTTTAATTTTTGTTCTGAATGAACTATAAAATCGAGCAGAATATATGTTACAACCTTATACATTAACATCAGACAGTAGCGTAATTATTATGATTAATCATTTTTCCACTGAAGGTATGCTTTTGTCGCCATGTCCAATGCTTGCGATGGTCTTCAACAACCTGGAGAAGAAACTGGAGTTGTTCTTCATCTTTGGTTAGGTATCCAGAAAAATCCTGGATGAGAGCAACTTCACGTTCAGCAAAGTCATTTGTTACAGTTAGAGTTTTTACAGTCTCTTTCGCAGTCTGGTAATGAGTATCCTCTTCCCATTGCTGAGCAGTTTTCTCCAAGAATTCATCTGGGAGGGTGAGCTTCGTGAACAATGATTTTGTTTTTTGTTACAAGGTTTTCAGAGTTTTTCCTTTCACAGTATCCAGGTCAACAACCACACGCTTTGGAGGGTTCTCTTGTCCATCAACACCAGTCATAGATATGACCATGCGATTTTTTATATCAGGGAGGACTAAAAGACTAAAATAACACACACTAATGCAAATACATCCTACTATTAAGGCGACTGAAACGATACTAGGGTGAGGCATAGAAAGGAAGCGCATTTCAATTTAGGACAAGTAACGACGCGTCATCAAAATTTTAATGGCTTTGAGCGACCTCTAAATATTAATATTTTCTCATGAAACTTCATAATCAGCGTTTTTACATGCAACGTCACGTTTCTAGAGGGTCAGACAGTAGGTTGAATAGGGTTTGTGTTATATTATATTATAACTATGGTGTTCATTATAACTATGGTGTTTGTGTTATATTATATTAAATATTTTAACTAAATTTATTTAAATTTTATTTTGTATTATAGTATAAAAAAAATTAAATATAATTGTATATGAATTCTCAAAATAAACGTTATCATTTACTGTCCACCTACTTTTGGTTCACCCGTTATATATATATATACAGGGTGTCCCATAAGTCCGGCATCATAGGAGAAATTCATATTTTTCTTATGCTCGGGATGCCAATTTCCCGTCCACCATTCTGTTCAGTGACGAGGCTGTTTTTTATGGAAATGGTGAGGTAAATCGACAGAACACCCGCTACTGGTCTCAAAACAACCCTCACTGGTATGCCTCTTCAAAGGAACAAGGTGCATCTCGGGTGATGGTATGGTGTGGCATTTGGAAGGATCGCATCATAGGCCCCCTCTTTTTCGATGAACATGTCACTGGAGGCACCTACCTACGTATGCTCAAGGAAGAAGCATTTCCCAGTGTCTTGAATGAAGAAGGAAATTTTTCAACATGGTTCCAGCAAGATGGCGCTCCTGCACATTACAGCACCCAAGTAAGGGAATGCCTGCACCAACAATTCCCTGGTCATTGGATAGGACGTCGAGGGCCTGTGGAATGGCCAGCGAGAAGCCCGTATCTCACGCCACTAGATTTTTATCTCTGGGGCCACTTGAAAGCGCTGGTATACGCAGAGAAAATTAGGAGTGTTGAACATTTGCAGCAGCGCATTATTGGGGCATGTAACACCATTACTCCTGACATCATTCACCGTGTGCTTGCTGACTGGGTATCACGTCTGAATTTGTGTATTGAAAACAATGGTGGACATATTGAGCACGTTCTGTAAATAAAAGCTTTTGTTTTGTCGTTTTTTATTATTTTTCCTATGATGCCGGACTTATGGGACACCCTGTATATATATATATATATATATATATATATATATATATATATATATATATATATATATATATTAATACTTTAATTGTAATAACCGCAACAATATAAAATTACACCAACCCGCAAGGAAAAAAAATATATAAAAACAGTGTTTAAAAAGGCTAATTAATTTCGGCTGGTTTTTACTTATATATTTCTCATCTCGAAGGTTTGAAATCTGGGCAACAGTTTGCATTTGCCAACTGCCAGATGTACGACAGCTACCATCTCTCTGTCCGTGTATTTGCCTTCACACAGTCATTTTAACCTTAGCTCTTCCGCAGGACGGAAGTTTTATAACTTTTTTAGATATTTTAATTAGTTTATAGCTTTGAAAAGGGCTTGGTTGTGACCAGCCAAAATTAATTAGCCTTTTTAAACACGGCTTTATAATTTATTTTATGTTTATTTCTTTTTCATTGCGGGTTGGTGTAAAAAAAAATAATAAAAAATAATATATATTATATATATATATATATATATATATATATATATATATTATATATATATACCGGGTGTCCGAGAATTATCTGTACAATTTTTTGGCTGTTATTAAAAGTCAACCATGAAGTGTAGAAATTCCAGTGTTGTCCTATTTTACAGAGAATCTCATTAAGTTTTTTCTGATACCACGTTTTGACAAGTTTTTTAGAAATGTCCGCGGGTGACAGACATTGATGATTTAAAAGCAAGACTCACAGCTGCTATTGAGCGAATTGATGTGGATATGCTGCAGCGTACATGGCAACATTTGGAGTATCGATTGGATGTTTTGCGAATCACTAATGGTGCACATATCGAATGTTTGTAACAACGTTACTTAATAAAAAAGAAACTTTTGAAAATACAGATTCTAAATAATCTTGTTTAAGAATGTTACGTGTGTTATCAGAATTTTATTAAAAGATGAAATTGTACAGATAATGTTCGGACACACTGGAATTTCTAAAAAACTTGTCAAAACTTGGTATCAGAAAAAACTTAATGAGATTCTCTGTAAAATGGGACAACACTGGAATTTCTACACTTCATGGTTGACTTAATAACAGCCAAAAATTGTACAGATAATTCTCGGACACCCTGTGTGTGTATATATATACTACTATATATATATATATATATATTATATATATATATATATATATATATGTGTGTGTGTGTGTGTGTATGTATATATATATATATATATATATATATATATATGTAATACGCCTCTTTCTCGGGTTCGGGCAAGCCAGGATGACAAGGATTCCTCGAGAGAGGGTATTACTTAAGTACTCCTGGATGCAAAATGACGTCTCGATGTTCGAAATCCCACAATCGAAGAGCACTTTGTGGATCCGAGATTTACTTTTTCCCAGTTATCAAAAGTCAAAGAGAAAGGAGACACGACGGCTATTAAGTTTTTAAATTGAATTTAGGCAAGATGAAATTTAGTCATTTACAGTGAATCAGATGTTTCTTTTACACAGAACAGAGAGTTAATAATAAAAGTTGTATAGATATAATAATAGTTACTTCTTAACTGTAAGATATTAAATAAGCCAGAGACCCCTCTAAGACACCGTTGTCCGTTCTGGGTCTCCAAGCTTGTATGAGTTAATTGCTAAGCTACTGCCTTTTCCCTACAGTCAGACTCCAATTGAAAACCCATTAATCTTCCAATTCCAAAAGCAATTCCCTAACGAGCTGAATTTCCCTCGTCAGCCCGGAGACCCGTCTCCTCGAAATCTGCCTTAAGGGCACTGATCCCCTTCTTATATAGTCAAAGGAACGGAACCTGGCTATATCACCACGCAAGCGGTTGACGTCACCTGAGAACGTTGGAGAACCGAGCGTCTCACAATCCATTGTGTTTCCCAAGTGAAATCAAAGAAACCGTCTGCATCACTGGCGTGTGAATTCCGTTCGGAAGGAAATGAGTCATATACTATCATGGGAATTATTGAATGAATGAAATTACATAAAAATAATTGTGTCATCAGGGCGCGGCTTTACTTCGATGATAAATTAAATTATAACATGTATAACATATATATATATACACACACACATATATATATATATATATATGTGTGTGTGTGTGTGTGTACACCTGCGGTGTACGGATAAGCGAGGTACCGACTTGTTTAACTCCATTTACTGTATACATTAACTGTACCTATCATTTACTATATCTAACCCAATCTAACTTAAGCAGCCTAACTTTAGTGCTATCGAACCGAGAAGATTGTAGTAAGTAGCGTTGATGCAATTGTTAGGTCCTTAAATAGTGAGGTACTAGCTAACCCTACTTAACTAACTTTAACCGACGTAACCTTGCGTTAGGATAAAATCTAATTTCTTAGTTATGTTAAGAACAAACAGTTAGAGTTATAAAATATTATTAAGCAGCAACACCCCACGGATTACACCAAAATACTGAGTTACAGTTTTAATAGAAGTCAACAGAAGTAGATTTCAGAGAACAGTACAAAAATATTATAATCTTCATATAGAGTAAAAAATTAATGGGAATCATGTGAAGAAATTTTCAAAGCAGAAGGACAAATATCATCTTGAAATTATGAAAGCATTTGGCTTTATCGCTAACTGGATACGGTTCAGTTCAAACAAATGCTTGCACGAGCTAAGAAATTGCAAACATCCCAATTTTATAAGGAATTGTTAAGCTCAAATTAACAAAAATTAAAGATGAAGATTATATACCGAAATATTTGAAACTGTTATGAAACGGACTGCTTGTTTCAATTCGTGACACAGACCTGGTGGTGAGTCATACATCTTAGGATCGAGGCGTCGCCTGTTGCTGGCTCGGTGACTCAGGCACGCTAGATAAAACATATAAGGATATGCACCAACACGAAAACATAGTCCTCGTCGGGGAAAAAGTATACACAGTACACAAAATTACTTATCACGTTAAATGATTCAATAATAAATCACTTAACACTGGGGTGCTCTGCTCGAGAAATAGGCGGTTCCACGTCGGGGTACAAAAGGTACTCGTTACCAAGGTCTACTAAAAAGGTAAACAACCCTTTAGCTATGATCTCACTAGACAGCTCATTGTGGTAAACATTGGTGTAGTAGCATAAGTATTTTAACTTGTCCATAATTACTAGGTTCACATTTTTAGTTGCGGGGGTGTAACATGACGTAACAAGATTTCTAGTACCATTCGTCAACGAGTTTCATAATCTAGAGTCACTGTTTTTCTTCACTAAGAGTCGACTCATTCACTTTACTATAACTATATTATTTAACACAGCTTAAATTCGATACATACTCCAAGAAGTGTTTAGCATTACGAAGCAATGTGATACTCTAGTTCAGTGGTCGGCGAACAGGGGTAAATTACCCCAAATGGGGTACATTTAAAAAATTTTGGGGTAATGCGTGCGGTATGAGAGACACCATATGCAACAATTTTAAGAGCAATTGGCTTCTTTTTATTTACTTTGAAGTCTGGGGGTAATTTCATTTTACTCAAATAGATTTTTGGGTAATACCCAAAAAAGTTCCCCGACCCATGCTCTAGTTAGAATAGCTATAAAGCACTTGCACATCCTGAAGCGCCATCCTTCCGTGAATTAAGGTTGATTTAAAAACTTCAAAGGAGGCGGGAAAGTTTGGCCGACGAGTATTCACTACATTTTCAGATTTTACAGGGTACCACTTTACAAAGGTGTTGCAAGCAATATCAGTGGCTACTATCGTTGATAAAAAGATAAATTCGGGAAGAGAGTATAATCACACACACAGGTAATTATGGTAAAACTTAGAAGTAAAGCCTTAGTTGCTGAGTACGTGTCGACGACAGCGATGTTTGCGAACGACTAACGAGGCTAAACACGATAAATGATAATGACACCCGTTTGTGGGCGGAGCCTATACAGTATGACCAAAAGTTAGGGTTATGACATTTTTATAACCTCATATTCCTGTATCATAAATCGATGAACGTTTGCCCCCTGACAATGAAAATAACAGTTGTTTCGATATATTTTGAAAAAACTTCACCCCAAAATAAAAAATTAAAAAATTAATAAAATAATAAATAGAAATTTGCATGTTTATTTCACAATTATTATACATAAACATATATTATATTATACAACATTATACCTATACAATACATATTAATTATACAAATACAATATTATACATTTACTCTATTATTGTTTTAATTGTTTTACTTATTGCTTAAAATAAACCTGTGATTAAGGTTGTCTTTATTTTTACAGTTTACGTAAAGTTCTTGCATCACCTTAATGGCACGTTCCGCACATTGGTTGCTCCTTGGTATAGCTATTGCAGATGGGTCTCTGTTCCAGTGATTTTCCAGAGTATTTAGTGCTTTTCGGTATATTCCGGAATATTCAAGAAAATACTAGGTAACCAATCTAGAATGGTGCGATGCAGCTGTCTCGAATATACTAATATACTATATTTGCTTTCGGGGTGACATTGTTTTTTAATTCTGAAGAATTAGGCCCTTTTTTATTGTTTTCAAGCAAACGTTCATCGATTGATGATACAGGAAACAATATTTATGACAAAAAATTAAAAAGTCATAACCCTAATGACCATAGAGGAAATCCAAATCAAGCACAGCTATTCGTGCGCTCATCCATACAGTAGGCGGAGTCTATACATCATGTCCAGACGGGAGTGTTTTACACACACACACACACACACACACACACACATACACACACACACACACACACATTCAAAGGTTAAAAGAAAATGATACACCCAATCTAAAATGCAAAATAATTTATTTAAATTATACGATTTAAATAAAATATAAAGTACTTACAAACAAATGAACACTCACTAATAATAATTAAAATATAAAGTACTTAGAAATAAATGAACACTCACTAATAATAATAATCATGATAATAATAATAATAATAATAATAATATAATAATAATAAAGTAAATATATACGTTAAAACTTAAAAATAATAATTTATAAAATAAATAATAGTAATAATTTTAAAAAAGAACACTAAATTAACTCAAAATATGTACGTCGATTAATTACTCCCCACGGAAACCAAAAGGGACTCACAGGTCCTAGGTAATTGAAATCGTTTCCTGTATTTGTTACGACACACCTTCGTCCCTCTAAGTTCTTTCACGTCCTCTACTTTCTGAACGCGATAGTTATGCGTTTCCACAACCAGATGAGGAGGCATTGCATCGTCATCATATTCAAGATCCTCCAGGTACACTGAGGCTTTAAGTGATGTGAAGTTGATGATTTGACGGTCTGCTGGGTTTAAAGTAATCACATTCGCCTTCACGATGTACTTAAATTCATCACCGATTCTCACACTTATTCCATAGGTTTTTGGCTCTATTGAAACAAATAAGTCCACGAATGCATTCCCCATACTCATCCTTGATCTTCTCAGTGAGTTCAGCGAGAAACTCACCTATAGGAAGCATTTATTCACCTTCCTTTGTAGTAAACACCACACTGTTCGTGACGGCATACAGGACCCGTGGACCAAAGCTTTACCCCCAAAACTTGATACGCCTGTAAGCCGTCGTAAAACTAGCTACAGAGATGTTTGTGATACAGAATGTGTCTGTAGCCAATTCGTTTTTATTGTAGCTTATTATGTACAGTTCTGTTCATTATTCGTAGGACACTCTTGAGAACAGATAGCAACACCTGGCATATATTTGTTGTGTATACTACAAGCGGTTGTAACATTTTATGAATGAATCTGGGTGAGTGAGCGCTGATTGGTTGGTTGACTCATTGCCAAACGTCTTTAGAACATTTATTTTCATTCATCACTCTGGTGTACATATTACTAAGGAAACATAAATGAATAATTAAATATAAATTCAAGAAGGGGTTATATATTAACAAGGAGGATGTCAATGACGTGAATAAAATATGGTCTTGTAAAGTAAAAAAAACCTTCGGAACTGATGACAGCGTTGATGGTATTGGCAAGCCTGTCATCCTAAGCAAATTCCAAATTAATTAAATAATTTATTTATTCATTTATTTATTAATTTATTTATTTAATACTGAACATAGATTCAGATATTATTTTGTGTATAACAAAGACAGAGCAAAAACCTGATGTATATATAAATACATACAGTATATAGGCAGTTTATAAATGAAAAAAAAATTGTTTTGATTCATAATAAATTTTAATAACATTATAACATTACCAGATTGATGGGTATCTGTAGGCTTCATACGTCACTGCTTAGAATATCTTCCAATTGGCAAATGCACGACAACTGAATGGATACTACTAGTATGGCATTGTTATATCCAAAGCAAATGCTATTTCTAAATCAGCAACACTGATATGTAATAAACAGTCACTGAGAGAAATATTATTTAGAAACGAAGAATGTTTTGTATTGATTCAGCATCATAAATGCATATAATTGTTTTGTATTAATAAGTTCCATGTTACAAATTAAGTGTTGAACCACTGCAGCTGTGACTCTTGGCGGTCTCTCACCTCATAGGAGAGAATTACAGAGAATAAAACTATTACAGTGATTCTTATCAATAAACATTGAGCCATTTAAACGATGATATTTGACATGTTCAACACTTTATAGTTTGAGCGCTATGCTGACACTCCACTTCTCCTGTTTTTTAAAAAATTATTATTATTATTATTATTATTATTATTATTAATGACACCTTTCCAATTACAGCTTCTTCTTATTTAGATTCCTGTGCCTCATTGTTTCCCTTTAAGATTGAATCCTTTCAGTGTGGGTACAACCCACGCATTTGCTATCAGTTTTCTTTTTAGTTTATATATAAATAGGGCTTATTAATCTTTTTTTTTTTTGCTGGTTGTTTACCAACATTATATTATTAACTTGCCTTTTATGTCCAACCCAACGCCCCGACCAGATTTTTATTTTCATACTCCTGTACAGTTTAATAAATTTAATACCACAATTTTTTATTTAATGTCGCCTTCCGCATTTTCTACCATTCTCCAAAAACTGTTTGTTTTGAAACACTTTAATAAATATTATATTATATTATATATACACAGTGTATATATATATATATATATATATATATATATATATATATATATATATATATATATATATATATATATATATACTGTGTGTATATATATATATATATATATATATATATATATATATATATATATATATATTCCAGACTTCATCCTGACAAACCGAACCAAAGTTGGAAAGGTAATGAAGTAATTAAATGATACCAGTAATGTTTTGGTCAGACCTCGTAGTGGACGTCCTCGTTCCTCTACTAGCGAAGATAGTTCTGCAGCTGATACCAGGGTTGGCAAAAACCCGGGTTTTTCAAAAAACCTAACTGGGTTTTTTCTTGTTTTTCTTTTTTTTTCTTTTTTTTTTGCTGCGTTTTTGGTGTTTTGATGGGTTGAAAATTTTTTAGAAAGGTTCGATAATTATGTAGTGCCTAATATATCTATTATTTTATTAATTTATTTATCTAATCTACAATATACCAGGGTGTCTCAATATACATGCAACCCATGTCACTGCTAATAATTCTGCCAATATTAATGTTCTCGTTCTATTTTTTTCAGATTTGAAGAGAGGAGACGATAACAACTAATAATTATCAATCAAAATGCCTTGGACAAAGGAGGAAAAAATTTTTTGCGTCACTACTTATTTGGAGACGAAATCATTCAAAACTGTGCAAGCGAAATTTCGCAGGAAGTTCAACTTCAACAATTATCCCCAGAAAAGCCAAATTTATCGTTGGGCACACAATTTCAAGCCACAGGATCAGTAAACAATCTCAACAAAAGCAGAAACACCCAGATCTGGCAGGAAGGTGACTGCAAGATCTCCTGACAATGTGAATGCGGTGAGAGATTCTGTCGGAAGGAGTCCGAAAAAGTCAATCCGAAGACGTTGCCAAGATCTGGGTCTTTCACGTGCGTCAGTGCAAAGAATCTTGATCAAGGATCTTCAGCTGTACCCATACAGGATCCAGATCAAGCATAAACTCACACCAGCTGACATGGCAAAACGTGTTGTGATGTGCCGGTGGTTCGAGAACAAGATCGAAGAGGATCCTGACTTTCTTGATGATGTTTGGTTCAGCGACGAAGCACACTTCTTGCTCAGTGGGTATGTCAATAGCAAGAACAATGTGTTCTGGGGCACACAAGCCCCAGACGAGGTGCTTCAGAGGCCCTTGCACTCTGTGCAGGGTGTCAGGGTGATTGACAACTTCGCTCGTCAGCTTCAAGTGTGTCTGCAGCGCAACGGCGGTCATTTGGAACATGTGCTCTAATAAATGTATCCTTTGATCTAGAGACCTCAAATCTTCAATTTGTAATTGTTATCATATCAGCTTCCAGGAAATGTAATCGTTTTTGGAGTTTATTTTCTGAGTAATAAATTATTATCATGTCAATGGGTTCCATCTATTTTGAGACACCCGGTATATTAAAAAGACCTTTATTTCACAGAAAGTTCAGATATGAGAGATAATAATGACATTATTAGAATTTTCTCCATTTTAATTTTAGATCTTTCCTTTATTTCTTAACAGCAGATTTCAGCTTTATTTAGACCTAACTCAAATTTAAATTTTTAAGATGCCAAAGAGTTATAGAGGTGGAAGATCTAAAGCTAGCGAATGAGACGAGGTGACTTTATTAAGTGATCAGCCTACTAGAGTACTATGCAATTATTGCAAAGAAAGTATCACTCGAAAAATTGAGAGAGAGTGAAACATCATCTAGAGAAATGCAGTAAAAGAAAAGTGGAATGTTTTGAAAATGAGGCAAGAGGTATGCCGAGACTCGAATTTGGAGCATCAGTTGAAACTGATTCACTTCCTCCAACTTTGGCTTCTGGCAAAGATTATCCAAAGATTATAAGTGAAAATGTGCCTGAAATGAGTGACACCAGTGCAGGTTCTTCATCATCCACATTCTGTCATTCAACACCAATAAAGCACGATAAAAGGCAAAGATCAATTACACCATTTGTGGTAAGGACGACTGTGGACTAAAAGGAAGAATTAGATTTACAAGCTGCAAGGTTCTTTTTTTCAGCTAACATACCCTTCAACGTTTTAGGAAATAAAGAATTTATAAAATTAATCAAAGGTCTGAGATCAGGATATGAACCACCAAACAGGAAAAGGTTGGCATCTAATCTGTTAATAAAAGTTAATGATGAAGTAATCCATGAAATGAAGAATGACCTTAATCTTGATGATTGTATCATTATCCTTATACAAGATGGCTGGAGTTCAGTAGGTAGTGATCCTATTATTGTGCACAGTATTCATAATGGAAAAAAGCCATATCTGATTTCAGCAGTAGATGCTGGAAGTACAAAAAAGACAGTAGAATATTGTGTACAGTTAACTAGAGAAGCAATAGCAAAAACTAAAGAAATATATGGCATTGATGTAAGTGTAACTATTTTGTAGGTACATTTTATTTTAGTTATAAACTGAATGTAATTCTCCGCCTTGGTATACTCAAATGCTCAGTTCCTTATGAGTTATGACATTTTATTTTCAGGTATTTGCTATATGCACTGATAACGAAAACAAAATGATAAGAATGAGAGAAATTCTTAAGGAGGACAACTACAGTCTTATTACTTATGGCTGTTCAGCACACCATCTAAACTTGGTAGAAAAAGATGTCTCCCCAAAATCAGTTCTCTAGCATGTTGTAGAAATTAACAAATATTTCCGAAACCATCACCAACCTCATGTAAGCTAAAAACAAATCCAATAAATTAGCTACTGTCAGCTTCACTTCTATGCATTAGCACTGTCACCAGTGTGAATCCTAATTCATGACTCATTAATAAGTTGCATAGGCTATTTATTTATGCTGTCAAATCCAGCAATATTTGTAATAAAAATTTATATTTTAGGACTGGTTAATGGAGAAAGGAGGTATGATGCCGCAACTACCAAATGAAACCAGATGGAATTCTCAGTTAGAATGCATAAAAACCTATTTGTCAAATTACTCTCTATATATAAAAATAAGAGGAGAGCATATTGAAGACATTGATCATAACATCGGAAAATTGATAGATAACTTATCTATACAGAGAGAGGCACTCAATTTACAGTCACAACTCTTACTTGTTGGAAATGCTCTAGATAAGGTGTGTTTATATTATGTAGTTAAAATTACTTAACTTTAAATACCAATATTAATTTCAAGATATTTTTTAGACTTATAGTGCACAGTTTATTTATAGAATCCTGTACTAAGGCACTACTAATAAATAATTAAAATACACTTCATTTTATGTGTTGTAACTTGTAACACCAAAAAATAAATTCTAACAATGCATAATTCTAAATGTTTACAGATGTTTTCATTCAGCCATATATAACTTTATAGTTTTTATTTTTTTGTTACAGTTGCAGGCTGATAATACAACATTATCTGATGCTGTTGAAATTTGGCTCAATTTAATCCAAGATGAAAAATTAGCTCCATACAAAGAAGATATTATTAAGAGATTTAAAAAAGCTATGGAGCCATGTCATCTTTTGGCAAATATAACTGACCCAAAGTATGAAGGTAAATAGGACCTAAATGCTTAACTACTATCAATATATAAAACATAGGTAACTCAACTGTATGGGCAGAAGAGTTTTCTCTAATCTGAATCAAATCATCTGGCATTGCCATATTAGATAACAATTAGCATAAATTAGATACCATAACATAAATTATATAATCTATATTATTAGCTTTATTTTTGTTTCCACACAATTCTATTATTTTTCAGGACAAAAACTGAATAGAGTTCAAGAGGAAGAGGCTGAAGAATGGCTGATTGAAATAAATTCAAAATACATGGCAGGATATTATGCATTCCGCTTAAAAGACGCACTAATTTTTCCTCCTTATTTATTCAAAGATAGTATAGTGAGCTCTACATCAGCTAGTAATTGGTGGAAAATTGTTGAAATGAAAGAAAAAAAAGAGACCAGGTTACCATTAGGTTTTGCTAAATTTATGAGATCTATTCATAGTTGTCCGGCCAGTTCCGGATCATTGGAAAGATTTTTTTCAACGTTTGGCTTGGTATGGAGTAAAATGCGAAATAGGTTCGGGAAAGAAAAGGCAGAAATGTTGGTTCGAATCTACCGCCACCTAAGGTCAAAAGATGCTGAACATACTGATCAATAATTAATCAATATTAGGTACCACTTAAATTATTTAAATTATAAAGCTGAAAAGAAACATGATTTATTTTTAGATATAGGTAGCCAATTAGAAGATAGATAAATTAGATACAGTATTAGATATAAGGTTCATAATGAAACATGTCAAATAAATAGTTTCTGTAAATTTTAGTTTATATTGGCCTTATCACATTAATTATAGTTTATAGTTGTTAATATATAAGACTGCATAACCATATTATAAAAAATGCCAAGTTAAAAATAAGTTTATGAGAAGTAAATTGATGTGGGATTTTAGGTTGGGTTTTTGGTGGGTTTTTGGTCTTGGGTTTTTGGGTGGGTTTTTGGGTACCAACCCTGGCTGATACCAGTAGTGTTTTGGTCAGACCTCGGACGTCCTCGTTCCTCTACTGGCGAAGATAGTTCCGCAGCTGTTCTTGCTAAATATCATAGTAGTTACGAAAACATGCCCAGACAAGAGCACGAACTATTCAACAGTTAAAAAACAACATACGATAAAAATATATCATCATCAATAAGGATGTTTTACATAACGTTCAATGTATTGTAGCTTAACGTGACCGAATTAACATGTCAACACCCGAATGACACGTAATTTGAACATTCATTGTCATTATAACAAATCAGAATATTCTCTTACTGTAACAAACTTTTGTTACACCCTCTACGAATAGGAATGGGTAAGGGAAGGAATTTTTTTTAAGGCGTCTCTCGGAGGAACAGTATTCAATACCCATTCATAAAAAAATCCAAGGCGTTGCACAAGGTTATTCTCGAACCAATTACACGAAAATAATTTGGAATCTCGAAATTTTTGAGTATATTTTCCAAGCATTTTTCTGTGGAGAACTTTTTTCGCAGTTGTACTTATATTCTTTATTATAGATCTCGCAGTACAAAAAATATACTCACTCACGAATTCATTGCTTAAAATCAGTAAAATTTCAAGTTACACGAAAAAAGTCTTTTCCTACGCAAACTAACTAGCTAACCTGGCTTTTAAGAAGTTCTTCGCATGAGGAGACATCGTTCGGAAATTCGGTTTCTTGAAGGGTCTCCGTGAACATCCGAAGGGCACCACTGATCTTCTGAGTGTTCGCGCTGAATTTCTTCACTGCCTGTAATTGATGACGAGATCGTTACACACTCGCGGGATTACAGTTGGTTTACAGAGAGTTTCACAGGGAAATCTTTCAAACTACTAACTTCATTAACTGTCATTTACACAATTCCAAGGCAATGTGTTACCAAATTAATTTTAACGTTAGAGGAATTTAATATTTTTTTAAATAATCTTTATACTTACGGCGTCATCTTACTTAAATAAAATTATCTTCTAGGGAAATATGTATGCAAATTTATTAAAATGTTTCAAAACAAAGTTTTTGGAGAATGGTAGAAAGAGCGGAAGGCGATATTAAATAAAAAATTGTGTATTAAATTTATTAAACTGTACAGGAGTATGAAAATAAAAATCTGGTCATGGCGTTGGGTTGGACATAAAAGGCAGGTTAATCATGTAATGTTGGTAAACAACCTGCAAAAAAAAAAATTAATAAGCCCTATTTATATATAAACTAAAAAGCAAACTGATAGAAAATGCGTGGGTTGTACCCACACTGAAAGGATTCAATCTTAGAGAGAAAGAATGAGGCACAGGAAACTAAATACGAAGAAGCTGTAATTGGAAAGGTGTCATTAATAATAATAATAATAATAATAAGAATAATCATCATAATTTTTAAAAAACGAGAAGTGGAATGTTAGCATAGCGCTCAAACTATGAAGTGTTGAACATGTCAAATATAATCGTTTAAATAGCTCGATGTTTATTGATAGGAATCACTGTAATAGTTTTATTCTCTGTAATTCTCTCCTATGAGGTGAGAGACCGTCAAGAGTCACAGCTGCAGTGGTTCAACACTTAATTTGTAACATGGAACTTAATACAAAACAATTATATGTATTCATGATGCTGCATCAATACAAAACATTCTTCGTTTCTACATAATATTTCTCTCAGTGACTGTTTTCTACTATATCAGTGTTGCTGATTTAGAAATAGCATTTGCTTCGGATATAACAATGTCATACTAGTAGTATCCATTCAGCTTTGTTCATTTGCCAAATGGAAAATATTCTAAGCAATGACGTATGAAACCTACAGATACCTATGGCATGTTATAATGTTATTAAAATTTAATATGCATCAAAACATTTTTTTTTTCATTTATAAACCGCCTATATACTGTATGTTTTTATATATATCAAGTTTTTGCTCTTTGTTATAACAAAAAATTATATTTGAATCTATGTTCAATATTAAATGTAAATAAATAAATAAATAAATAAATAAATTTGGAATTTGCTCAGCGCGCAATAATGCCTACCAACGGTTCTGTTTTTATGCATCGTTCAGGATGACAGGATTGCCAAAACCATGAACACTGTTATCACGTCCGAAGGGTTTTTTGTTTTTACAAGATCATTTTTTATTCACTTCATTGACATTCTCCTTGTTAATATACTGGGTGTCCCATTCGAAATGAAACAACTTTGAAACCTTATAATTTTTTATTGAATGATGCAAACAATGTAATATTCACACAGTAAATAGTCAATGTCATAATGTTTCATATGATATATGTGAATTATAACATTTAGATATATTAAATACATTAGATACATTGTGCATAGCATAATGTTTCCTTTTGTTAAGATCTTCACATTTATATGCTGAACAATTTGAAGCTTATATGGATAGAGCTGCAGCCGCTTGCGCACGACTCTATGCACAGTTGAACGAGGAATCTGCAGTTCGACACTGGCACGACGGATGGACTTTCTCGGGCTACTACCAAAGGCGCCGCGTATTCGTTCAACATCGTCCGATCTTGTTCGCCCTCCACAGAGTGTTCCTTTAGAACACTGCCAGTCTCCTCAAATTTCTTAGTCCATGCATATAGGTCTCTTCTGGTGGGTGGTTCCTCGTGAAAGGTTGTATGGAATCGCCGTTGCACCAGAGTAGGGGACTTCAACTCAGCCATCCATAACACACATTTCGCTTTTTCTTGTGGGGTAAACATAATTCAATCTGAAACAAACAAAACACATTATGACAAAACCTTATGCATATGATGTAGTAACTGGCAAAGTTTCAACGTTCTCACATTAATACTTTAAAAATTACAGAGTTTCAAAGTTGTTTCATTTCGAATGGGATACCCGGTATATCCCCTTCTTGAATTTATATTTAATTATTAATTTTTTTCCTTAGTAATATGTAAACCAGAGTGATGAATGGAGATAATTATGTTCTAACTACTAAAGACATTTGGCAATGAGTCAAACAACCAATCAGCGCTCACTCCAAGATTCATTCATAAAATGTTACAACCGTTTGTAGTACACACAATAAATATATGCCAGGTGTCGTTATCTGTTCTCAAGATGTCCCACGAATAATGAGCGTAACTGTACATATTACCTACGTGTACAATTTCAAGAACGTGTTTGTTGTCACTTTGGCATAATCCCATACTTCGTTAAAACTATGAGCTGAGTGCACGTTCCTCTTATCATTGTTCTTTGCAAACTTGCCCCAAAAGACTGTTCAAATAAAGCTTTGCACTAAAGTGCTTGCCAGGGTTTCGCCCAGTATGCTCCCGGTTCCGTTTTATAACCTCACGGTCATGGTAACGCTAAATATAAGCAGGTTTTTCGTCATCGGTCTCAACGCCTCGTGCATACCCTGACGCTTCAGTTTCATCTTTCTGGAAGGTGTTGATATAAGGTATGAATAGGTTATCGAAGTTTGGAACCTCTACATTCAGAAATCTTTAATATTCTGTACCTCTGACGAACGGCTAGGTTACTCCCCATTGTTCTCCTCTGCACACTTCACGTACAGGGGAAACATAAGCTTATGGTTTATAACAGCGGGTAAGATGGGTATCCATAAATCATGAGGGGGGAAGTATGTCAACGAATAATAGACCAAAATAGTTCTCGTTCAAATTGTCTGAGAACTCTTCGATGGTTGGTATGGCACATCCCACGAGCTTTTCAGGGGTACCTACAGGATAATGGTTATTCTTCACCACGTAGGAGTATGAAAAGAAAAAGTGAAAGTAGTGAATCTTTACACCCTCCGTAGTTCGAAAGTATAGTTTGAATGGATTTGTACGCCTTCCAAACAAACTCACCACACTTGAGAGGTCAACCACCATTGAACGATCAATAGCCACTATCTCGTCACGGCATTGTTCGTTGGTTTCCATCTACTCATCATACTCGTATTCCCAAAATACAGTATCTTGTGAGTGAACTGTGAGCTTATAAGTTGATCGTGAGTACGGGTCCATACCAGACTATCAGCGGGGGCATCTGCCGTGTAAGTTACCTATGATACCACACTCAGGACGTGGGTATCCATGCGCTACATTTTATCACTGATGCAGGGTACCTCACTCAATCCGTCTGCCCCAAAAGTACGGCCGTTGATCTTGATCGACACTTCTCCGTGTTGCGCGCGCGTTTCATGTACACACCTGTCTGCTGTGTGAGACAGTAAAGGGCTTTATTAATGTAACTGCGTGGATTGTTTCGTGGTATGATAATAAGTGTTTCCTTTGTCATGAAATGTATTTGTATATAGTGAAGCACAGAGTCAATCGTGCTTGCAACCTATAGTGGATCGCAACTGAATCGGGTAATGTACATGCTTCTAAAGGTTTGGAAGCATACTCTAAGCACACATACATCATTCACACAATAACGTTCACACTCATTCTCTCTATATTATGCGGATTATCTTCACTGAAACTTGTAATAACAATCAAAGTCTATTCGTTCACTAAACTCATACTATCGTAGTTAAATTAATGTTTTGGGGGTGGTAGTCCAATGTAGTTTAAAGTGTTGCGGGAGAGGAAAGCGTATGGGAAATACCGTTTTGAAACTTCTACATCCAAACCCATCACCTTGGGTAGCTTAGCTAGCTTACAAATGTGAACAACAATGTGCCTTTGAACTGAGCATTGTCCCTTATTTGCATTTGTATAAGTTTATTACCTCTTACCCATGAGTATTACTGATGACTTATGTTCAAGCAGTTCATTATAAAGAAACTATGTATCACACTTTGGGGCTTTATGTACTAGAAACAGTCATTTTTTTTAATTG
Organism: Bathynomus jamesi; assembly: GCA_023014485.1. Taxonomy (NCBI): domain Eukaryota; kingdom Metazoa; phylum Arthropoda; class Malacostraca; order Isopoda; family Cirolanidae; genus Bathynomus; species Bathynomus jamesi. Next base: position 469,259 of record JAJOZX010003133.1, read on the forward strand.
ATCATCCAGTCTGACTATATATAATGCACAAATATCTTTACGGGTGATTCTGTCACAGTCGCCTTAAAAACACTGGTGTGTTGATCACACTTGCGACAATCATCACACTCAACATCCGAACATTTGTTGCAGAAGGTTTGGCTCACGAGTAAATGAGGAATAACTTCTTTCGTCTCAAGGTTAGTGTAAGTCTCTATGTCGTAGTGTACAGTAATACACATTTATTTTTAGGTTTGGCATCTTTCATAAAACATGCTTCACCCCATCCACCTTGTAATTGTCATGAAACAAAGGGAAATGAATTTTAAAGTATCTGTCTGAAATGCCCACAACCATTCATCGTATGAAACATTCCATATCCGCAAATCTTTATCTTTCTGCACGTACAATTCGTCTTATGGATATTAAAATATTCATTATTGAAAAACATACGTTTACATTCGTTACAGTCTCTCTTTTCAGCTTCTGCCACTCGGTTTACGCATTTAGGACGTTTACACTGACCGCATAAGATACGACAGTCTTTACAATATTTTAACAAATCTTTCGTAAACTCAAGACATCCCTTACACAAATCGTGATGCCTACCATACTTACGACTTTCATAGAAACTAGCGTAAAGCGATCTAATATATCTTATAGGAAGGTAGGTTGTTCCTTCCAAACCTAAAATAAGTAAAATCCCTGTACGATCTGTCACACGACTCTTAAAAGCATACATTGTTCTACCATGTTCATCCAAACCTAACACAACTGTTTGTACTCTCATATCCCTCTCCACCTTCACCAGCTCTTCAGAGCCCATATTACACTCAAAATTAAGTCCACAAGATCTAACTAGCTTTTGCGAACAATCTATAACAGTAACCATCCAAATGTTTCTATCATGTTTAGAACATCAATCATATGCTCCGGAATCACAGCCATAAAACCGCAACCACGACCGTTGTTTGTGTGTTTTCTAAAAATTTGACAACTTTTAAGGTTTAATATGTACGGTGTAGCGTCATGGCCCTCAACACGGATGACGTTATCAGTATCGATCGTGAAATTCTCCAGGTTGAATTTTAACCCACTCTGCATCAATTTCTCAATATGTGAGAGGATGTAGTCTTTATCCTCCGCAACTAGGTGTCTGTAAGGTATAACTACCCAAACAAATCGCCATCCTCATCATTAGACTCAAAACCAAGTACCAACCTCACCCGGGTCTCCGAGTCATTGCGTTGAAGGGTATATGCGACGATGCGACGAACTACATGGCGAAAACCTTCTTCAAAACCATCAGCATAAGCAATGCATGGATTAATCCTACCGTTGTACCTGTTCCTAAGCAGTTCTGAGGTGTTACTCATATTGTGTAGCAGTCTAATTGATACACCCCCATCTGAAGGATGAGTTGTTGTTGATGTGTTCTGAGTGGGATGTAGATGGGACAGAAGAAGAAGGACTTTAGTGAGATACTGAGGATGACGCGGGACCATTTAAATTCTCTGAAGTGTGTAGGAGTAGTGACGAAGGGGTGTTCGTGGCGACATTGTGTCCTTAGAGCTGTAGGACTCGAATCTTTGACGTTTTGATGGCATACAGGCATACCTGATGTTGAGAGCTTTCCAGAAACCACCACCAACGGTTTACTGCTGCGGAGGCAGTAGGGTCCTGGTTGGATACTCGAGTGCGTCTTCCTACATCCGAAACGGCGGGATCCAGATTTCGTCCCACGATTCCTCTCATCATCAGCCATCAAATTTGAAGGTTCCGGTGAGGCGTCTCCAGTGCTTTCTGAAGTCTCATCAAGTTCTACAAGCTCTTGCCGATTGGGGGTCCCATTCATTGTTCTGGAAAAGAAGAATAGGAAGCTCAGTGAATATAAGGAAAAACTTTTTAAACATTTTTATATCTGGTAGAAGCATTGCTTAAGAGCGTGTAGCGCAAAAGATGGAGTCTCTAGAAAAATTCAGGCTCACAAGTCCATCACCATGTATATAAATAGTCCCACATAGGGTAGTAAAACTGTGTTTATGCTGAAAGTTATTAAAAAGACAGATCCATTGTTCTCAAAACCTTTACACACCGTTATATGATGCTCTTCAGCCTACCAGCCTATTTTTGACGATTAAAAAGTGTTGTCTTATTCCATAAAGGGATTTATGATGTTGGTTCATTAAAGAGTAATAAACATACGGTGATTGTGATCGATGATCTTATGCTAGAAATTGATAAAACGATTGCTGAGACGTTTACAGTATTCTCCCACCATTTCAACGTACCCTATAACGTACCGTATAATGATAAGTTTCAGAGACCAGATTTACAAGAAAACGTTTTCTTACGCGTATACAGTAATGCGCGTCCCGCTCGATCGCGGTGCTGCTGTCTTTTTTGACTGGGTCTCGAAACAAGCTGCGACTTGTTTATTGCTCTTCCCGTGCCCTATTTGGTAGCCATTTCAAGAAATGGCAGTATCAGCAATGCCCTCGACGGTACTGAAGATGATTTACTGTGGGAGGAGGAAAAGGATGCAAACGACCCCGATGATCACTCTGAGAAAGCAGGCGACTCCTCAAACACCAGTGACTTAGCCACGGATGCGGAAATTATATACACAGTAATTATGGTAACCCTTTCACTCAAAGAATGTCTGTGGCGCTGTGATTACCTGATTAACCTAATATTGTCAATAGTGTAATGTTAAGCAAGTTCCGAATAGCCGTTTTATTTCGCGTACTAAGGCAGTATGACTATAAGAGTTTAATAAAAATGCCTGTGTATTCTTCCAGTTTATTATACCTATTTATTACTGATATTTTTCGTGTTCTGCCTGCACGTATAGTACGCCATCGTGTATAGTGCGCACCCCGATTTTAAAGATGGGAAAAGGGTAAAACACTGCTCATTATACGCGTGTTCTTCATCAACCAAAAACTATTTTTCAAGAACAAATTTATGCGGTATGTTTCTTTAAACACGCAGTATTTTGTCTTATTTGCTCATCATCGGAGAGTACCCAAGAATATGTATTAGCAGGTCAAATGTTTCCTGGACAGCGTAAAGCTTTTTGGAATTTTATAAACAAGCAACGAGTCGGGGATATGGATATTTACTCAGTGATCTTCACCCGCGTTACATTTTTAGGGTACTTCTACGAAGAGATATATTCCTCAACGAGGTTGAAACAATATATTTACCAGAATGACGAAACGTATAAAGAAATATCTCGAGTTTATAAAAACGTTCCTCGGTTACCTACTGCTCTCCAAAAAAAAAGTTGACTCTGACTTTTTAAAATGTTTCTGCGAAGTCTGTCTCAATGTTATAAATTGTAACATCCCAATGGCTGCGTCGCAGAAGGGTCGTTTACATTGTTAGAAGAATGTAACACGAACACTCACTCGTAAAAGACAAGCTGTTGTCATAGAAAAAAGTCATGTTATACAAAAAGGTGGAGCATTCCTGCTTATCCTACTCTCAGTTTTACCCTTTTATTATCTAGTTTTATATAATGAAGAAGGTTGTAGTGTTACCTCACGAGTTGTACGCTTCAGTACAAAATACAAAGAAAGATGAAACATCTCTAGACCATAGTAAAAACAGGCTTAAAAGAATGGAGATTGTTGAATATTTTAAATAAACAATTATATCCTCATGAGAAAAGAATTTTATACCAAGAATCTCTTCACAAATGCCTTCAAGAGTATGAAAACTATAAGAAACCTATGGAGGTACCCTTAATTATCAAACATAGCGAAGATACTGAAACTGTTGAAACTAGAGACGAACAACTCGAAGACAGTAGTGGAACTCCCATCACCTCGAAAAAGTGTTAAAAAATAGTCTTCCTTATACACTGAGGAATAATGGCCTAATTCTTTTTAATCTATTAAGTGGTGATCCAATTATGCAATAATCTAACACAGGTAAAATCCTACTAGGGTTGGATTATATTAAGACAAGGTTACAACAAATGAGCATTCAGAAAACATTGATTAGTAACCAAAATAGTATAAAAGCTCTGGAACAAGCAACTCAAACACCACACCAGAGTATCCCTCCAACATATGCACCCATTTTAAGACCTTTGAAAATGGAAGATTCGTCAACACTTCACACGCTTCTGAAATACGTAAATGACTGACGTATTGGAGAATCGATATTACGATATTTCTAACTGCACATCTTACGGTGGGGTTGAGAGACTTTACAGAGGTATCTATACTGAAGGAGTAAAGAAACAAGATGTTGAGAATTTTTTGCTTCGACAGGATACTTATGCACTTTATATGCCTATGCGAAGAAGCTTTAAAACTGTTAAAGCAAGAGTACCATCGTTGGACACTGTATAGCAGGAAGATTTTATTGATATGCAGTGGTACTTGACATATAGTGATGGTTACAGGTATATTCTATTTATATTTGTTGTCTTCTCCACATACGGTACTCATGGCTTCTACCTCTTAAAAATTAAAAGCCAGACACTGTTGCTAAAGCTACAAAGTCTTTGATATTAAAGGAAAATAGAATCCCAGTATATTTTTGTACAGAGTTAAGGAAAGAATTTATAGGTCGTTCTTTTCAAAATATGTTGGTTGAATTTAATATTAGTTATTATAGCAGCAACTTAGTTCATAAAGCGTCTCTTGCCGAAAATCTAAATACACTACATAACCCGCCCGATGACTATCGTAAACTTCAACCGCGCTTTGGAAAAATTCTAAAAGAGTAGTTAAGCAAGATTTGTTTCGCTTAAAGCCGTGCTGCGTATTTCTAATCAAGTTATACAATTCTAAGTGTTCAAATACGATCCCTAATTATTGATTCCAGTAGCTTACCTACAACAGACGTTTAACTGATTTCCCGCCGCACCTTTATCGCCTTTCTTAAAAATAGGCGTTACATTCGCTAACTTGAAATTATCAGGTACGCACCCCTCAGAAATAGACAGACACATTAAAAATCTTTGTTAACGGCACAACAATGCTTTCTTTTAATTCTTTTAGTTATTATATGTTGGTGGGTTCAGATCCACTGGCTTAAGGGGGTATCTAAGTTGCCCTTAATATCACTAGGGATCAGGATGGCGTCGATGCTTCAGATTGTAAGCCGTAAAGGGATGAATAATGAATGATAGCTTACCTAATAGTTTAATTGATGACAAATGGGAGTAGATGAACCGACCTCACGGCAACCGGTTTATACGTACTGCATGGGTAATATCAAATAACAAATCCTCCCGGGTGTGGCTCGACTCAAGCTTCTATAACTTCAGGTCTCGCACATGCGCGTTGGACTCACGTCCTTAGAGCTCAGCGTCCTTTACTCTCTTCCGGAAGATATATGGAATCCGGCCACGGTGATTTAAGCATTTTTATTTTACAAATATAGTGCAGTACCTCTCTTTCACTAACCACAATATTATCTAAAGTATTACCATTATCGAAAGTTATTATGTCTATGACCGCAGGGATATTCGTTACATCTTCTATCATAAAAAATGACAAAAATTTTGTTTAGCAGAGTAGTCATTTGCCTGTTCTCGGAAACTAGCTCACCTTCATAATTTCTCAATGGTCCCAACACGCTCTTTACCGGGTTTCTGTTGTTAACGGATTGAAAAAAATCGCTTGGGGTTTTCTTTGCCGTCACGAGCTATGGAAATTTCAAGCGCTTGGACTTTTTTATCACGCTTTTCGCTTCACGGCTTAAAGATATATAGTTGTTTCATAACCACAAACTGTCTTTATCGCACTTATGTAGCCTATAAGCCCTATCTCTACTCTTTGTAATATCTCCTACTCTAGAAGTAAACCACAAGGGCTTGTTATTTACTTTCGCACGCTTAATCTTGTACGATACACATTCCTCATTTATAGTCCTAAACACTGTTTCAAATGATTTCCACATTATTTTTGCGTTGGAGGTCCACATTACGTTTTCTCATTCAACGCGTGACAATTCATTTCTAAATTTACAAAAGTCTGCGCGCTGGAAGTCAGGAATTTTAATCGAGTTAGCTGGTTTCGAGTGACAGCTGTACCAATAAGCACATATTCTCTCTCTCTCTCATGTATATTTTTCTGTACATAGCACTCGATTCAAAGTGGTTGCCTCTAACGTTCATAGTATGACGTCAGACACACACACACCCACACACACACACACACACACACATATATATATATATATATACCGGGTGGCCCATAATTCAGGAACCATAGAAATAATTGTATTTTTTTCCTAATAATTCTTGTACTTTCTAATAATGTTTTTTTTAATTTATTTTCTTTTTGATGAAAAAAATCGAATGGACCTGGGTGGACCTTATGTAACCTGGGTGGCCATTCGATAGAACCTCTTCGGCCAATCCATCTGTTGGAAACGTTTTATCAAGGTATGCGAACTTGCATGGCAAAATGAGGAGGTGCACCATCTTGCTGAATAAACATGCCACGTCGTTTGTTTATCGGTACGTCATCCAGGTAATTCATCAAAAAGAAAATAAAAAAAACATTATTAGAAAGTACAAGAATTATTAGAAAAAAATACAATTATTCCTATGGTTCCTGAATTATGGGCCACCCGGTATATATATATGTGGGTGTATATATATATATATATATATATATAATACCAAAAAAATTATATCTATATCTCTTAAATGGTTGCAGATAAAGTTTATAGTACAACATCAGACACACACATACATGCATATACATGTAATTATATATATATATATATATATATATATATATATATATATATATATATAGAGAGAGAGAGAGAGAGAGAGAGAGAGAGAGAGAGAGCAGGTGAAGAATGGTACATGATAGGTTAGGTTAGGTTCTTTTTTTTTTAGTTATAGGAGATGAATGGTAAGAATTACTTTTTACAACAAATGTTACAAGTGAGGGGAAGTGCTGTACAGAAGGGTTCGACGCACACTTTGAATTTTTTTTTACTCCTATTAAAATAGTGTCCCGCTAAAGTTCATTGTATGACGTCAGACACACACACACACATAACATATATATATATATATATATACATATACATGAGGAGAGGATGATGTGTGAGAGTAGGTTAGATTAGGTTACTCTTGGGACTACGCAGTTGTATGAGAGATAGGTTAGGTTATTCTTGGGGTAGCATGAAAAGATGATGTTGTTGCGATTTAGGTTAGGTTAGGTTACTCATGGTGCACCGTGAAAAATGAAGCTACGTCAGGTTAGGTTATTCATGGGGTAGCATGAAAAAATGATGCTTGCGATTCAGTTTAGGTTAGCTTACTTGGAGCAGCGTGAAAAATGAGGTTAGGTTAGGTTACTCTATATTCAATTTTCTAATTTTGGGGGGACGGCACCCCCACCCCCTTATTTTATTCTCCTTCCCCCTTATCATCCCTACCCCCATTTTTGAAAGATTAAAATTCTGCTTTTTCTCCCTCTTTCCCTTCTTTCCGCTAACCATTTCTCCCATCGCCCCTATCCCCCTTTACCCTCCCCCCGACTTTCCGTTTTGCGTCCATACTACTAATGCGTAGAATAAAACAAATACAAGTAGGTTCAATTTACTTCCTTATCTATTATAAATAAAATTTCTATAATATCACTAAAGTGTAATTAGTTATTTTCGTACAAAAACTAATAAAATGAGAGGAGTCATTGTTATATGAGATATGAAGGAATAACATTGTTGACTATACTGTACCTTAAAATGCATCTGTGTATATAATATTTTACAAATAATGCCTCACGTTTTACATATTTATATAATAATAATGACAGATATACTATAAGAGAAATGCAAGTGTGTATTTCTTAACCTTTTTGCGCCACCGGCACTTTATTAAATTTGTTCTAACGTCAGACGATTTCATTCAGCCTCTGAAAAGACCTATGTGGGTTAAAAAACTAAACAAGCATTTGTTATTGTGCATGAAGAAAAGTATAAACGGATAAAATGGTAAAATAACTTCTAATACGACTTAAGGTATTTCACAAGATTTCCTAAATTCTCACTGAAAGCCTCGAAGTGAGAAAGAGAAATTATTTTCACCAATCCCTTAATATGTTTGTTTTAGGAAATTGAGTTATAAATGTTCAAAGAATTTCTCTATTGCCTTTTACTGACATTAATCACTCCAGTCAACTGTGATACGCGTGCTTTGTCGAGCATAAACGTTATTAATAATGTCAGAATATAAGGCAGGAATTCATTTTATAAACCATTTTTAAGATGAATCCAGAAATTGTTTTATTGTTTATTTTTATTGTCTTCTTCAAAGAGAAGTAAAGGTCAGGAAGAAGTAAAAAAGTAAAAAATAAAATTAAATAGGGAATACTGAATAAATGTAGGAACATTTCTCCACTGAAAAAACAAGGTCTGGAACAGTTGGTTAACCTTGGTTTTACTTCCGCCCGAATTCTTCATTCTGAGGAAGGTCACGCTTCTGACTCCACCTTAGATCTACAGTTTAACGTGGAATCCGAACCATGCCCCACCAGCAGCAATGCGTCTTAACCACTAGGCTACCCAGGTACCCTTTTATCTACCAACCAATTTTTTTATTTTGTGTAAGGATGAACAGCTGGGTTTTGCTGCGCGCCACCTGCCGTCACCGAGTCTCGATCCCGGGGCCGATGGATTTGTAGTCAGCGACGATAACCACTACACCACAGAAGCGTATATACAGTGTGTGTGTGTATATATATATATATATATATATATATATATAATTAAATTTTAATTTTTATATTCTCCAAGGTAGTCCACAATAAGAGAGCCCGGGCTCTTAATCTGATGGTCTTGGGCTCGATCCTTGCCTCGGGGATTTCAAATTTCAGCGATTACAATGCAACGCTGGATTTTCCTTGGAGGGTTTGTGATTAGTATTCCACGAAAATCTGTGGGTCCTCTCCATCATATGACCTTAGCTGTTGAGGAGAAGGTTAAAGGACCCCGGCTATTATTATTATTATTATTATTATTCATTTTAGATAAGTTTTCCCCAATTTGCTTTTGTCTACGGCTTGTTGAAGTTGAACTTCAGATATATTTTGCATTTTTCGAAAAAGAAAATATTAAATAATAATAATAATTTCAACTTGAATTTTTATTGTTTTATGCTTACATCTAAAAGACTTATGATAGGTGTAAAAGGGATAAATAATATACATACATAGTTAATGTAGAAATTAGAATAATAATATAAAATAGCAAAGTAGAATAATAAAATAAAATAATAATACCAACAACGATAATAGTAATAATATTATCAATAATAGAAGTTATTCTGTTTATACATGTTGATGATATACACCAAGTGCAAGAAAAAATATATATACATATGTACATACAAATATACGCGACACGCATGCAAACACACACACACACATACATACACATATATATATATATATATTAGGGTGCGGCATAAGTCGCTTTACCCAGAATAATGAAATTACCTTGTGAAGAATAACACTGGTATGCATATGAAATTGTTTTGTCTGCTGTGAGGGTTTTTTCAACTCATATTATATAATTCGACCATGCTGAATTCGAAAATGACATTGGTTTTCCTCAATCAGGTCAGGTTTTTTCTCTATTGGCCATTTATTATAAGTCCAATTTTATCCCCAAATTTATTGATTTTTTTAGCTTAAACACTGTAGATACGAGTAATATTATAAGAACACTCATGAAAAATGAAAACATTGTGTGAATAAATACTTTTATTCATACAATAAATATAGAAAAAAGTTTATTGAGGAAGGAATGAAGTTTTTTTGGCTTTCCGTCTGTGTTTTTCTTCGGGCACGTCTCGCTTCAAACACCAGCAATAGTCCGCCAGCATATTGATATCCCAGTTTCCCTGGTACCTCTCTTCCATTATTTTGATATCTTGGTGAAATCGTTCACCCTGTTCCTCACTATAATCCCCGCAATTTTCAGGAAAATAGTCCAAGTGGGACCACAAAAAGTGCATTTTTATGGACATGCGCGACCCATGAGCTTTGAAAGCTTCCATCAAGTTTTCGACAACGGACTCGTATTCTGGACTTCTACGCTTGCCAAGAAAATCAGTGACAACTGATTTGAATGCCTGCCAGGCATTCAAATCAGTTGTCACTGATTTTCTTGGCAAGCGTAGAAGTCCAGAATACGAGTCCGTTGTCGAAAACTTGATGGAAGCTTTCAAAGCTCATGGGTTGGAGTCATTGCGTTTTCGAACTGAGTATCCTTGATGAAAGTTCGAATTTGAGGACCATCAAAAACCCCAGCATTTAGTTTAGCATCAGATATATGAGGAAATTTACTCTCGAGATATCGGAATGCTGAACCCTCCTTATTCATTGATTTGATGAAATTTTTCATCAAGCCCAGCTTAATATGAAGTGGTGGGAGCAAAATTTTTGTTGGTGGTTCAAGGGGCAATGAAACGACATTATGCGACCCAGGTTCAAAATTCTCTCTGGATGCCCATTCACGCTGTGCATAGTGCTTCTCATTCGCTCGGCTATCCCATTTGCAGAGGAAACATGGGTATTTCGTGTATCCCCCTTGCATTCCCAATACAAATGTCACAATCTGAAAAAAAATGAAAATATTTAAAGAATTTAGAGAATTTGTTCTATCAGATAAAAAAATCTATGCATTGGACTGTATCACTTCTGTGGGGAAGTTAAGTGTTCTTATACGCTCTCAAATAACCTTTGGAAAAACAACATAGTCAATAGCAATAGTTTACTTATGATATTAGTATTACCTTCAAATCTCCACAGATCCTCCAGTTATGTTGGTCGTATATGAGAGCATCCAGTAAAATTTTCATGTTATCGTAGCTCTCAGTAAGTTGTACGGAATGTGCTACAGGGACTGATGCAACCCTATTCCCAATGTTGAGAAGTACTGCTTTCAAACTTCGTTTAGACGAGTCTATAAATAGCCTCCATTCTGATGCGTTATATTGCAGGCCCAAGGATTCGATTAGCCCCTCAACATTGCAGCAGTACACTAAGGAAGAGGTATTTTCGTGCACTGCAAAAAACTTGCGGAATTCTTCCTCTCGTTTCCTATACCAGGAGAATGTTGTTCCCGGAGCCAGCAAGTTTTCCTCTCGAAGTCGTGAGCCCAAGATCTCGGCAGCTAATTTGGAAAGTCCTAAATCCCTGGTAAGATCATTAAGTTTGGCCTGGTTGAGAGGCCTCGGCTCATTTGAAGCGGTATTTTGAGGTGTATATACGACTGGGACTGGTCATTGGCATTGGTCATTGATTCATCATCAGAATCATCGAAGTCCAGGGTTTGAGGTGGGTCGGGTATTGGAATTCCAGGACCATGGGGTACAGGTCTCATAGCAGAAGGAATGTCAGGGTATACAACAATGTGTTTATTCTTCTTGTTAACTCCTGAAAATAGAAACACAGAAACATTGATATAAAACTTGCATATGAAATAGAAGAAGCATTCAGACAGTGGCGGCTCGTGAGGGAAGGCTGCGGTCTGTAAGATATGAAATAGGTCGATGGAGTCTGTATATTTTCTTTCTTTTCATTCATATTGTCCCTTCGGGGACAATATGAATGAAAAAGAAAGAAAATATACAATCATTGTATATGTAAATGTAACTTGTATAACAATATGTATGTGTAAATGTATTTTCTATAACAATATGTATATGTAAATGTATGATTACCATTATGGTGAATATTATGCTATATATGGTGAATATTACATTATGGTGAATATTATGTCAAGTTTCATACGAGGATTTCAAAATATTTAAGAAAAATAAATTTATAAGCCCACCTTGGAGGTTTGTCATGCAGAAATAGCAATCTGTCACGTGATCCTTTCCTTCTCTCCAAATCATGGGAATTCCAAAAGGCAAAGATTTCGCTCTGCCTTTGCTCCATCTTCTCAAATTTTCAATGCACGTCTTGCAGCACATATGAGGGGCGAAATTTTTGTCCTGGTCCCCTAGCTTAATTCCAAAGTATGCTCTATACATTGTCTTCACAAATTTAGTGATTTGGGACTGGTTATTTGGCATGGTAACCGTCCCACATATGTAGCAGAATCTATTGGGATAATTTTTACACGCTCTATTCATTATGAAATATTTTATCTATATGCCTGAAAAGTAAAAATAGATATTATACAAGTGAAACAAGTGATGATAGATGTTACTGTTCCAATTCCGCTTTGACAAAATCACGAAAAATTCTATTTCGAAATCAGCAGGAAAAACTCTATAAGAATCACTTACAAACCCTTGACAGCAAAATTGATGCATACCAGTGTAATATTTTTATGTCCGGTGACCGAGGAGGCCATTCGACTATCCCACGACGTTCTATCCATTCTGAAAAATTATCGTTTTAAAAAGCACGAACATTTCTTGCGAAATGTAGTGGAGCACCATCTTGTTGTCATATTATGTTTTCAAAATTATGATGGTTTCTAAATGTAGGCAACACCGTGTTCTGCAACATTTCCAGATAATTGACGGCATTAATAGTGCAGTCAAAGAAATAACTACAACACCATCCGCCCATTCTCAGTAAAGCGACTTATGCCGCACCCTGTATATATATATATATATATATATATATATATATATATTAGTGGTGGACTGGATGTCAGTTTTTCAACATCTGCGGATGCGGATCTTTAATTTCAATATCCGCGGATGCGGATGCGGATATTTAGTTAATCTATCAATATAATATAGAATTATGAATATACGACATAATTTTTCAAATTTCATGATATTACTATTATGGCAGACTGCTTGATCTTATACGAACAATTTCACTCTGAAAAGTTAATGTGTTGCTGTGAAAAAAAAAATCAGTGGAGTACGCACAGCGGCACAGGCAGTGTTTGTTCATTTAATGGTATTTATATTTTGAGGTTTATATATTTGTTTGTTCATTAATAATTAATACTTTACATGAAGTGTGCATGACTGGGCCTTATAAGCTACTTTATAAGCTAATAATTTAATTGTAAATTGCATAATTTATTAGAGGTAATATCCGCATAACATCCGCAGTTAGAAGTGCGGATGTGGATATTAAAAATAATGCGGATATCCGGTCCACCACTAATATATATATATATATAGGCACTCGCATACTGCAGATAAATGTGACAGTAATGCCTTCCTATACATACGTAGCACAGAAATGCCATTTATATAAGCACATTTTATGCTCTATTGGCAGAATGCAGTTATTTGATGAATCTTGTTAGATAATGTAGAGTAATAAGGTTCTTTACTGTTCATTAATTTTAAAGATATAGAAAAAAGTGAGCTAAAGTACATAGAGATTATTTGTAATAAGTTTTAGACATAAGTATATACTGTACATATAGAAATTCAGCTAAGATTACATTCTTATTTATTGGGATACAAGAAGCTAAAATATTAAATAATTAAATATCAAATGCCTTGCTAACTGAGTATCTTGACAGCCTTAGATACCTTGACATTGCTGATATTTACTTTTACCTTATCATTTATTATTTTTATTTCGCTATATACGAATAACTGTAGATTAATTTATTATGGAAATAAAAGAGGAGATACGGTGTTATGGCTTGTATGATTTGATGAATTTGTCTTTCAGTTTTCTTTGGAAGGCTCTTAATGTGCTAGAGTATTTTATATCCTGATGTAGTGTGTTCCAGAGGTTTGGTCCTGTGGAGCATGAGGAGCTGGTCTAGTCGCACAATCTAGAATGTAATTTGGTTTTCTGATGTACGTTTTTGATTGTATTGAGTTAAAGTGTGTTGTGTTTGGGAAGTTAATGTTTTGTTTTGTATGATTTCTGGTGCAGTATTATAGACGATTTGATATTTATATGAATCAATGTTTAGTTTGTAAATTTCTTCTAGCTTAAGATTGAAATTTTAACTCGTGTAACCTTTTGTCTGTACTTTAATTATGTTTGTTCGATTTATAGATTTTCCTAATTATTTTTTTCTGCATTATCATCAGTGTCTGCATAAAATATTGACGTGCACTTCCGTAATCACTTTAATGCAGTATTATAGGTGTGGGTACACCATGGTGAAGTATATGGATCTAAGAATTTGTTTTGGGAGTGTTGCGCCTACTCTTGTAATTATAAATGAGACCTTGGCTAATTTGTTGCATAGATCTTGAGCATGCTCTTTTGAATGAGAGGTTTGAATCGAGGGTAATTCCCAGAAGTTTGGCCGAATGCTCTCGTTGAACAGGTATTGAATTTATGTTTAGGTTTAAGGGGGGGGGGAGCATTGTTTTTGGTGTGAAAATAATAATAATAATAATAATAATAATAATAATAATAATAATAAATAATAATAATAATAAATGGTTGAAATTTCAAGATATAAAAGTTGTAGATATTGAGAAGAAATTTCAATAATAATAATAATAATAATAATAATAATAATAAATAAGATCAGCTTTTGGTTTTATATAGTATTTTAATCCCCTTTTCTAAAGATATTCCTTCGTGCTGCTGAAATTTTATTGAGACCCCCCCCTTCTTAACTAAAATATCACAGTTACTTGTATAAAGAATGCAAAAACATTTCACTTTTCTACGTGAAGGTCAAAATATGATAATAAAAACCCACTCTAATACACAGTTTATTTCCACAACAGTTTCGATGCCCACTGGCCCTTCCGGTGTCGGGTGAACGGGATCTAACCTAGGTGCGAATTTCTTAATGGTCCCTGGACTGTTTTTTCCTCTTGTTTTTGGTTCATTCGTTTTTCTGTAGCCACCCGAATAGGATGCCAGTGGGCATCGAAACTGTTGTGGAAATAAACTCTGTCTATTAGAGTGGGTTTTTATTATCATACTTGTATAAAATTTACTCCAACGGTTTCTCACATCAACACTTCAGTCATCGTCGAGAAAATTATACAGTGCGTTCGAAAAGTCTCTCCGCAGTCAACCAACACTTTAAAAAAAGTGTTTGACAACAAGTATAGACGAGTTGGTCTGTGCCTGCAAAATGGTGGAAAACACTTTCAACACATGCTGTAAAATCAAAAGGTTACGTAATAAAATCACTAAATCATGGTTGAATGAAAACATTGTAGTTTTTCAAATTCCTATGCGTTTAACATAGGAGAGACTTTTCGAACGCACTGTATATTAACTTAAAATTATAATGAAGCTAAAAAACAGAATATATAATTTCTAAAAGTCAAAATACTTAAACATAATTTCAAATAATATTAAATGTATCTTGCTCAAAAAAAGATTATTTTAATATTTTATTTAGTGTCTCCATAAAGACTTCATAGAATTATGTCTAAAAAGTAAGGCATTTCATTATACTTTAAAATAATTTCTGTATTTTCTTTTTAATAAAGAGGGATTTTTGTATTCTTAAATTAAAAAGATTATGTTTTTATATGAAATGAGATATTCTTTAATATAATATTTGTCTTTTTTTATTTTCGGCTTTAGAAGTCTCATGGATTTTGCTTGGTTTATATTTGCCGAGGCATTCTTTGATGTGAAATATAAGTCGTGCAACCGGTATAAGAGGAGTTACATTCCTCTTAGAAAGAACGCTGAACTTCAAGTTTGATTAGGCTGATGATTTATTTTAATCTACAGGGCGTATGATAAGTAACTCCCTATTTTAAAATTCGTGTAACTTCCCCATTTCTTATTCAATTTTAATAAAACAAACTATAAATTAGTCAGTATTTATTGAGGTTTTGATTCACAAACATTCACATGCACGTTACACTTGACATATGCTTCTGCATTATGACAACATTTCCTTAGACGAACAGGTATGTTGTCCACTGCTGCTCGTAACATGCCTTCAGGAACGTTGTTCATCAAGATCTTTAGGTTTGTGGAGATAAACTTCTTTCTTGGCCCAACCCCACAGAAAGAAGTCACAAGGTGTTAGATCTGGGCTGCGAGCAGGCCATTCATGCGCACCACGTCTTCCAATCCATTGTCCTGGAAATTTGTCATGCAGCCATGCCCGCACATCGTTAGAAAAGTGAGAAGGAGCTCCGTCCTGCATGAAATGAAGCTTATCGCTGTTATTCCATTTGCCGACAGAAAGCTCAATACAGAAAACCTTAATAAATACTGAATAATTGACAGTTCATTTCATTACAATTGACCGAGAAATAAGGAGGTTATACGAATTTTAAAATAGGGAGTTACATATCATACATCCACATGCGTCTCAAACCCTGATGAAAACATGACCAGGAAGAAACTTTTAAATTTTTTTTTAAAAAGTATCATTCACTAATATTCAATAACTTTCACTAGCCTTCAAGCTTCGGTAACTATATACCATTAATAAAATTAGTCTTCCAAGTAGAGAGATGAACGTTTCAAGTATAAAAAATGTAATGCGTCCATTTTAGATTCCACGCGTATGGCAGATACAAAACTGGAAATCTGTGAGCCCATAGAGTTTCATGCTAGAATGCTAGATCATCAAAATTCGGAATCTGATCAAATTTGAATTTCAGTGAATAGGTAAACTGGTACACAAGGTAACTAATGTCATTTGAAGATGCTTTCTTTCTAGTTGAAAAACAAGAACAGAACGTATTTTTGTCATGGTAACGCCTCACAATCGCTCCTTATTCTTATTCAGAAATTCAGTATGGATTCCGGTAATTGTATTCCATTTTAAGTCCTTTAATAATTTATAGTTTATAATACAGTGTTTCTAAAGTCGCGTAACCCAATATATATAACGTTATATACATTGGGTTGCGCGACTTTAGAAACACTCTGTATAATACAGTGTGTCCATAAATTATCTTTACAAATTCAGTTTAATTTCAATTGAATTGTAAAGATAATTTATGGACACCCTGTACAAAATTTTTTGGATTTGTACTTTTTTCTATCCGCATTTCCTAAGATGCTTTAAAGTCGAACATCAAAAAGACCAGATATTAATATCTTCAAATACTTCTCAGTTCCTTTGAAAACAGAAAAAAAAGATATTGGAAAAAAAAATTAATATGAAATATAATGAAGGAGCTTGTCACTCAAAGGCTATGGATTAATCTACACTCCTAAAAAATCTTACATATAAGTTGCATATCAGGTTTATTCTTCAGGATTCCATTGTACGTATCTATAAGGTCCCGTAATTTCCTTTTGGTTTTTATTATATTTTTGTTTTAATTATTATTTCTATTTATTTTTAAGTAATGTTTATACCATGAACGGTTATTAAGAATTTTTTATTTCCCAATTTGTGTTTCAGTTTGACTTTGAAAATTTTGTTTATTTAAACTACGTGTTTCTTACGAAAAAGTAACACATTCATAAGTTACGTCTAATAAAGTTACGCGTAAGTTCCTTTAGAATTACTGTCAAAAAGCCAGCGCCTATGATTTAGTGCGTGGTAACACCGTTTCCTTTTGAACGAAGTAACGACAATAATTAGAACGTAGCAATGTGTATTATAAAAGGGGTGTTCAAAGTATAAACACTTTTCTAAACACTTCTCTCACCTCACTTTTTTCATACCATAAAAAATCTAAGCATGTTTAAAATCTTTGATGTTTACATCGAATACATGTTTAATAGGTATTTATCAATGTAACACGGGATTTAAATCCTTTATTTCCGTATATATATAAAATGAAGAATAAAACCAACACTTGGTAATACATCATAATTTACTGTACAGCAACAGTTTCGGAGAGAAAACTTCCTCCATCATCAGGCAATCTAGAACAATGCAAAAATACTATGTAAAACACGTAAGACGTACAATAAATTATGATGTTTTACCAAATACTGGTTTTATTCTCCATTATACGTCTCCGTTTCCCCAAGGACACTTCTATTGCAACTATATATATCGATGCATTAATAATTTAATTGGAAGTATGAAGAATCAAACATCTTTTTACACAGAGCACTATTCCGCCCATATAAGTACAGTATATGTACCTCGTATCAGTTCCATGCGTTGGTTTCTCTTCACACGAAAGTCAAGATGGTGGTCCCGCCTCTAGGCCTGGCTTGGTGAAGGAGCGAGTTGCTCTCTTGCGCTGTCCACCGCACATAGTCAGGTACACCCGGCTCATCTGGTACTGTCCTGACCCCAGGCATCTAGTCTTCTCTTGAAGACTTCAAGTTTAACTCCTGTCACGTTTCTGAGGTCGTTTGGAAGCTGGTTAAAAAGTCTTGGCCTCCTGACAACCAAGCTATTTTCTTTGTGTTGAGGAGGCCTCTTATCGCGCCTTGAATTTGGGAACACTACAAATTCTGCCTTTCCTATTTTCAAGTGTTGTGTTGTCTGGATGGTAATTGGGTTTAGTTTAAGGTTTGGTACTAGTTTTTCGATCATTTGTTATGTATACAAGTATATTATGGTGTACCTCTCTCTTCTTCTTTTCAGGAAGTACAGATTTAGTAATTTTAGTTACGTGGTCTTTCCTAGTAGTTGAGTTCTTTATAGCCATCGATCTTGGTTGTGAAATGTCTCTGAATATCTTCTAGTTTATTAATTTCTTCCTTCTTGTACGAGAACGTCAAGACTGGGCAGTATTCAAGTTTTGGTATGATCAGTGTTTACAACATGGGAATCATTACTGTCTTGTCCCTTCTTTTTTAACGATTCTTAATACCTGTCTCGCGACTCTTTTTGCTTTGTTTATCGCTACCTGATTTTGTGTCTCGAATTTCGCATCATCGGTCATTATAACCCCCAAATCTATCGCTTTCCTGCTTCTCTGAACTTCTTGTCTGTCCGGGGCATAATATGCTCTCTGTTTAAGTTCCTCATTTCTACCATATCTGAAGAACTGGAATTTCTCGGTGTTAAATGTCATGTTGTTCTCTTCTGACCATTTGTATATTCTGTTTGTGTCCCTCTGCAAGGCCTCCACCTCTTTGCATCGCTGATTTTTCTGCTGATCTTTGTATCGTCTGCAAAGGATGTTGCTATACTATTGTTGTTTACTTCATTGTCTATGTCTGGTAGCATGATAATGAAAGGGAGCGAGGCCAATACTGCTCCTTGTGGTACTGAGCTGCGTACTTCCGATTCTGATGATGTTATACCTTGAATTTTAACGACCTGTAGACGTTCTGAGGAAGTTGTAGATTCATTTTCCAACTTTGCCTGTTATTCCCATGTTTCATTTTATGCGCTATTATACCATGATCACATTTGTTGAAAGCTTTAACAAAATCCGTGTATATGACATCGTAGTTTTCAAAGCTATATATATATATATATGACGTCGCTATATAATATTATATATATATATATATATATTATATATATATATATATATATATATATATAATATCATATGTATACATATGTTTTGACACTGTCTTAGAAGAGAAAATTTGAAAGGCCCATTAAGGAAAATCGTCTATTTTCTCACATTTTCTTAAATTATATTAGTTACCCCTCTATATATTACCATTTTAAATATTATTACATTCTTTAAACATATTTTGCAAACATTAAAGATGCAAAACTATAATACCTAATTGTAATATTTTTGCGTCTTATCTGTTTGAAATTATCATACCAATATCTTTGTTCGAGAGGGAGCGAAAAAGGGAGAGTCTCTTTTACTTTTGTTTCCGAGTTTGTATTTAGCGCTTTCCACATAACCACGATCAAGATCACGTCACTTTGCGAGCCATACTCAAAACATTCCTTCGGCCTTGAACGTCACACCTCAATCTCGCTATAAGGACTCTTTGGCACGACGCCTCAATCGCATCACTTCTCTCCTCTGAAGAAATTCTCAGTGACACGTTCGATCTTATCATGTAAACAATGTTGTAACAGGCCCTCACTGGCCTGGTGTCATTCACCTAACTTTATATAAAGATTATCATTACCTCGCGCGTTATATAATATTGATGTCATTAATCAAGTGCACATTTATAACATTTCAATACAACTTTCATTCAAACAACTGCAACCTTATTAGTTTCACTTAAATCCCATTAATTGTGTTTAATAAAAGAAGCCCGACTCTATTAATTTCCTTAATTAATAAATTATTTGGTCTAAAAAGACCTGGTGACCCCAAGCGATCATTAATAATCATTAACACATTAACATTAACCTAATTATTATTATTATTATTATTATTATTATTATAGTGCCAATTACGCCATCTATATAACGAATTCCACGTTAAATTGTAGGTCTAAGAATGAGCAATTCGGGCGGAAGCAAAACCAAACAGGGGCGGATCCAGGATTTTATAAGGGGGGTGTCGGATTTCAACCACAGGGGTGCATCAAATACTGTTTAATTCAGTGGCCCCCCAACCTATAAATAGGACGATGACTTTTTCCGCCAGCGCACATATAATACTGAAACATCCATTCAAAAAGAATTTGTTTCACTGAATGAGTAAAAAGTTGTTCGTCAATTTGGATGGTACGAACCCCCAAACCCCCTTGGATCCGCCCCTGCCAAGGTTAACCAAGGTATATATTCGATGGTATTTAAAGAATGATGCCTCTAAATTATTGCGTTTTTGACAATACATACATGTGTTTTAACTTTACCTGTGTTTAGATCGCTTTGTCATGTCAATTTCAAACACGGGTTTTACAGTTGTAGTCATTCCACGCTTCTACTAAACTTCACACACTCTTCTGAAATCGAAAAAGAACTCTGATTGGTCAATAACTTTACAAAATAATAGACATCAAGATCTTGTGCTTCACATTCGAAGTTACAGACACACTTGTGAGGCTACATTTAAAATGTAAGTGCTTCATGAGCTTAATGTAAATGTTAAACTCTCACTGGCTTGAAATTTCTGTTAAAATTCTTGGTATCGGTAGTGCGTGAACAAATCTTTTTTGACCCTGACTAACACTTCGTGGACGGCTCTTCTGAAGGATATAACTATATTCAGAAGAAATTACACCACACGCACACGCACTTTACACCAAAAGATAGAGGACGTCGTCAGGAATAATTTGATGTAATCATCGAACAAATTGGTTCACTACAAAAACGTTTACAGCAAAGTAAGTTTATGTGGCCAAAAAGTTGTTCAGCTGAATAAGCCATCAGTCCGCGTGACACTGAGCAGAGTTCTAAGCTCCGCCCAATGTTACAGCTGTTGTCAGCAACACGCAGAAACAGAAAACTGAGATTTGTTTCTAAAAAATTCTGAGCAGTTAGTTGGAACAACGTGAAAAAAGGAGATCGTTTCGCTTGAATGGTAATCAAGTGAGAGCTATTTTAGATACAGGCTGCTCCACAACGTCCATTTCAGAAGATGCGGTTTAACAAGGCGGGTTGCTCGAATTAGCAGTAATAAGCAAATACTTTAAACAGCTCATTATTTCAACTGCCGTTCTGAGTCCATATTAGAGCAATTTAGCAGACAGGCGGGCAATACATTTTCAGAACTCCAACAAAGAAAGCAACACAAAGATTGCAGATGAAGGATAAGCACAAAATAACAGAGAATGTTCTTTTAATAGATTCACAGTAATAACTGAATCTACACACAGTATTAAAACCAAAAGTTAGCAGCTGACGAGGAAGCTTCTAGCAATGGCTGTATCCTCCAGCGCGGGACACGTCAGCGCGTCAACGTCAGCGAAAAAAACGTGGAACGTCAACGCGAAGAAGAGGCGACGTCAAACCGAAGACATCAACGCGGTGGTGGCCAAACCTCCTCAAATCTCCGTGCAGCGGGCAGTCTACGGTTGGCCAGAGTGACAGTCGACGGCCTGTTGCGTG
The DNA here is from genome assembly GCA_023014485.1 of Bathynomus jamesi. Taxonomy (NCBI): domain Eukaryota; kingdom Metazoa; phylum Arthropoda; class Malacostraca; order Isopoda; family Cirolanidae; genus Bathynomus; species Bathynomus jamesi. The sequence goes on from JAJOZX010003133.1 coordinate 491,012, forward strand.
ACACGGTCAGAGTGCCGCTCGGCTCCCGGGGCCGGACCTATACCAGCGTGCTATTTTTTTCATTTACGGGGAGCAGTTGCGTGCTCCCCGGACTACTCTTACTCTCCGGCGACATTAGGACTAATCCAGGCCCCACTACAACTTACACATGTCACCATACACAAAGACAAAGACACAATAGAACCATGATACACATACAGAAGCATATATTAACATATTACAGTACAACGTAGATGGCCTCACAAACAAAATCACGCAGCTTAGAAAATTCGTACACAACAAAACACTCACATAGCACTTATACGAGAAACAAAACTAAACGCACACACAAAACACCCACCATCCCTAACTTCACGTCGATCCGTCAAGATCGTACGGGGTCACGGGGATGGACTCATCACTTACATACGTAAAAGCATTAGCTACACTGATGCCACCCAAAACATTACAAACACAATCCAAGCAGATAACACGATAGAAATACAAGCAGTTAACATTAAAACACGTGCAAAACACAACACCACACTCATCAACATTTACATCCCACCAGATAGTTCACCCCAGGTGCCAGCCAATTACAATCCACAGTTACACAATCTGGCCTCTCTCACTAATGTCATCTTAGGAGGAGACTTCAACGCTAAAGACACTAGTTGGTACCTGCACAACCAAAGCAACACCAGAGGCGCCAACATAGCCACACAACTAAACAGCCTCTTCATTCTTAACAACACAGAAAAATATACACTAGGGTGGAGTGAAAAATATTTTTTTTGAATTTCAAAATGCTTGGGTCGGGAAAGTTGCGTATTTATGTGAAACGTACTGTGTGAAATTTTTGTAATCGTACGGCTATAATTAAATTGTGCACACTGAATTCAAAGTTTTTAAAAGTTGGCAAAATTACTAAAATTTCGCCATTTTTATTTTCGGTTTTTTAAATTAAATTACAAAATTTATATAAATTTATAAATTTATAAATTTATATAAAAATGGCGAAATTTTAGTAATTTTGCCAATTTTTAAAAACTGAGTTCAGTGTGCACAGTTTAATTATAGCCGTACGATTACAAAAATTTCACACAATACGTTTCACATAAATACGCAACTTTCCCGACCCAAAGCATTTTGAAATTAAAAAAAATATATTTTTCACTCCACCCTAATATACACACATACCACCTCAAGCAGGATACTCAAACTCCTCCAAGCAGGATACTCAAACTCCTCCACAGACATAACGTTCTGTTCCGCCTCACTAGCAACACGTACACACTGGAGAACAGAAAAACAACTGTCATCAGACTACCTGCCCATCATCATTACAACACATTCTACACTCTGCCCCAACAGCCTTAGGCACACTTACAGAAATTACAAGAAAGCTGATTGGGAACAGTTCAAAATACAGACTGAAGAACAATTCACCACATTAAACAGCACACCCATCATAAACATCAGTACAACACTCAAGACATTCAATCAGATCATCAATAATGCAAACAAAATAATAACAAATACATACCCAAGGTAACATTAGGAAATACAACCCAAATTACGCTAGAGAAATAGCCCACCTCATAAGGCAACGCAACAACCTCAAACATAACACACAAACACCACACACAGAAGCTATAAAACAGCAGATACAACAGCTCAACACAGAACTAAACAACAAACTTAAAGAAAAACAAACATAAACATTTAGGGAATTCATAACAACACTAAACCACTCCACGGATACATCCAGGATATACAAGACTATAAACAGCATTACCCACTCTAACAGCGGCATTCACACCTCACACGCGGCTATCTGTCGCAGCCAAAATAATATCCGAACATATACACAACAAGCTAACATTCAAGTTAATCACTACGCAAAAATAAGTCACCTAAACAGAGACAACAACTAGAAACACGCAGACAGACAAACAGCCAGACACAAGAAAACCTACAGACTCGACACGACCATTACAACCTTCAATACGGACCAGACCCCCAAGATCATCAAAAACATTAAGAATTCGAAGGCTAATGAACCAGACAACATATCCAACGTACACCTTAAACACTTGGACCCAGAGGGAATACTAGCTCTCACAAACATCAGCACATATTCATACCAGCACTGTATTATTCCTAACATGGAAACAAAGTAAAATTATTACACTACTCAAACCAAACAAAAATCCAACAGAACCAGCTTCCTATAGACCCATTACTTTACTATGCACACCTTCCAAAGTAAAAGAATGACTAATCTTACAAATCACCAACCCACACATACCACTATCGCCTACTCAACATGGATTCAAACCTCACCACTCAACCACGACATTACTCACTAACCTCACTCAGCACATCATGGATGGCATCAACTCCAGACGACCAGCTGAACGTACACTATTAGCAACAACAGACATTAGAAAGCATCTGATGCTATCCCACGCTTCCCTCTCATAAACAAAATACTCAACACAAACATGCACAATAACACCAAAAGGTGGCTGAGCAACTATCTTTTAGGAAGATACTCACATGTCACATTTAATGGCAAGTCATCCAAAAACAAGCTTTTTCCGAACGGGGTCCGTCAAGGCTCTGTTCTCTCACCAACACTGTTCAACTTATACATGCATGACATTCCAACACCCATAGATAACAAGCTTACCTTATCATCATATGCAGATAACATCACTCCAACATCCACCCACAACAACATCGACACCGCTACAAATAACCTACAAACATACATAAACAGTATACAAGACTGACTCACACACAATAGACTCAACGTAGCGCCCACAAAATCAACCATCACCTTTGGTTGATGGTTGGTTAAACTAAATTCACTTTCTTTTTATAGTTGTTGTTGTTGTGTTGTTGGTTAGCTGATCAGCCCACCCTGAACGAGGAAGCCGGCGGCACGCAGATAACCGATAGCCCTCTCCGGAGTGGACTAGAGGTTCAGCGCACTAGTGATGTTGTGTTGTGTTCTATGTTGTGCTAGAGCGGTACAATCTGTCATAATGTGTTCAATTGTTTGTGATGTGTCCTGGAACAGGTGGCAGGTGTCGTCTGTGGAGTTGTCTAGTCTGTGTTTATATGTCTGTAAGTTGGGGTGATGTCCACATCGGAATCGTGCTAAGTTAACTCGATCCGATCTGCTCAGGCTGGTCTCTGACCTGTCAATGGGCGGCGGCTTCGCACCTAGGACCGCATTCGGACCGAGTCGTGTCAGTGCTTTGTGTGTTAGGTGTGTGTGTGTGTATGTGTTTTCTGTACTGTGTGATGTCTGTGGGGCGTGGTATGGAATGGAGTATTTGGTTATAATGTCTCTCTGGTGGTACCTTAATGGTGCGAGGTGTTGGTGCATGATTGTACATGTAGTGGCAAAGGTGTTGTGGGTTAGTTGTCGCTGCTGCTATGAATTGTGTTCCCCTCATGTCTAAATGTTCCCTAATTTTCAGTATTTTTGTTTCTGTGTGCAGGTGTTCTATTGGTGTTGTTTGAGTACATCCTGTAATGATACGAAGTGCGTTGTTTTGTATTGTCTGTAAGGTGTTTATGTGTGTGTTTGAGATAATGGGTGCCCAGCATGGATTAGTATAGTCTATAACTGAGCGAATATATTGTTTGTATATGAGTGATGTTGTTTCCTGTTGGTGTCCAAAGTTTGTGCCTGTTAGTACCCTAAGCGTGTTAAGTCTTGACGTATATTTGTTTTTAATATCCTGAATGTGGTTTGCAAAAGATAATGATGTGTTGTATGTGACCCCAAGTATGTTGGTCCTGTGAGTGTGTGGAATGTTGGTGTTGTTTAGTATAAGCTGTGGAGTTATCTGGCGTTCTTTAATGTTGCTTGTTAGCAAGGTGATGGTTGATTTTGTGGGCGCTACGTTGAGTCTATTGTGTGTGAGTCAGTCTTGTATACTGTTTATGTATGTTTGTAGGTTATTTGTAGCGGTGTCGATGTTGTTGTGGGTGGATGTTAGAGTGATGTCATCTGCATATGATGATAAGGTAAGCTTGTTATCTATGGGTGTTGGAATGTCATGCACGTATAAGTTGAACAGTGTTGGTGAGAGAACAGAGCCTTGACGGACCCCGTTCGGAAAAAGCTTGCTTTTGGATGACTTGCCATTAAATGTGACAGGTGAGTATCTTCCTAAAAGATAGTTGCTCAGCCACCTTTTGGTGTTATTGTGCATGTTTGTGTTGAGTATTTTGTTTATGAGAGGGAAGCGTGGGATAGCATCAAATGCTTTACTAATGTCTGTTGTTGCTAATAGTGTACGTTGAGCTGGTCTCTGGAGTTGATACCATCCATGATGTGCTGCGTGAGGTTAGTGAGTAATGTCGTGGTTGAGTGGTGAGGTCTGTATCCATGTTGAGTAGGCGATAGTGGTATGTGTGGGTTGGTGATTTGTAAGATTAGTCTTTCTGTTACTTTGCATAGTAAATTAATGGGTCTATAGGAAGCTGGTTCTGTTGGATTTTTTGTTTGGTTTCAGTAGTGTAATAATTTTATCTTATTTCCATATGTTAGGAATAATACAGCGTTGGTATATATGATAAACGTTTAAACTTTTTATGGTATATATGATACTTATTAGTGATGTAGGTCACATCCGCATCCGCATCCGCATCCGCGGAACATCCGCACATTTTCTCGCATCCGCGTCCGCGTCCGCATCCGCACTTTGGACTGCGGATGTCGTGCGGATGTGGACCATTGAGATAAAACGTCATTAATAAGCGGAAATTATCAAATTGTACTATATTAATAGAACTAGTTCATTGTGCGCAAAAGTGATGCAAGCGACAAGATGAGAGGCTGTTCTTGTATGAAGTTACTCTCTTGCAACCTACTTAGATCCACGTTACAAAGCTAAGTTATTTTCACCTAGTACATTAGAACGAGTTAAATCATCACTTGGCAAAGCAGTTGAAGAGCTTCAATCTCTTGAATCTGTCGCTTCGCCACCCACCAAAAGAATAAAAGTTTCAGTGACAGAACCAACACCTTCAACAAGCAAATCTATCACAGAATCTGTCTCTCAGTTTCTTGAGTCAAGCAGCAATGACGAGACCTACGCGATGTCAAAAGATGTAGTAAAATGATCGAGAGCTATCACCAAGAAAAACGCCTGGCTGCATGTGACAATCCTATTAGTTGGTGGAAAAATACGCAGAATATCTATCCATACTTGAGTAAACTTGCAAGGAAACATTTAGCCTGTCCTCCAACAAACGTACCAAGCGAGAGATTATTTAGCAGTGCTGGATTAATATATGATGAAAAGAGAAACAGACTGGCAGCAGAAAAGGCAGAAAAATTAATGTTCCTTAAGCATAACCTTCCTATAATTAAGTTTGAACATTAAACGATGAACATCTTAGTTTACTTTATTTTAATTACTCATTTATAAATATGCCTAATAAAACTTTAAACTTAATATAAATAGTTATCAAGCTAATTAAAGATCTCTTTCTATAAGGGTGGAGGTTGGGGAAAGAGGTCGGTGGGGTGCATTTGAGTTGGGTTTACGTCCCGCATCCTGGTAACACAATTATGGTTTCTAATTGTGGCTGAAACTCAACAAAATATAACGAATTTATTTGCAGACGAATTCACTAATTGATTTCTATATTAGTTAGATGCTTGATATTATTTTATATGTTCAGAGAAAAGTACAGCAATTATTGTACAATTAATCAATTATACTACATTATAGCTACAGCTCTCTCTATATAATAACTTATTATATACGTTAAACACAACAAATCTCGAATATATCCTAAAAAATAACGAAAATGTAGACATCCGCATCCGCATCCGCACCCGCGGATGTTGAAATCAAACATCCTCATCCGCATCCGCATCCGCGGATGTGAAAAAAATGACATCCGCTACATCACTAATACTTATAGATCTAATAATAATAAGATGGAAGATGATCAACATAAGACAATATTGTGATAAGTGGTATATTAATGTAAATAAATTTATTTAATTTTATGTGAATTAACTTTTAAAATGCTAGCACTAAATAAACCTTACTACATAACCCTTATATTGAAAGGATATTTGTACCATTTGGCTATGCATAATCAAAACTAAGGAACAGACTTACTGCCAAGAAGGCCACAAAGCTATTAAACGTTCACAGACACTCGCATTTGACCATGCCAGAAATAGTGATGAGTATTACTGAGTAAATGAAATGCTGGCAGGGCACTTGATATTTTTAACAAATGTGTCCCTTTGCCACCCATGTGTTTCTTATGTTGTATGTTGTATATTCTCTAATATTGTGATTTCTGATTCAGTTGTGCAATTTAATAATATGCAAGATTTGAATGGAAAAAAAATGTTTTGAAAATATATACTCACATATATTAAGATGTGACCCCAATTTACCCGCCCTTTAATGCAAATTGATGCTACTAAAATACCTATCCAACCTATTCTTAAAAATATTAACTGAAGTGCTTACCATGATCGCCCCGGATAGACTATTCTACCTCTCGACTATCTCATAGGTGAAAAAGCCTCTCGCAACGTTTGTCTCAAATTTTTTACCCCTTATTTTAAAACCATTGTGTCTCGTAATGTTCCTGTCGTCAAGTTAAAGACATTCTCATAATTTACGTTCTCAAAATGATTTAAAATTTTGAACACGTGAATTACTTCGCCTTTTAAACGCGGAGTTTCAAACGTATACAAATTCAACTTATTGAGTCTGTCTACTTCTATGTTTTACTACATAACGTTAGAATAAGCTTTGTTGCGCGGCGCTGAACCTTTCTACCATTTCTATATACTTATTCATATAGGGCAGTGATTCCCAAAGTGTGTGTCGCGGGCACCAGGGCCGGATTAACCATTAAGCAAAATAAGCCCGTGCTTAGGGCATCAAGGGAAGGGGGGCACCACAGAAATTTTCCATTGTCGGATTTACCATGGATTTATTATACTATTATAATCGCGGCTTATAGCCTATAAGCTGTTGAAAACTGAATTATATATATTCATATATAGTATTTATTTTTCTTCATTGTTTGAATTTGTAGTGAACAACAACCCTTTTGAGAGAATAAATATATTTCGTTGTAATCACACACTTTACGCTTTGCGTTATTATTTTTTTATATCAAATCTTTGAGCGCCATATTAAAAATACATATAGATTAAATATTTTCGTGTGCTATAGGAAGTTATTCTGAACGTGTGATTTGTGCATATAATATTAAATATATATTTTACATAATCATTTGGTATTGTTTTACAGAAAGATTTAGGTTTATAGAATTGTAATATATTAATATTAAAATAAAAGAAACTATAAACTCTCTATATTGCTGTTGTATCAAGTGATGTTTATCACGGCCATTATAATAATAAGATATACTGACCTAAGTTAATTAGCGTTGAAGAAGTTTATCCGTTGCTCTCTTCTTCTCTAGGGTAAGTCTATGAAGTGTACTTTATTTGTATATATAACAATATTTTATCATACACGTATCTTTATTTTATAACTTATTTATCTATTGTCATAACAGTATAAAAGAATTTAGATTGTAATAACCAGAGTGAATAATTTGTAATGTATATATAACATCAAACGTAGTTAGGACAATTTAGGCCCTAAGCAAATGTTCATATTTCCTATAATTAAATATTGTGTTTTAAATAAATAAATAAATGTAAATATAAAATGGCTCGTTAATAGTGAAATGTTAATATTGATATTTTTATAGATTGCGTATTATTAATTCTAATGTTAAGTATTTTTATTTTATAGGTTTCGGTTCCTTCTTTCGGTTCCTTCTTTTGGTTCCTTCTTTCGAATTGATTTGTATTCAACATTTCGAGTTGATATTTCGGTTGAGTTATATTTAATTGCCACTTATATTTAAATTGCCACTTTGGTTGTGTACGGTTCCCATTTTGTCTTTCTGAGAATAAAAGAACAAAGCCAAGATTGTGATATGTGTAACTGTGTTGATTGCCACATAATATACAAATAAAATATTCTTTTTATTTCTGTATTTTACAGACCCCAAGAACCAAGATGAAACGTGTTCAGTTAAGTGGTGCACAAAAGCGAAAACTATCAAAAGAGAAACAAGAGAAGACTTTGGATTTAGAGTCCAAGACTGCAAAGCTGACTGATTTCTTCACACAAGTTCCACGACCACAACGTCAACATGATATACCGATTCTGAATCAAAACCAATCTCCGTCATCAGAAGTGGACACAAATACCACTTTGATCACTTCAAAATCAAAATATGATGACGTTGGAATCACCGAGGTGTCACAAGCAGGTTCATCTACCACAGGTCACATGTCTCATACTGATCTCACTTTGCCTGTAAATTCTTGATACCTCTACTGCAAATGTTGATTCAAGTTGCTTTACAAGACATTCTGGGGTTGAAATAATTGCTGAAAATGAAAGTTTAGTGGACCATGGTGATGGTGTGAAATGAATCAGTCTGCAGAAGATGAAGTAAATATAGCAAAAGAAGGGTTCAGTGACTGGCGAAATACTATTGTAATTGATCATCATGAAAAAAGCACTACTCACCGAGACTCTATGCTAACATACTTAACTCGCAGACAAGGTGCGGGGTTGGACAACAGTTGGAAAAAAAATTCAGGAAGAGTGTGATTACTGGAACATGTCTTGAGGCGTGTCATAGCTGTTATTTGTACGTTAGCTGAACGTGGCTTGTCTTTTCGAGGAACAGAAGAAAGATTTGGATCATTGCAGAATGGGAATTTTTTAGGGCTGCTTGAGCTCATAAGCCGGTTTGATCCATTTTTAGCAGGTCACATTTTGAAATATGGAAATTCTGGCAAAGGAAATCCTTCTTACCTGTCCAAAACCACCTGTGAGGAACTCATTCAACTAATGGCTCAAAAGGTCCACGCACTCATTGTTGACGAAGTAAAATCTTCTGGTTATTTTAGTTTGTCAGTTGATTCAACACCAGATCTATCACATATCGATCAGTTAAGTGTTGTACTTAGGTACTTAAAAGATGGACAGCCTATTGAACGCTTTTTAACCTTTCTGAAAATGAAAAGCCATACTGGTGAGGAAATGGCAAATCAGGTGTTGCAGTACTTACCTGAAGTTTGTAAGCTAAACTTTTCAAAATGTAGGGGTCAATCTTACGACAACGCTGCCAACATGTCTGGGCGTTATAAGGGGATGCAGCAAAAAATTTTAGAAACAAACAAGTTTGCTATATATGTGCCCTGTGCAGCCCATTCACTAAATCTGGTAGGCCGAAGTGCTGTTGACTGCTGTCAAGAGGCGGTTAATTTCTTCTCTACAGTGCAGTTGCTCTATACCTTTTTTTTAGCCTCAACCAGCAGGTGGGAAATTCTTAAAGGTTGTATTGGAAATGAAAGTGTCTTAAAATCCCTCTCTGATACCAGATGGGAGGCACATGCTATGGCAACAGCAGCAATTTTGAAATCTTTCCTTAAAATTTTAGAAGCGTTAGAATGTATAGCTGAAGACCAGTCACAAAAGGGAGACACTAGAAGAGAAGCAAATAATATTGCAAATAAGATGCAAGAGCTAGAATTCGTTTTTATGTTGAATTTTTGGGATGAGATTTTGCAAAATTTTCATAGAGTAAGCAAAGTTCTACAGAATAAGGATGTGAACTTAAAAACATGTGCAGATCTGTATGGATCATTAGCTGACCAACTGTGCACTTCACGAGATGAATTTGAAAGATATGAAGCAGCTACAAAGGAAATGCTAACCAGATGTTGATTACAAGGCAGCTCAAACTCGCAAACGTATCAGAAAGAAGGTACCCAATGACGGAGATGCACCAGAAGTATATCTGAATGCCAGAGATAAATTTCTTATCACCACCTTTTACACAATTGTTGACAAACTTGAAACTGAGATGAGAAGAGGAGAGATATACAAAGAAATAGCAGAGATATTTTCTTTCTAAGTGATGTGCCACATAATGTCACCACTTCATCATCTACTGAAATTGAAGGTATTCTCAGGGTTGTAAAAAGATGATTGATGCTTACCCAGAGGACTTGAACACTAATTTCTCTGCTGAGCTTCAGCAGTTTCACTCATATGTGTGCCATAAGTTCAGTGCAAAAAAAAATGTAAAAACAAGATTCAGTCATGCTGAACTTTATAAAATAATTGTAGAAGACAATATTGAGTGTGCCTTCCCAAATGTAGAAATTGCCTTTCGTATATTTTTAACATTAATGGTCACAAATTGCTCAGCTGAGCGTTCATTTTCTCAGTTGAAGTATATTAAAATACCAACAGAACAACTATGCAACAAGGCAGGCTGGATGCCTTATCTCTACTAAGTATGGAAGCAGATGTGTTACGTAAGATTAGTTTTGAGGATCTGATCAAGACTTTGCAATTAAAAAAGTAGGAGAAAACTTTTCAAATATAAATGAAGTGGAAGTATACAAAAATAAACATTATTTTCCATCTTACTGTAAGTTTTGTTTCATTTAAAAAAAAAAAAATTTATTTTATGTTTTATTTTTGTTTATATTTTGAATTACATATATATGGGGCACCAAAATCTTTTAAGTGCTTAGGGCCTCTAAAGGTCTTAATCCGGCCCTGGCGGGCACATTAGTGTGACGCCAGAGCAGCGGAGGTATGCCGCGAAAAATTACACTATTATATTTAACTGCATCTAAAAATTCAAACATGATATTTTAAAAAAACTTTAGTGTGTAGCAACCACAGACTTGACTTTATTTTGCTACTTTTACCACGGATAGAGAGAGTCTTCTCTTGTCATTAGTACCTACCTCCTTTCCTGCGGTCAACCAGTAGCGACTCGTTTCCAGTCATGGGTCTTACAGTAGATGTGTGTGCCTGAGGATTATAAAATAACTCGCATCGTATCGAAATTCATTCAGTCCGTTCCTCAATCTCCTACCACATCTCTACTCTGCAGACGAGCCATATAGCTTGTAGTTAATGCCTGGTGCCTTATCCTATTATCAATTTTATTACAACATATTATTTTTTACTAAAATTTTAAGAGGTCATAACTTACCAATGGATACATTTTGAATAAAAAGCCGAGATGTAAAACCCAAAAAATATCAAATAAGGACCATAGTTCGAGAATTAATAAAAAAGATTGTGCAAGTGAAGGCGGCATGCATTCAAAATATATTAATATGACGGGTAAAGCATTTTTCCACAAATACAATGATAGCTATTTGGGTCTTGGATTCACAGGGACTGGAAGTGATGATTGTCCTACTCCTGAGTGTGTTGTTTGTGGAGAAAACCGAAGTAACCAGTATATGGTCCCAGAAAATTAAAAAGACATTTAACTATTAAATGGCATTTAACTACTAAATGGCAATCTAAGAAAGAAATATACAACTTTATGCGTCTCTTGACTTCACGAAGAAAAACAGGCTAAAATAATGACGAAAAGGTTTATTACATCAGACAAGGCACAACTAGCAAGTTATAAAGTTGCCGAGCTTATAGCAAAAACAATGAAACCACATACAATTGCGAGAAATTTAATTTTACCAGCTTGCAGAGAAACTGTAAAAACTATGCTAGGTAATAATGCTGGAAAAGAAATATCAATGGTTCCAGTATCGAATAATACCATTCGTCGTCGAATTGACGATGTCTTCAGATAATGAAGTGAATATTGCAGATAAGTTGAAAGACTCCAGAAAATTTGCTTTACTGTTAGACGAATCAATAGACATAAGCCAAAAAGTCAAATAGTAAGTTATATACGGTTTATTGAAGATGATAGTGTCATAAATCAGTTCTACTCCTGCAAAGAGATGGCTTCAACAACTGGACTAGACGTGTACAGCGTGATTTCGTCAAATGATGGACTATCGTGGGAAAATTGTATATCTGTTTGCACAGATGGAGCACTTACAATGACGGGAAGATTCAAGATTAAAAAGATTAAAAAGAGACTTTCCCAATATAATTACCACACACTGCTTTATGCAATGAAAAGCGCTAGTAGCAAAAACTCTCAGGGTAGAACTCAAAAGCGTCCTCAATATACGAGGGCCACTCAATATATTTTGTCCCACCTTTTTTTTTCTTTCCAAGTTTCCTTGTAAGTACCAGAAATTTTGTACACAAGTAGTCACATACTTTTTTTATAAGTTTTTATTTTTCCACGTAGTCTCCATCCTTTTCACGGCTTTCCTCCACCTCGAAACAAGGGCCTTTATTCCTTGCTGGTAAAAGTCCGCTGGGTTCCGCTGGAGCCACCTCTTAACCTCCTCAACAACCTCATCGTCACTCTAAAACTTTCTTCCACGAATAGCATCCTTCATTGGCCCAAACAAATGGAAGTCTGAAGGTGCCAGATCCGGGCTGTATGGAGGGTTGGTGGGGTAACACAATCAAGTGCATTTTTGTGATGGCCTTTCTTGTTTGCAAACTGTTGTGTGGTGTTGCGTTATCATGCAAAAGAAGGACGTGTTCCAGTTTTCTCTCCGGTCGAACTCGCTTTATACGTCTCTGGAGTCTCTGTAGGGTAGCAATATATGCCTCTGAGTTCATTGTTTGTCCTTTCTTCATAATGTCCACCAGAATCACCCCTTTCATGTCCCACAAGATGGTGGCCATAACCTTTCCTGCAGAGGGAGCCATTTTGAACTTTTTCTTGCGTGGGGAGTCTGCGTGATGCCACTCCATGGATTGGCGTTTTGTTTCGGGTTCAAAATGGTGTACCCAAGTCTCATCCACCAATCACAGTTCGTAAAAAGAAGTCATCCCCTTCTGTCTCGTATCTAACCAACGACTCAGAAGCAATTTCTTTTCTTTGGGCTTTGTGATCTTCAGTCAGTTCGCGAGGAACAAACCGTGATCACACTTTTGAGTATCCCAGTTGCTGAATTATTGTATTCACACTTCCTTCACTAATTCCTAGCTCCAATGATAGCTCCTTGTATGTTATGCGCCGATTTGATCGAATGATGCTGTTAACACGTTGCACAGTGTGAGATGTCACAACCGATGCCAGGCGACCGCTGCGTGACTCATCATCGAGGCTGGTTCTCCCTCTCTCCGATGATCTCACACGTTTAGACCAGCGTCCAAGTGCTTCGATCAACAATAGTATCTCCGAAAACGTTTTGTAGACGTTTGTAAATATTTCCAACTGTTTCCTTCTCTGCCGTTAAGAACTCGATAACAGCTCTCTGTTTACGACGTACATCACTGTCAGACGCCATTTTCGAAACTGCATTAACCATCGGTTTTATACAAGGGCGTTTAAAAGCGGTTTTATACAAGGAGGGGAGGTTCAAACTGGAAAAAATCCGGTTATGTGAAGCGAAAAAAGTTTAAACTTACGGCCCAAAAGACATTTCAGCCCCATGACCTATTATTTAGCTACGAAAAAAGGGTGGGGCAAAATATATTGAGTGCCTTTAATAGCAGTAAAAATAGCAAATTTCGTAAACGCTCTTCCTCTAAAACCACGGGCTTTTAAAACTATCTGCCAAGAAATGAGATCTCTTTATGCGAGTTTGCTATTGCACACAGAAGTTTGATGGCTGTCGAGAGGAAAAATGCTTTCTAGGAATTATGAGCTCAGAGAAGAACTTTTAGTTTTCCTCATCCTTGAAGAGTCTGAATTTACAACTGAACTGGGAAATGATGAGTGGTGTGTAAAACTCGCGTACTTAGCATATAATTTTAGTCACTTGAATAAAATGTATGCCAGTATGCAGGGAAAAGAAGAAAATACGTTGCCATCAAGCGACAAAATGAAAGTGTTTTTACGCAAAATTTCTATTTGGAAAACACAAGTAACAAATAAACATTTAGCCATGCTTCCTCTCATTGTACTACATGACCCAAATAGAAAAGTAACATCCAAGTTAATAAAAGATCACCTCTGAATTCTACACGATAAAGTTAACCAATATTTTCCGTCACATTAGGGAACTACCTGAAAGCACTTCCCAATTGCCATTGGAGTAGCAAGAGCAATTGGCTGACATTCAAACAGATCGCAACCTTAAAATGAAACACGTTGAGCTGCCATTGGATAAATTCCGGATAATTCTTACAAAAGATTATCGAGCGATTGAAACAAAGGTAATAGACACGCTGCTGCCCCTCTCATCAACATATCTGTGTGAGCTTCGATTTTCAACAACGACAAACATTAAAAACAAAAAACAAGAAAGGCTTTTGTCATTTGATCAGGAGTTACGTCTGTGTTTGTCAACGATTCGTCCTTGATTTTAATTTCACCTTTTACGTGCTTAACATCAAGTTCATATTTCACACTGAATGGTATGCTATTGAAAATAAAATATCTTGTATTTTGTTACAAATATTAATACATTTATAATAATAAAACATTTTACTGATATTCAATATTTGCGTTTTATTTTTAAACATACATATTTCATTAACATCACTGTAGCTTCTTACCAGACTGTAGTAACTACTCAGATGGCAATGTGCCACCAAAATTAAAACAGTAAGAAAGTGTGCCTTACGAAAAAAAGGTTTGGGAAACACTGATATACGGCGACCAAAACTGCGCATCATATTTGAAATGAAGCCGAACAAGCGACTTATATAATGGCAAAACAATATCTTTAGAGTTATATTCAAAATTACCAGAAATAAAGCCCAATATTCTATTAGCTTTACTGCTAGCAAATGAACATTGTTCTCAGAATTTTAAGTCTTTAGTAATAATGACACCTAAATCTTTTTCCTCAGAGGCTTCACTTAACACATTATTTCCTATAGTATAGTCAACTTTACTGCTGTGGTAACCTATATGCATAACTTTACATTTATCTACGTTAAATTTTATTTGTCACTTATTGAACCACTTATTAGAGAGAGAGAGAGAGAGAGAGAGAGAGAGAGAGAGACTAAAGTACAGTTATAACTATTAACTAAGTAAAAATGTAACAAGAAAGATTTTTATAGATAGATAAACTTTATATCTAACTTATATATCATCACAAGAACCTCCCGAAAGTACATGGAACCTTAAATCACCCTTTGAAATAAATATTTTTTGTACCCCTTTTTTTCTGCAATTAAGAAAAAAGATAATATTTTCCCCTCTTTCTGTCGTTCAATTAAAAAAACTTGACATCAAAATTCAAATTAAAATAAATTGGTCTCTTAAGACCTTGTTAATAAAAAACGATAACGATAAATATCAATTTTTAATACCAATAAATTTTAGATTTAAAATTGGCCTTCTTTCCTCGGCATATATATATATATATATATATATATATATATATATATATATATATATATATATATGACATATGTGTGTGTGTGTGTGTATGTGCGCGCGTGTACGTGTGTAAGTCTCTGTGTTTTAGGGTGCCTTTACACGCGCATATACATGTCTGTTCCCAGTTCCTCTTAAACGAAAATTGTAAAATTACCTCTGCTGAAAAGGTCCTTCGTCTTCCAGTTCGTTTCCGGCGTTTGTTCCAGTCCAAGTTGAGCCATTCGTAAAGGAAGAGAAGGAAGGTTTGCGATCGCACCTCAGACACGAATCAGGCCATTCTCTTCTAAATTATTCTTCCCTTTAATGCTGCAAGGACAGTATGTGTAGGTTCTATTTTAGATTTGTTTATGAATGCGGCTTTTATACACTGACATTAAAAGCTTTTCTAATTTTCATTATAGATGCGCGCTTATGAACGCGTCACACACAAAATGCAGAAACGCATTAGGAAACCTGCCGGTCGCCATGGTAACGAATTACTCGTATATTTATAACGCGAACTCGATGACACTATGTATACTGTATATTTTCTGCGCGCGCAAATTCACTTTCATCAGACGCGATCGCAGGTGCGCCATCACCAGATAACCTCCATAATGTCTAAAATGGAATCGTAGTTACAACCGTAATAATGATGATAATTATATACGAATTGATACAAGATTGTCACCATTATCGGAAATCCTACTGTTCACATTTTCGCTGCCAATGATTTTCACTTAAAGAGACATTAATAATTCAGCAGGTCTGTTCCCCCATTAAAATTAATTAAAAGGGCGGAGACATTTATGAGCGGCAGGAGGGGCTTGTTTAATTAATTTAAAACTTGTACATTAATTTCACTTTTGTTAACATTACGTACTCTCACAGAATTTATTTAGCAACAAGCAGAATATATAATATATATATATATATGGTGTAACGAAAGTCCCTTACCGTAGGAGGTTATCTTTATTTGTTATGAAAACAATAAATGTTCAAATTGGATGCCATTCAGGTGTTGACGCATGTTAATTCGATCATGTAAGCTCTATTGACTGTTACGTAGGACATCTTTATTGATGCTGTTGCTTTCATGTTGTATGTTGTCTTTTAGCTGTTGAACAGCTCGTAGTCTTGTGTGGTAAACAACCGCCTTTAAATGTTCTATGTAACATTCAATGTAGCTTACGTGATCGAATTAATATGTGTCAACAACTGAATGCCATACAGTATAATTTGAACATTTATTGTCTTCATAGCAAATAGGAAATAATTTTCTATGGTAATGGAGTTTTGTTACATCATATAAAGTATTACACTTTTCCTTTCAACCTTTCAAATGTTCCGTGCGATGATTCCTCATTTCACATTTCACAAAGGCCAAGCTTGTTGTCCCTCTTCTTGAGTTGGCCTGGAGAAGTAAAGAGTTAGTTTCTTGTGCTCTCCACCTCGCATAGCTACGTACGCCCGGCTCATCTGAAATTGTTCTGAGCTAGGCATCTAGTCTTCTTTTGAAGATATCCACCGCTACACCATTCGTGTTCCTTAGTTCCTTGGGCAGCTGGTTGAACAGTCTTGACCTTTTAATAACAAAGCTATTTTCCTTCAGGGTTGAGGATGTTCCTTGTCTAGCCTTTAATTTGTGAACACGACCTACTCCTTTCCTACGTTTTACTGTTGTTTGAGTGGTTATAGGATTCAAAGTAAGATTAGGAGCTAGTTCCTTCATTATTTTCCAAGGGTGAATAATGGTGTACCTCTCTCTTCTTCTTTCCACTGAATACAAATTTAATTCACGTAACCTGTGTGTGTGTGTGTGTGTGTGTGTGTGTGCTTAAGTTTTCTTTTTAACTTAGCATTTTTATGTTCTAAACTTTTTAATAATATTTATATTTTCTTCGTATAAACTTTATTTTAAACTTTCCTAAACGGAACTTTTGTATACAATAAGAACACACACACACACACACACACACACACACACACACACATATATATATATATATATATATATATATATTGAAAATAACTTTCACGGGAGGAATTAGGAACTCGTTGATAATTCCGCTGAAAAGTTTTTCCTGTTGATTCAATTCATACAAGAAAGAAGTCGCCCAAAATTTCGTTCCTGTTCCACTTTCTGAATGATTGGTTGGTTTAAGCTGTCTCTGTTAAAGCGTTAATGTATTTCTTCTTTTTTTAATCATTCAGGGAAAGGTTAATTCATCGATGGTTTTAGACTTCGTTAAAAATGAATGAATTTTTTTTTTTTATGATTTGCCATTTTTTTGCGTTATTTTATCGCGTATAAAATATTTATAGAATTTTTTGGAATTTGGAGGAACTTTAGGTTGAGTAAATTATTTAAAAGTGGTGAATTTAGGGAAAAAGTTTGTTTTTGTTGTAATTCTGTATCTGTAGAATTTTTATAAAAGAAATATGTGAGAAAATGAAGCGAAATCCTTCCGTAAAAAAAATATATTTTATATAACATATTATACAGTTATGATGTAGATGAGGCAAAGTTTTTGTGTTATGGCAATGATCGACATTTTCTCATTTTCCTTTAGTGGTGCAACATATGAAGGAAAAAGTCTTCGTTTTTTTGGTTAACAATCAATTAAGGTGGTTCAGATCATGCTCACAAAATTTTATGGGGAAGATTTTAGGTATTTGGAGGAAAAATGCAGCTCCTTTTCGCACTTCCACTGACTGAGTGGTGATTTGGGAGGTGTGGCATCTGGCACGATCCTTTTGCAGTATGAAATGTGGTATGCAATTTTGTTGCAGCGCGCGCAGGCTTATTTAACAGAACACTCTGTTCGAATAATAGGATGAGTTGATTTTCAAGAATAAGTATGTACTTGGCAAAATTGAGTCGTCCCTCATTCAATACGAGGTTAGCCTTTTCAACATCCCAAGTCGCTGCCAATATCATTAAACTAAAAGCGCAGTATATCCTGAACTGCCGCTGGCTACAAAGACGATTCTGGAAGTGACTGAGTAGTTAGTCTTTTTTCATACTCATTTGCGTCAGTTTAACGTGAGCTGATTTAAATGCATGAGAGCCGTTAGGCAACAGAACAGAGTTTTATAATGTCATATCTCTGTTTATCATATTGTTAGTTCATGTTAATAATATTCGCTTTACATTGGAGACTCTAATTGAGGTTTTTCGCAGGGCCAAATGTCGCACTTTAAACAACAAAAGAATAAAATACAGTATATATTTTTCCAAAATGGTGTAAATAAAGATTTTATTCTCTTTTTATTGTTTATTAAACTTTTAATAGTAAACTTTCTAACTAAAGGTCAGGTGATATAGTTAGGTTTGATAAAGTTAAATCTAGCTTGGTATACAGTGGCGCTCATAAGTATTCGTACAGAGAAATATTTCAGTTATATTTTTATCTTTATCTTTTGTATCATTCATAGGATAGTTATGAAAAGTTTAATGTTCGTTTGAAAAATTTTAACAAATAAAAAATATTAATTTAACTTCAACCTATAATGTAAAACATTAAAGAATTTGAGGAAAATAAAACAAGTTAAAGTGCAAAAGTTTTCGTACATTAACTTCCAAAATTATTTAATACTTTATGTGTCCTCCCTCCCTCTTTGCTTCAATGACTTCAATGATTCGTTTCGGTATTTTTTTACAAGGTTTCAACGTTGAAGTTTATTTAATAATAACAATAATAATAATAATAAGTAGTGACAAGTAGTTTAATTACAGTATTCTTATCTGGATATGCCGTTGGGAAGCATGACAGCTTTCCAGGCAAAAATCTTTGAGATTCACTTCTATTTTTACGAAGGAAACTAAGAAATGTAAATAGAATTAGTGGAAGATAAAATGGAGTTGCATTTAATTAGCTCCGTCATTACGAATGAAAATTGAAATAATCTTTGAAATAATAGAAAAGGAAGAGGTAAACAATACGATATAATAAGAGAAATAATAGAAAAGAAAAATGGTAAACAATACGGTAAATGGAACATGTTGAAATAACGATAATAATTAATTTCTAATATTACAAATTAGAAATGATTAGTTACAATCACATATGATGATTTTGTCAAGTTTAGTAAAAGCTTATTTGCACACATCCATTTATAGACAATGTCTATAAATGGATGTGTGCATCTAATTGCCTGTTCACTTCGTTCATTAGGTAGTTGATATCGTGGTGTAGAAGCGAGTGTTGTATCATCTGCATACTGAATACAGTCTAATGTTGTTGATCGATAAAAATCATTTACATGCATTAAGAAGGTCCAAGGATAGATCCTTGTGGAACCTCACTTTCCAATACAGCATATTCTGATGAAATGTCATTTACTTTAACTTACTGGTGACGATTAGAGAGATATGACTTAAACCAATTTCGCATATTTCCCCTTATGCAATATGTGTTTAATTTGTCTAGTAAGATATCATGTGAGAGCATATCAAAGACTTTCGACGGATCAAGTAAAGATAAGCACCCCCAACCTTTTTTAGTTAGCTTTATAAGGCTAACTAACGAAAATATCACGACTTAACCTAACCAATCGTTAGGTCAACTGTACGCCCTTGACGATTGGTTAGGTTAAGCCGTGATATTTTCGTTAGTTAGCCTTATAAAGCTAACTAAAAAAGGTTGGGGGTGCTTATCTTTACTTGATCCCTTTCGACAGGTCAAAGAAAACTAAAATTGTGTGATTTTGTAGTTTAGGGTTTTAGAGATATTTTCTCATAGCATGTTGATGGCGTTTTCCGTGGTGTGGCTTTTTCTAAACCCAAATTGTATTTTTGTTAGGATGTCGTATTTAGATAAGAATTTGATTAGTCTATTGTATACGATTCTTTCAAATATTTTACTCAAAGTTGGTAAGACTGAGATTGGTCGGTAATTGGATGGAGAAGCAGAACTGCCTGATTTGAATAATGGACAAACCCTGCTATCTTCAGGTAATTGACTCATTCATAAGTCATGTGAGTGGAGTTACTATATCATCCGATATTGGTTAATTTATTTTCACTGGAATTGAAATGATATCAGCGCTTTTATTTTTTAAGTTTTTCAATGTAGATGATGTTTCGTTTGGCAGAATTGGTTAAAAAAAGAATGTATTTGGTGTGGATTGTGGCATATATTGTTGGTAGTGACTGTCTGATTTTGGAATGGCTGCTGCCGTATTGCTTCCTATTTTCGAAAAGAAATTGTTTAATAAATTGTTCATGTCTTTGGGATCACTGGAGGAAATTCCATCCTGTGTTAACGAAGTTACGGGATTTGTCTTTTCTTTTTTGGTGTTAACTAAAACCTTCAAAGTATTTCATAATCCTTTAGGATTAGGTTTTTGTTCGGTAATTTTAGAACAATAATGGTCCACTTTGCGGTTTTTATGAGCGAATTTAGTCTGTTACAATAATGTTTATATGTTTGTTCATTGATAATATCATGCTTCTTGAAAAGTGGACGCTCAATTTTGCCAGTTGATGTTTAAGTTTTGGTTTCTGGCTAAAAGCACAATAGTTACCAATTTTTCTTTGATGTATTCAGTCCGACGCAAATGCAGAGGGTCTTTTGCTTATATTGAGGTTCTGGATATAGTAGGCTAGGTGTAGCTGTACCCCTAGATCCTGTCCAAAAGCTGGATCCTATCTGCTTTGCAGATAGCTGGTGAGGGAAGCTATATTTTTTGGGGGCCTCTTTGCGAGTGACCCGTTGCCCACGTCGGGCTAACATCATGAAAAAGAAGAAAACTATAGTGTTTGTCATTTACCATTACTTATTCGGACTATAGTGGATTCGATTTTCCCAGAAGAGTTCCTTGTTCCATGCACACGATCTGTGTGTATCATAAAAGCCTCAGGGGACCATTATGAGTTCAATCCCATATATATATATTATATATATATATATATATATATATATATATATATTATATATATATATATATATATATAGATATAGATAATATGTATGAAAAATTTCACGAAAGTAACACGTGAAAAATATTTATGATGAATAAAACCACGAAGGAAAGGAAACACAGAATGGTGCTCAAGCGCTTTCGTCTAATGACATGTAATAATGTAATTCTTTATGTACTTCAGTGTTCCTGAGGATGTCATTAGACGAAAGCGCTTGAGCACCATTCTGTGTTTCCTTTCCTTCGTGGTTTTATTCATCATATATATATATATATATATATATATATATATAAATTACATTTATATATATATTATATATATATATTATTATATATATATATATATCTATATATATAAATAAATTACATTTATAAGTTGCATTCAGTAATTTATTATTACTAAACAATAATAAAAATTAACTCGCGTACAATAAAAGACATCATTTCCAGAAAAACAAATGTACATTTATTGTAACAGGCCCCGTTGGCTTTCTGGGGTTACTAAAACAAAAGTAGACTGATATTAAATCAAATAGTTCGCTTATTGACAAGAACTGTCCTCTGGAATTAAAAAAGAGAGAGAGAAGAGAGAGAGAGAGAATAAATTTTTAGGGACCATAGGAAATATTTTACATTCACTGTACTAGCTTTAAATAATTTGCATTCAGAATACATTTTGGCCCAATTGTTCTCTCGATTTTAAGTATGATACATAGAGGGGACAGGATTTAGAGTGTTGTATAAACAAATCATCGATAGCCTCGTCCAAAATTATAAACTTAATTGAAGGCAAAACTATGTATATTAATATGACTCCATGAAAATTTGCGTGTTTTCTGTTATAAATGTGTGAGCATATATTTTAGTAATAACTTTTTTGCAAAGTTTATTTCTCATTTTACTTCATTCAAAGTGAACAAAAATATTTTTTTCACCTTTTGTTAATATGCAATTAGCTTTATAGTCACTAATTTCTTTTCTTCCTCTGTTTTCTTACTCTCTCTCTCTCTAACTTTCTCCCTTTCTTTATCTCCTTCTTATCTTTTCTCTTTCTTTCAACTAGTTTAGTTAGCGTTATGTGTAGTAATTACAATCTGATGAACGTCTCAAAATTGCAAAGAAATTGAGGAGAATACTTTGTAATTTATTTTCTCATTTTGAACAAAAATGTTAAGATAACTTTTAGTAACCAATATTAGAGATAGGAAACAAGACCTAGGGCTCGCTTAAGATTAGGAAATCCCTTTAAGAAGAGAAGAAAGGATAGTTTTTATTGTAGAACTTCGGTTCTAAATTGAGTGCATCTGCTTTTATATAGTAATTATTATTATTATTATTATTATTATTATTATTATTATTTGTGAAATATATATCGTTTACCCGTGGTCGCGCATACTCGTCGCCAAAAGAAGAGACACATACGTGTGACCCAAGATCCTCAAGGTCCTTGCAAATGGATGAGTTCATAGCACTACAAAATATCCTCGCTGTCCACTACGATGGACATCATACAGTTGTTACGCACGAACATAAAGAGATAAATGCACGCACAATATCTGTATAGACATTGTAAATTATGTCAATTTGTTACAACGAACATTTCAATGTTATTTGAATAGAATGAGCTACATGAAAGGTTGGGCTCTGGAGCCGTTCGAAAAACAAACATTTTTACTACATGACCAAATTCTCACGAGGTCGAGAAATTTTTCTGGAATGAAAACATTTTCAACGAAAATTACCAAATCTTCCCGAACAGAAAAGTAAAACGATCTAATCCAATCAAATTTTGACTAAGCTAACCAAACTTAGCATAAACTAACCAGGTACGACTTAATTTAACCTAACCTACCCTAATCGAAACGTAAAACGATGTAATTAAACCGAATTTTACCTATAACCTACAGTGGAGCTCATAAGTATTCATAGAGAGAAATATTTCAGTTATATTCGTTCTTATCTTTTGCATCATGCATAGAACAGTTATGAAAAGTTTACCCTTCGTTCGTTTGGAAAAGTTTAACAAATTAAAAAGTTAGTTTACCTCCAACACATAATGTAAAACAGCAAGAATTTTAGGAAAATAAAAAAAGTTAAAATGCAAAAGTTTTCGTACACTTATTTACAAAATTATTTGATATTTTGTGTGTCCACATGAGGCTTTAAGAATTTTATATTCTTAGTAGTAGTTGGGGCTCTTTATTGATTAGAGACTTTAATGAAGCAAATGTATCACACTGTGTATTTTCATAAAATGTAAAAAATCCTTAAGAATTGAATTTTTCTGTCGCGCGATATAGCTCGAAACCTACGAGTTTCTCTCAACCTATGTTTATATGGTCTTTTTTCTTTACTTTCCTCTCAAGAATACACCCTGCGATTTATGAAACACATTTATAAATCACCCTGTATATTTAAATATGGTAATATATGTACCATATATTTAGAAATCAGTTTTCAAATTTTTTTTTTTCTTTTTTGGACTGAATTTTCAGTTCCGATAAAGAAAAACATAGAAACTGAACCTTCAAAAATATAAATGGGAAAAATAAAAATGAATGTATAACAATGGAACCATTTTTAAAACGGCTTTTCAAAAAAAAAAAAAAAAAAAAAAACAAGTAGAAAAGAAAATTGCAAAATAATGTTTATGTTTTTTGTAAAGGAAAAAATATAACGAAAACAATATTTTTTTTTTCTCTCTAAAATTAGCTTAATGCATTAAACAAATTGACAGAGATTTTAAAGAAATACAAATATGTTTGTTCATGGTAAGAGTTTATATATATAATATATATATATATATATATATATATATATAATGGAGACATGGACATGCCTCAAAATAATTGAATTAAAGTCTCAGGTACAGACTCCTAATTGAGGGTGAATGAAGTTAGAAATTGCGTTCAGCTCAAAGCAAGCGTATTAAAACTTTGCTGATTTGATTCCTCAGTGGGAAAAATATGAAAAAATAAATACAGAATTATTTATTACCTACATCGTTTAAGGCAAACGTTTGTGTCGCATAAAATTTTGATTCAATTCCATTTGCTAGAAATGAACAAGGCTCAGATGTCTCGTGTTCGCTCTAAGTGACTCGGGATAGAATGTAGAACGTCCAAAAGGGGATGTCAGCCAAGTTTATGGCTCATGTGGATACGTATTTCTTCTTCTTCTTCTCTCTCTCTCTCCTCTCTCTCTCTCTCTCTCTCTCTCTCTCTCTCTCTCCATCTCATTTCCAAGGCATGACGAATGCATCAAGGAATAACGTTTGAACCTGATTCTTATGAAAAATTCATCATGGGAAACGCTATTTGAATTCGGTTTTATTTCATCAAACAAAAACAGTCCCTCTTGAATGCACTTCAGGAAGCAACAAAGAGAAAAGGAATAAGTTTGCCTCGATTTGAATTAGAGTTTTTGATGGGGAATTTCACTTTTTAAACGCTGACCACCTTCGTTGGAAAGGGAAAAGAACAAAATAATGTTAATTATTTGTTGAAACTATTTTTATGATTTTTGTGAATACTTAAAAGGTTGAAAATTGGTCAGTGTTAGAAAGAAAAACGAAGATAGATTAATTTATAATGATCACAGAGATTAATCTCATGCGTACTTTTAATTTTAGGTGTATACACCTAAACTTTTTTTGGATCACCTGAAGATCAGGGCTCCCAGCCTTCGTTAGTTAGTCTTATAAGGCTAACTAACGAAAATATCACGACCTAACCTAACCAATAGATTAATTGTACGCCCTTGACGATTGGTTAGGTTAAGTTGTGATATTTTCGTTAGTTAGCCTTATAAGGCTAACTAACGAAAATATCACGACCTAACCTAACCAGTAGATCAACTGTACGCCCTTGACGATTGGTTAGGTTAAGTTGTGATATTTTCGTTAGTTAGCCTTATAAGACTAACTAACGAAGGCTGGGGGCCCTGATCTTCAGGTGATCAGAAAAACTTGTTCCCGTTATTTCTTTCCGCAACTTTTTGTTGTTAATCAATAAAGGTAAGACTTTATCCGCTATTACGTTCCGTACTAATTCTGTAACTTTTTGTTGAGGTTTTCTCTTCCTCTTGACTGTGTAACTTAGGCGTAACTTTGGTACTTGTGGGTTATCTGTCGCCACTTTTGAATTTAATTTTCCAACTTTTTCACAAATACAGATGTGTGTTATCATGTTGCCATTTTTACAAAAATGTTTTTACGCCTCGTGAACAGGCTCTCATCGATCTCAACCACTATTCCTTCTAACCTAAACCTAACCTAATCTAACCTAACCTCACACTAACCTAACCTAACCACACACTAACCTAACCTAACCTAACTAAAAAAATAAATGACCCTTAGGTTAGATTAGGTTAGGTTAGGTTAGGTTAGAAGGAATAGTGGTTGAGATCGATGAGAGCCTGTTCACGAGGCGTAAAAACATTTTTGTAAAAATGGCAACATGATAACACACATCTGTATTTGTGAAAAAGTTGGAAAATTAAATTCAAAAGTGGCGACAGATAACCCACAAGTACCGTAACTTTTTCAACATTTGAAACCTTACGAACTCTTCCAAATAAATATAACCTATAAAGTTTCGTAAATTACATAATACATAATATGCATAATATAGTATATTATAAAGCTGAGATTCTTATTAAAATATAGTAAATGTAAACATGTTTTCATGCTTATGTTTTGCCCTGAAATGTAATTATGAGGTATTACTGTGTAGGTGTCTGGCGTAAGACAGAAATAATGAAAGTGCTTTAACGAATGCATCAAAAGTATTTTTGAATATTCACTACATAGTATGACTGTTTCATTAACCAAAAATATGTATTATACATTCAAAAGTATTTTTCATGGCTGCTCTGCCCGCGCATGCACGCTGGGCTTTTAAAGTTTAAAGTTAAAAGTTAATAGATAAGGGATACATGGATGAGTACGCCTTAAAAATTAGTTTTAAGCATAGTTTATTATGGTCTACCTTATAAATAACTATTATATTACAAATTCTTATCAGTGATTTAATGGAGTCCAACAGAATAAGTATAAAGTGATAAATACATACTGAAGTATGGTTACCTAAGCATGTCTAGAGTTTACTTGACTTCAGTTTAGAAATGTCTGATGCTATTGTTAAATTTAGTAATGTAAATTTTGTCAATAATTTTTTTATATAAAATACATTTTCTGTTTCATAAGTAAAGTTCCGAATTGTAATTATATATTTTCATTTGCTTTCAATCATACGTAGACCATAATGCAACATAACTATGTTCAATAGAGACAGTAGGTGAAATACTAAGATTTTATTTTTTAAACAGTTTGCATACAGTCCTAAGATAAAAATATTATTTGGCAAAATATTGTAAACCGTAATTATTTCTTTGTTATTTCGTGTGGCAAATTGAAAAGGCAAAGAAACGGCTTTTCTCTTTTTTTTTTTTTGCTTTTTGTCGGGACTGTATATTTGCTAGGAAAAAGGCGCACATGCCAAAGTTACATAAAAGTTACTAGCAAAGAATTACGAGAACATTATGGTTCAAAGTTACGCTAAGTAATGTTACGCGTATTACCTAAGAGTTACTGACAAAACTTGTAGAATTGTTATGTAGGCCTTAGAAGTAAGAGTAATGTCCATAAGACATGAAAATTTGAAACTGTTAGGTTCTTTATTACATTTTTAAAACAGGTTTAGGAGGGGTTTCTATCAGAATTGGTTTCCAAATTGGGGACCGCATAAACACTAACCGGGAACTTGTACTGGCTCTTTTTTTTTACCCTATATACCAAACAGCTAGGTCAACGTTAAAAACCCTTTATTACTCGGAGCGTGAAAGTTACAAAAAACCCATTTAGCTCCTTCGACTCGAAGGTTTTTGGGAACTTTCCTCTTTACAGTCAAGATTTAGGAAATTATATCCAATTACAAATTATAGAAAATGTCTTTATAACACAGCACAAAGTTTATACTTCTTTCTATTTCGTTGCACTTTAATTCCTTTCTTTTCACTTTCACTTCTCCTGGGCTAACCTCGGATAGATCTTCGGGTCTTTGTTACGTGACTTTGCAACTAATTCTCGCCCGAAGCCACCGTTGGACGGGAAGAACAGGGATGACTTCCTACGAAGTCTTAATTTGGGAATAACTTAACGTTTTTTTCATGTATACTAAAAATATATAATATATATATATATATATATATATATATATATATAGAGAGAGAGAGAGAGAGAGAGAGAGAGAGAGAGAGAGAGAGAGAGAGAGAGACTTATGTACCTATATACTACTACTACTGCTGATAATAATATTAATAATAAATTCTTTCACACACAAAAAATTCCTTGTTTCCAATCAAATTCCCGCGACACTTGTTTTCAACATTTGAAAATTTTAACAATGTTTGAATTTTCGATAAAATTGGAAAATATTTTTCATTCCTTACATTTTTTTATTTTATTTTGGGGAGGGAAGTCTGCGACAATTTTTATGAAATAAATTTTATTCAAAATTTTAAGCAAATACAAAAACTTTTTAAATGTATTCATTTTATTAAATAAAATTAATAGCAGAAAATGCCGAAAAAATAAATGTAAATACGTTGAAACCCTGTGATAGGGTCATTTAAATGCATTTGTTTTTTTTGCGAGTGAAAACAAGTCGGATTTGAACCATTTCACCGTTTACATTTTAAATGATTGAAACACACTCTAATTGAAAGTAGATTCAAAGGCCTCACTTACCATTTATATATTAAACAATTCATGTATTTATTTATCTATCTTCATCTTTATCTATCTATCTATCTATCTGTTTATCTATCTATCTATCTATCTATCTCTATCTATCTATCTGTTTATCTATATCTATCTATCTATCTATCTGTTTATCTATCTGTCTATCTATATATGGGATTGAACTCAGAATGGCCCCCTGAGGTTTTTTCATGATACACACAGACCGTGCATGGAACAAGGAACTCTTCTGCGAAAATTAAATCCACTCTAGTCCGAATTAATGGTAAATGACAAACACTATAGTTTTTTCTTTTTCATGATGTTAGCCCGACGTGGGCAACGGGTCACTCGCAAAGAGGCCCAAAAAATATAGCTTCCCTCACAGTAATATCGGGCAGTAATATCGAGGTGACTGATTTAGAAAAGGACTTGGGTGTGCTAATTAGCAGCGACCTTAAGTTTACGAAACAGTGTGTAGAGGTGGAAAAGAAAGCCCAGAAACTATTGGGTTATATCAGGAGGCAATTTCAGTTTCGGAACAAGGAGATTGTGCTCTCACTGTACAATTCCCTTGTTCGGCCGTACCTGGAGTATGCTGTGCAGTTCTGGTCGCCCACCCTCAGGAAAGATATTGAGAGGCTGGAGCGAGTGCAGGTGAGGGCCACAAAGTTAATCCCTTCCGTTAGGCATATGGGCTACAATCGACGGTTACGTGCCCTGAACTTGTTTTCGCTTGAAACTCGGAGGCTGCGCGGTCAACTGATCGAGGTTTTCAAGCTCTTACGAGGGTTCAACGATGTCGATTTTAGAAGTATGTTTAGTTTAAATGATAACCCAACTCGCAACAATGGTTGGAAGTTGGATTTGAAACGGTTTAGGACTAGTGTGTGTGGGAATTACTTTACGTATAAGATCTGTGACACATGGAACAGGTTACCTTCGGAAGTTGTGAACAGTTCCTCTGTGGATCAGTTGAAGAAAAGGTTAGACGAAATCTTGCACACTATTGAGTGTGTAAAGACATTTAGGACCTCAGTCTGCGGAAATTTCTTTTCCTATAAAATAGTTAATATCTGGAACCAACTTCCCTCAGAGGTTGTTTCCAGTCAAAGTGTAAATCTGTTTAAAAATAGGCTAGACAAAGTACTGAACACACTCATAGTTTAAGATTAAAACCTCAGAAAACTCTGCAGGAGTTCGCTTGCTCGGTGTCTCTGTGAGCAAGCTAAATATAGAGCTATTTATATATTCTCCACTTTCCTGTAAAATTTCCTTGGCTGCTTTTCCAGGGTCAAGGTATTTTCTTCAACCTTTTTCCGTACCTGCCTCTGGCAGGGAGGGAGCGGAGGGTGGGGAGATAGCCTTCTACTTTACTATCCAGTTTTCTACTACTGCTATGATAGTTGAAAGAAAAATAAACTTTTACAAAATTTTCCCTGGCTCCCGTTGCCATTGGTACCTCCTCGGTATGGGCCGCAAGGCCTTTTGAGGTACTTCTTTTCCTTGTAACTCCTTGTAACTCACCAGCTATCTGCAAAGCAGAGAGGAGCCAGCTTTGGGACAGGATCTAGGGGTACAGCTACACCTAGCCTACTATATGCAAAACCTCAATATAAGCAAAAGACCCTCTGCATTCACGTCGGATTGAATACATCAAAGAAAAAGGGGTAACTATTGTATTTTTAGCCAAAAACCAAAACTTAAACCTCAACTGGCAAAATTGAGCGCCCACTTTTCAAGGCACATAATATGTCAGTTTCATGATGGGATTGAACTCAGAATGGTCCCCTGAGGTTTCTTCATGATACACACAGACCGTGCATTTTCCCAGAAGAGTTCCTTGTTCTATGCCCGGTCTGTGTGCATCATTATCATATATATATATATCGTAAAGAACGACGCTTGTATAGGAGAACATTCCGCGCAAGATGAGAAGAGAGAACGAACAAATGAAAAAATGAGGTAACCACCCGGGAATCGAACCCGGGATCTTCCGATTGCCGGTCAGATATGATAACCATTACACCACGGGCCTCACTCGAACAAATGCCGTAATTCCTCTACATACGCGCAGAAACCAATGCCCCAAGGGGGCACCTCCCGCATGCCGTATCTCTCTTCTCATCTTGCGCGGAATGTTCTCCTATACAAGCGTCGTTCTTTATGTTATTTATACTGCGTGTTCTTTGCAGTTGAAATGTATTTATAGATACGGCATGCGGGAGGTGCCCCCTTGGGGTATTGGTTTCTGCGCGTATGTAGAGGAGTTACGGCATTTGTTCGAGTGAGGCCCGTGGTGTAATGGTTATCATATCTGACCGGCAATCGGAAGATCCGGGTTCGATTCCCGGGTGGTTACCTCATTTTTTCATTTGTTCGTTCTCTCTTCTCATCTTGCGCGGAATGTTCTCCTATACAAGCGTCGTTCTTTACGTTATTATACTGCGTGTTCTTTGCAGTTGAAATGTATATTATATATATATAATATATATGTTACAGTCAATGTGTGAAACCAGTCATTTCACGTAATGCCTAAACATTTCAGGCATTTCTCGTAATACCTGTGACCCTTAAACATAGCTAATACGTATTACTAACCTAACCTAACCACCCTAACTTAACCTAACCTAACCTTCGCGAAGTTATTAATCGCTTAATCGAATTACGCGAAATGCCTGAAATTTTTAGGCATTACGTGAAATGACTGGTTTCACACATTGACTGTAACATATACTCTATAGTATATATATATATATATATATATATATACATACACACACACACACTGTGTATATATATATATATGTATATATATACTGTATATATATAAACAAACTTGTTTTTACAAAAATGCATTATGTTCCTTTGAGGAAGAAAACTCCCCGCAGCAAGTTTCAACTCAACCACTAAACATTTAAAGGTAACTAAGTGGCCTGGAAGTTCTCCCCCTAAAGCTGTGCCAGTACGCTGACCTGATCAGTGTTGTGAAGGGACACATTAATAGTTAAAAATATAAAAGCATACTTTGTGCCTTAAGCAGCCTAAACCCTGTCGTTATAGAAGGGGAGACTCTAAAGTGAACAATTTTCCATACCCTGTGAAGTGCCGGATGTATGACGATTGTTTAGGACCCTATATGTACCATGGAATAGTGCAGTTTGTAAAGAACAGTCGTATGGTATGGGTAGCTGTGAGTTAGTCTCAAGTTATAGTGTATAGTCTTCCTGTGTACAGTACTTCTTTTAGTTTTTATAGCGAATTCAAATTTATTTGTTAACTAAGAGTAATAGTTCATGAAAGTTAGTACAGACTTAACGTTTCTAAGTTATGGATAGTAAAAATGTAAACTTCGTTGGGAGGTCACGCATCAGCAACGACTGAACGCTGCAAACTGCCAACTACACACCAAGTCTTTGCCAGCGTCTATCATCATGTCAAATCGTTCAAGAAAGTGTAAGAAAAGCGACAAGATAGGTGATGAGGTTGTGGAAGGAAACTCGAATCCCAACGATTCCTGAACGCAACATCATTAGAAAATTCGGGATACTGCACGAGCTGTATGAAAATCTAAAATCGAGCGAGAACTATCCAGGTGAGAGACAGAAAGTTAAATAAGGTTTCAAGCAGGACCTGGATCAACTTTTAGATGTGGCTCACCATGATGCACTCACTCTCATCATGACTGATGAAGACCGAACATTTCTTCTGGATCAGAGAGGAGAGAGGAAAGGATGCATGGCTGATATGGACAAAGAATTGGTCAAGAAGGTAGAGAGTATGCGACGAAGGAAGGAGTCATCTCCGAAGCAGGAAGAGAAAGGAGAGCTCAGGAAGAAGAAGGCAGAGCTGTCATCACTGAGTTCCACTAATGATGATTTTCAGGAAAATTAAAATGACTGGGAGGCCGCTAACGCCAGACCTTCTAAGAGAGACAAGTAATGGTAGAAACAGATTCTTTCTACTGATCTAGCTTTAACCCTGGACCGCGCAAAGTTGTTCGACAAGTAAACAACCTACGTAATCGCTGTAGCAGCACAAAGTTGTGGTCACGATATCGGAGAGCTACCCCTGTCGGTTAGCTCGGTGAAGCCAGCAAGGGTGATGAATTGAGAAGCGAATGCGGAGGTGAAGAACAACATGACAGCGGAAACCCTCCTCTTACTCCATTGGGATGGAAAGCTTCTGCTTTCCGTCACTGTGTGAACGATGGAGAAGTAAGCAAACTTGCCGTCTTGGTCTCTGATATCAAGATCTAAAAATTTTTGGTGTTCCGAAACTGGCTTATGGAATGGGAAGTGCAATGTCTACAGCCGTTGTGCAAGCTTTTTCAGAGTGGAATCTGCCAGATAGAATCATTGCAATATGCTTCGATACTATCGTCAGCAACACACGTAAACGCACAGGAGCGTGCACACTGACCGAGAGGAGGTTGGGGAAGAATCTGCTGTATCTTGCCTGTCACCGTCATAGGTACGAAATTATCATCGCTGGTATGTTCAAGATGATGTTTGATCCATCCACTGGACCTGAAGATTTCGAGAGCGATGGGGTTTCATCGAGTGGTCAGACTACCAACCGTGTGATGATGGGAGGTTGTTATTTCCTTTGCTGCAAAATTTGAAACAAATAGCCACTTCTTTCGCCATGGCTCTTCTTCAAAACAAAATCCAACGTCGAGATCACTACTGCAAGTTCTTGAAATTAAACATCACTTTCCTGGGGTGGAACCCTTCCTCGAGGTGTGAGGTCCATGGCTCCCGGAGCCTACCATTAGGCCCACTGGATAGCGAAGATGATCCATGCTATTAAGAATTACCTGTTTTGAAGCCAGTTCTCTCTCACTCGGCTCGAGAATGAAGGTCTCCTCGATTTTTTAAAGAGGAGCGTGATAAGTGTGCGGATCTGAATTTCTTCAAGGATAATAGTGGAGAAGGTGGACGGCTTGAAGGTGATCAGGAACCTAATACCGAGTGAGCATTTGAACATTTTCAATAAAAGGTTGTTTTTGAACCATCCTTATATATATATATATATATATATATATATATATATATTATATATATATATATATATATAATATATATTATATATATATATATATATATATATATGGAAATGAACTCAGAATGGTCCCCAAGTTTTTTATGATACACACAGACCGTGCATGGAACAAAGAACTCTTCTGGGATAATTAAATCCACTATAGTCCGAATAAGTAATGGTAAATGTCAAATACCATAGTTTTTGTTTTTCATGATGCTAGCCCGACGTGGGCAACGGGTCACTCGCAAAGAGGTCCCATAAATATAGCTTCCCTCACCAGCTATCTGCAAAGCAGATAGTGGATTTAATTATCCCAGAAGAGTTCCTTGTTCTATGCACGGTCTGTGTGTATCATATATATATATATATATATATATAACCAAACCTGATTTAACCTAACCAAATCTAGTACAATCGAACCGAGAAGAGCGTAATAAGTGTTTCCGGCACAATTGAGAATTCGAAGGGTGAATTTTGTTAAGTGATTAAATAATGAGATATTCACAACTCTAGCCTAACCTAACCAATCCTCAACTAACCTAACCTACTGTAACGTAACCTAATCAGCACTAACTTTTATTTTTTCTACAATGAAAATGTTTCTAGTTTTTTATACAATTTTTTTTAAAGTTTTGAGGTACTAAAAGTGTGACACGCACAAAAACATGATCTCACTACATCCGTGAATTATCACACAATCGACCTCACTTATGCTCAGTTACCTACGCGCACCACACACACACACACACACACACACACACACACACACGTCTCTGCACGCTCTCTTGTTCCATGCCGGAGTCTGGTAAAATGTCAAGCACATCACTTGAACTAAGAAACTTTAAATTTTAACGTACCTGATATCCGGTTGCTATACGCCTAATAATTCAAACCTGCACAACTTTTGAGATACTCTCTCTCTCTCTCTCTCTCTCTATCTACATATATATATATATATATATATATATATATATATAATGTAAAGAACGACGCTTGTGTAGAAGAGCTTTCCGCACAAGATGAGGAGGGAGAACGAACAAATGAAAAATGAGGTACCATCCGGGAATCGAACCCGGATCATCCGATTGCTGGTTTCTGCTCGTATGTAGGAGAATTACGACTTCTGATTGATCGAGCTCTATGGTGTAGTGGATAGCATATCTGACCGGTAATCGGATGATCCCGGGTTCGATTCCCGGGTGGTACCTCATTTTTTCATTTGTTCGTTCTCCTCCTCATCTGTGCTAAACGCTTCTACACAAGCGTCGTTCTTTACATTAATTATACTGGTGTTGTTTGCAGTTAAAACGTGTGTATTTATATAATATATATATATATATATAATATATATATATATTGTGTGTGTGTGTGTGTGTGTGTCTTGTGCGCACATACCTAAAGTAGATGAAGAGATAAATACAAAAAATGAACATTTAATTCCTGAACCTTCGATTTGTATTAACAGTTCTTTATTTTATCTTTGTTTAGAAATGTTGTGAAAGTCTTTGAAAGTCGACGAAAACGTGCAGACGAAGACTTCTCTCTCTTTTAATGAAAGTTCTTTAATTTCGGAAGCGAAATGTCTTTCTTTGATTTTTAGCAGAAACTTTGGACTGTTTTAACAAAAATTTTACCTCCTCGCAACATAAGTCATATTTATTTTCTTGTATACAGCAGTCAATAAATTTATATTCTCCTCTCTCTCTCTCTCTATATATTATATAATATATGTGTGTATATATATATATATATATATATATATATTATATATATCAATCAGTAACTCTCACCTCCCACCTTATACAGTACCTCGAAGATGTAATTAGAGGCAAAACTGCTTACTACTAGGGATCCCGGTTTTCTGGAACAAAATCGGCCATCGTCCCGGGATCCCGAGATTTCCCGGTTTATAAAAAATAATGATAATAAAGTCTTAAAATATTTAAGCATTAGATAAATCTAGATTAGTTAGTTAATGTTAAATAAATATATAAATATTTTAACACAATAATGATAAATATAATAAAGGAAAGAGCCCAGGCCGAGTTTCAAACACTGCAGAAACAGCCTAGCCTAGGCGGCTATGCCTACAATGCTAATTTGCAGCTTTGCACTTCAACAAAAATAAATTATATTATAGTGTAATTTATACAAAACACATTTTATATACTTCTAACTAATTTTTAGTAAAAAAATTATCAATAGCAAACGGTGTGTCACTGAACTGAAAATAATAACCTAAATTAAAATCCACTAAAACACAAAATATTCGATTCAGGGAAATCAAATGACTGGCTTTCAGTCCCAGTCAGTCATCAAAAATACCAGTCATATTACACATGCACAACATCATACAGGGCATATTATAGGCACTATTTGAGTTGTACAATGTACAATGCAACGTGATTCGTGCCATAAATTTGTCATCATAGTCTTTTTTTGTATTTTCTAGATACAGTAGCAAATTAATGTAAAACTATTTGAAATAACGTTTTTAGAATACTTTGTAAAACCCGGGAAATCCCGGGATTTGCTGCGCTTGTCAAGGGATTTAAGGTTATCATTTTCCATACTTACTATTTACCTTCATATAAATTACCATACTTACTACCTACAAGAAAAGAATTTCCTCATTCCGAACCAACATGGGTTCAGGGCTGGAAGATAATGCCTATCACAGTTATTAAACAACCAGGAGAAAATACTGGAAATATTGTGTCGAGATCAAAACTAAGCTGTAATATATATTGATTTTGCTAAAGAATTCGATAAATGTTATCATGGAATGAAAGCACACAAACTTAAGAATACAGGATTTAATGGAAAGCTGCAGTGGGACGATGGATATTTAAATTTCTGACCAAAAGAACACAAAAAAATGATTATAAATGGAGTCAAATTTGAAGTCTCAGAAGTCGTCAGCTCTGTTCCACGAGGTACATACAGTATTAGCTCCCTTGCTGTTTATAATAATAACTGCAGATATTACAGAGAGTATCGTATCGTGTTTCGCGAATGATACACAAAGATATGCAAGGAAATATCAAAAGAAGGTAGCGTAGAAAAATTATAAAACGGCATTGAAACTTTATTCAAGTAGGCGAAAGACAACACTATGAAGTTCAACGAAGAAAAATTCCATCTTATAAGATATGGTAACAACAAGGTCATACAGAACAAAGGGTACAAAACACCGCAAGCCAAACATATAGCAGCAAACCCACAAGTCAGAGATCTTGGAGTAATAATGTCATCGGATGCAGAATTCAGAGAACACTGTAACAATAAAATCACAACAGCTAGAAAAGTAATGCAAATTATCTGGAGGAGCTTTCACAGGAGAAAGCCAAATATCCTGCCAAAATTATGGAAGAGTTTAGTCCTACCAATTGCTCAGTACTCACAAGCCTATAGAGAAAACGAGACCTTGCAAACATAGAAGCCGTACAAAGCGAAGGACTTTTTCGTCTAAGATAGAGGAAACGAAAGATGAAGACGACTGGTCTCGACTACAGTCCCTGAAACTCTACTCCCTGGAAAGAAGACGCTAGCCGTACACAATAAAATACGTTTGGAAAATACTTAAGGGTTGTGGCTCTAACCTTAGAATGAAATAGAAACACACTGTAATGATAGAAGAGGCAGATTCTGTACTGTCCCAGGTGCGGTGGGACAGCAGTAGTATAGCCGCAAAAGGGGAGAGTGCAGGAATGTTGCAGGTTATTATGTAATGTTGCAAAGGGGGTGGGGTTGTTGCAAAGGGGGAGGGGGTTGTTGCAAGGGGGAGGGGGGTTGTTGCAAAGGGGGTGGGGGGAAACTTGGAGGCGGCGTTATCCCCCAAGAGAAAGGAGGAGGAGAGAAAGGAGGAGGAGAGAAAGGAGGAGAGGTGTTCACCTGGCAGGAGCCAAGTGCACACTAAGACTTCCAGCCGGGCTGGCGTTGTTTTATAGGCTCCTAATCAGCCAGAATCAGCCAGTTGGCTGAGCCAAGGGGGAGAGACGCCTGAAGGAGAGAGAGAGACAGCTGAAGGAGAGAGAGCTGAAGAAGAGAGAGAGATGCCTGTAGGAGGGAGAGACGCCTGAAGAAGAGAGAGATGCCTGTAGGAGGGAGAGACGCATGAAGGAGAGAGGATAGGTACACATGCAGGAGTACACATGCTGGAGGTACACACACACATGCAGGAGTACACATGCAGTAGGTACACATGCTGGAGGTACACACATACGCAGGAGTACACATGCTGGATGTACACATGCAGTACACATGCTGGAGGCAAACATGCAGGAGAGAGAGAGAGACGCCTGAAGGAGGAAGATACATGCAGGAGAGAGAGAGCTGAAGGAGGGAGAGAGACACCTGAAGGACAGAGTGGAGTTCTCCCCCAATTTATTTTCGTTTCCCTAACCTAAGAGGCCACTATGGGGTTTACCAAAGGGCCTGAAATAGAAGGAGCAGAGCTCCTTACTCGGCCGGAGCCGAGGGGGGAATGGTTCTTCACCAGCTTCGCGATCTTTTATAATTCTCTATTCTGGCTGAGTTGCCAGATAGCGCAAGGTATTCCAGATAGCGCCATGTATTCTAATAAGCATTGTGTACCAATATGGTAGATGAATTAAATAATTACACACTTAATTGAAATATAGATGTATATAGTGTTTTACAATAGATGTATATAATGGCAATATTAATATTTGGAACATTGAGTACTTAGCTTCCTTGAAGTTGAACGAAGCAAATAACGTAGTTATCCATAATTCAACCAACCATAGAAAACAGAATTATAGAAATATATATATATATATATATATATATATATATATATATATATATATATATATATATATATTAAGCATTGTGTACCACAATATGGTAGATGAATTAAATAATTACACACTTAATTGAAATATAGATGTATATAGTGTTTTACAATAGATGTATATAGTGGATTATATGCAAAATATAACATTAACTTGAGCTTCTTGAAGATGAACGAAGCAAATAACATAGTTTACCTTCGAAAACGCCATAATAGAAAACAATTAATTTTATGGGTAACTATTTCGACATAAGTTTACTCGATATGTTGTGTGGCTAATCTTTTTGGTTGATCAGCTGTATCGTCGGTAACTCAATGTTCCAAATATTAATATAGCCATTATAATTACTTCTACAATGAATCCAATTAAATTCTGCTTATTAAATAACTTTTTTAGACACTTGATTTTTATTATAAATATTTAAGTCACGAATAACAGTGGGAAAAACGTACACACAATATATATATATATATATATATATATATATATATATATATATGCTACACACAGACCGTGCATGGAACTCTTCTGGGATAATTAAATCCACTATAGTCCGAGTAAGTAATGACAAATACCGCCTCGGTGGTGTAGTGGTTAGCGTAGCGGACTACGAATCCATCGGCCCAGGGTTCGAGACCCGACGGCAGCCTGCGCGCAGCAAAACCCAGCTGTTCATCCTTCCACAATATAAATTTTCCTAAATAACAGTAAAACCAATTAATTGAAACTTCATTTAAATAATTTACGATACAATTCCACCAAACGAGATGAAAACTTATGAAACATATAGCCTCATTCCTGCGACGAAAAAAATGAAAAAATGATGATAAATAAAGAAATTATTCATTGCCCGAGCCACTATAGCGGGGTCGAGAATATCTGTTCTTTTAAACATCTATTTCTGCTTATTAAATAACTTTTTAGACACTTGATTTTATTATAAATATTTAAGTCACGAATAACAGTGGGAAAAACGTCCGACCCCGCTATATATAATATATATATAATAAACAACTCATGCACACACACACACACACACACACACACACACACACACACACACGATGAAAGGCAGAAACTAAATCAGTTCGAATCGAGTCCCTAGAGACCTTTTTCGTTCGATTCGTGTCCCTAGAGACCTTTTTCGTTCGAATCGTGTCTCTAGGGACCTTTTTCGGGTCGATGGTTTAAGCTATTCGAGCAGAAATCACCACTGACTTCAGATATTAATATTGTCATTGTTATTACTTCTACAATGAAAATATTTACGCGTATTTTGTATGGTGTCAAATAGAAATATAATGATGAGATGCTTTTTTAAAATATAATTTGAAGCCAATTAAATTCTACTTATTAATAAATAACTTTTTACACACAAACTACATCTTAACTGCAAACACCTTGCACATCAATTCTTATTATCATTATTATTATTATTTCTACAATGAAACGGGGTCGGGCCGAAGAACGGGTGAGAGATCTCCCCCCCAATATATATATATATATATATATATAAATTGAATTTACCGTGGCACACCATGTTTGGCAAATGCTTTAGTGGTGCAAGCCTCATTTACTGATGCATATTATATCTATCGGGCAAATAACTTTTAATTCAGTCACTGATTGACCCTCTAATACCGCAACAGCACAAATTATTGAGTAGAATGTTGTGTTCTATTACATCAAACAACTTACTCATACCCACTGCCATAATTTTCTTTTATCATAACTCAGCCGAGCAACTAAGCGACGTTGGATCTGAGTGGTAGTTGGATGGGGAGTCGCAGCAGATAATTTACATTCGATAAATGTAATGAAATAATTAAATAAAATATGCATTTATTTTTATATCACGGATGGAGTCGATGTAGACAATGCAGGTCTTGAGCTTAAATTATCTAAAACCATAACAATACAAATTATTTCAATAGAATATTATGGTCTATTACATTATTACACCTTGCCCAGATCCATTACCAATAACCTCAATTTAGTAATAATAACAATTATCTCTCATACATATATATATATATATATATATATATATATATATATATATATATAGAAAGAGAGCGAGAGATGCGGGAAATTGAGTAAATGGAAATATTATTTTCTCGAAAACTATGGGTGATAGAAAACTTCTGAAACCATATTTGGAATCAATATCAAAAGTTCTATACGAATCACCAAATAATTTTCAAAGGAGAATAAGAGCATTAATTCTATTAGTGAAATATAAAGATGCAATTACTCGTCCGGTCTCGTTATAGCGGAATGGTACACGTCATAGCTCCACCCAGCTACATCGGCAGCCAATCACGACGAACATCTGGTCTTTTGGGCGGAGCTTGGCGAATGTGCATATAAAAGGGGATATTTTCAGTTGGGAGTAACAGTAGCTATTTTTGCATCAGTGAATAATCAACCATGGACCTGTACGTCTCCCCAGACTTGTATGAAGAACGTGATACTGCCGCATTAACCACAATTAGTCTTTTCAATGCGGCTGATTGTGGCGAACTATTTTCGACGCAAACCGTAGAAGATATTTGCAGTGACGCTCCTTACAATCCGACGCAAGGGACTACCATAGAAATGTAAGTGTCCATAATTCGATTTTATATATATACGGAGAGTTGTAGTATCTCGTCAAATAGATACTAGTCAAAAATGTCAATCAATGTTATTTCCCCATCATGCTAAAATCGAAATTGGTAATCGAACCAAAGATATCTTCACATAATGGGGATCTGTCTGTTTGTCTGTATATGTTTTCCTTTAAGGTCCGATGAGGATTTGACACGAGTTATACAATCTTTTGAATGGAATACGGATGATATACTGATCAGTCAGCAGTGTCACACATCCTCCACCATGGACCTGTACGTCTCCCCAGACTTGTATGAAGAACGTGATACTGCAGCATTAACCACAATTAGTCTTTTCAATGCGGCTGATTGTGGCGAACTATTTTCGACGCAAACCGTAGAAGATATTTGCAGTGACGCTCCTTACAATCCGACGCAAGGGACTACCATAGAAATGTAAGTGTCCATAATTCGATTTTATATATATATACGGAGAGTTGTAGTATTTCGTCAAATAGATACTAGTCAAAAATGTCAATCAATGTTATTTCCCCATTATGCTAAAATCGAAATTTTTATGGCGTTCACTCCTCGAACCAAAGATATCTTCACATAATGGGGATCTGTCTGTCTGTATACTCTGTATATGTTTTCCTTTAAGGTCCGATGAGGATTTGACACGAGTTATACAATCTTTTGAAGGGAATACGGATGATATACTAATCAGTCAACAATGTCAAATAATGTAAGTGTTTTTCGATCTTTTTGGGATAAGAAGACACAATATATTTTCATAAATTTATTAAATGAAAGAAATCAGTACAATAAACGAATATACAAATATACGAACAAAAACATTATAATATACAACGAGTACGTACAATTGGAAAACGGTTTTTTATCTGTCTGCATACCATTTCATCGTTTCGGTGAGTGTGACACGGGTCAAATAA
Source organism: Bathynomus jamesi (assembly GCA_023014485.1). Classification (NCBI taxonomy): domain Eukaryota; kingdom Metazoa; phylum Arthropoda; class Malacostraca; order Isopoda; family Cirolanidae; genus Bathynomus; species Bathynomus jamesi. Next base: position 532,383 of record JAJOZX010003133.1, read on the forward strand.
ATTTAAAAAATTTATAAATTCTTTATCATTTGACATATGCATGAGAAATGAGACACAGTACATTCCGCAAACATTAGTAAAATATCCCTGCATACGAAATGGGTTCCATACAACTTCGGGAATATGTAACTGAGCGAGAAATTTTACAATAATAGGGTCACTCCAGGGTTGAGTACCGAGTGAATCAAAATAGTACAGGCGCTGTCTATTTTTAAAATAGACAGCGATCCAGTGAATCCCTTCATTACCGATGATGTCTGTGTTCACAATAAGACTACCGCATTCTCGCGTACTTGGCAAACTCAATGTTTCATTCTTCGCAAACACGCCGATAAATTTGGAACGTGTGACTCGCTCCATTACTTTCTGAAGTGTATTAGCATCCATTTTAAAAGTCAGTGATAACGCTTCTAAATCTATCTACTTCTATTAGGCTTGCGATTCGAGATATACTAGTACACTAATAGGAGCGTCTATAGGCTTTGCGAATTCCAGCCGCACTGAGATGTTACCGCTCTGCTGTGGTGTTAAATGGGTATTTACGCTAGCAGATAAGTCAGGTGTAATGTCAAACGGATAAAGGTTAAATTGATCAATGAATTCTTCCTGCGTTACCCCATTACCAAGCTCATCACAATCACCTGCAATATGGGTCAGATTACTATAGGCTCTGGCACAAAGAGGTAACACAGCGTCTGATGAATAGTCCGTACCCATTGTTCCACCCAAAGCAGTGCCATTAACGTATAGAGTTATATTTTTAAGTCCGAAATTCTCGAATTTAAAGGCACTCTTTTTATATTTTCCATTCACCGAAGCGTGGTCCTGCATGCCGATTAATATCCTTTTAGGAAGATTTCCCAGGGCAATGTTTTCTATCTGCTTCGATGCCAACCCTGCAGGAACCGTATATAGTTTGATCTGCACTCTGTTAATAGGATATTTCACTGTAGCGTTTAGTAAATTTTTCTCAATTTCTAGTTGTTTTGGTGAACTTAATTTCACTCGCCGTACGCGGAGGTATGTGTCCATAATGTGAACCACAACGGACTTTGCGCCCTCTTCTTGATTCGCATCCAGATTTAAGCAGATCTCAGGACTCGTGCGGGTGAGCTTTATTTTCATATCCACCCCGTTCACAAGCAACTTCTCCTGGAAAGTGAAATCTGTGTGCAACCGTCCAAAACACTCGTATATTTTCTTTTTAGAATTTTTAAATTTGTCCTTTATACTATTTTCATCTTTAGTTTGATAATATCCCTCCGCACTTAAAAAGGTAGCCTTCGCTTCTTTGGAAAAGTTGAGGACATTTTCCAAATAGGCTCGTAGATGATAGTACCCCGTGCCTGCCGATATGTTGGTCTGATTTAAATATACGTCACACTGGTTGAATATGGCGTGCAGAAAGTTTGTTTCAGGGTATACAGCATATTTGTCATCGCAGGCCGTTCCATCAGAATGGGCTATACGTAGCTTAGCGTACATGTGCACACAGCTTGGATCAAAAAAGTAAGGACCTGAGCTGGGTATCACGAATTCTATAGGTGCACTCGGTGAACTAATTGTGTTTAAAGGGTTAATTGTAATAAATCACTGTGCTCAATAGAAACTTGGGTTGGCGGGAGCTCAAAAAAGGACAGCTCCGATTTACAGCATTGTGAACTACATGGGTGGATGAAGCGTGCCATGGCGAAATAGTGACTCCTCTCTCGACAAGTGGTAAACAAACTATGATTCATGAGATCAATATCCTTAGCTTATATCAGTCAAAAAAGTGGTCAACCATAGGTTTCATTCGCTTACAGCATTTCTTTTTTGATAGCCTTTTACGTTTAATACCACGTGACCCCTTCTTCTTCTTCTTCCGGGGAGCCCTCTTCTTCCCGCCACCACGCATTTTTCTCTTTGCATCTTTGATGATTTCGTTCCGTGTACGCTTTAAATGTTTTTTTAGAGCTTCTTTAGGTTTAGCCCCGGCCAATATGTCTTCTGCAGTGTTAAGGCCTGATTGTAGCGCTTTCCTTCCAAGGTATCTGGCACCCCTCTTCAGCAAAGGAACAGCCGTACGTAGTATGGATGAAAAAATGGATCCAAGTCCACTACCGCGCTGGTATCGCATCCCTCGATAGACGGTGAAAGGCTTTCTATCCATTATAACTCAGTGCGTCGAAAGTGTAGCTTCACTGTTAAGCTCCCGTTACCGAATGGGAAGTTTTCGCCCTCAATCGTTCTTATATATATTGTGATATTGGTTATTAAATTAGTTGCGACATTCACATAATGGGGTCTGTCATATGTAATACTCAAACTCCTTCCTCTATGGTTGGGGATGTGAGCAATGCGCAGCAGGCGTGCCTGGGTATCCCCAACAAACTGGTGCTCCACTATATTACTGTAAATATAGCACATGTCTGGGGACCTTTCAGCCAATTTCTCCATCTTCAATTGATACATTAATCTGGACAAGTTATACTGTGTCTCGTGAAATGTGTCTCTTTGGAAGGCTGCGCTATATCGGCCGTTGGTTAGAATTTTGAACTTTCTATGTTCTTTAAGACATCTGTTAGTCTTTGATTTTAGGATTAGTGTATGTGCAGGGTTGTTTACGATTTCATATACTAAATCATTCGTAAGGTTTGAGTTTCTTAAACTTACGTTTAAGCCTCTCACAACATCCTCGGCCGAACCATATTGACCCGGCCCTAGTCTTACTTCTGTACTGTAATACCGTGCAATCTTAGTCCAAGCGATGCGCATAGTTTCATCCATAGCTACCCCAGCTTTTTCACACTCGTCAATGTCTCTAAGAATCGTAAAAACGGTTTCTTTATGTTCAATATTTAAAAAGACGGTGTCCAGCTGAATTTCGCATATCCCCACCTCATACGAATCACGACCCAATTCAATGTGCCCATGGAGTTCTGTTACAAAGTTGGCTAGCGTGTTGTTAGGGTGTACAGACAGGGACGAGGAGGACGGGAGTGTGACGTAGAAATGGTTAGGAGCCATGTTGCATACTATTTAAGCTTCATTATTGCATCAGCTTTTATATAGGTGTTGAAGCTTTCTGGGTACCCTAGCCATTTCACCAGGTACATTTTTCTCCTTCCTGAACCTTTGCTTCCTAAAATTTTCTCAATTTTAAACACATTTTTTTCTAAATTAAACGCTACTTTCTGCAATTCCTCGCGGTAAAAGCCTCCTGAGATTTCTTCCCCATTCAAATCTTCAATGTAATACATCATTATCACACCTTTAGGTCTCACAGCCCTAACTTTAAAAATCTCGCGTGTCCATCCTTGCTCAAAACCCTTTGCGAATTTATTCCCCGAACGCGACAGCCTTACATAATCATTGGTTTTGAAGCGCACAGAGTGTGGGTGGTGGTGGTGGTGGTGGTCCATCTCTTCTCGGGAGCGTACCTCTTTCTAAAACTTCGTTAGGTGTTGCCCCAATCGTGCGATGGTGTGAGCGGTTGTAGGATGATGCCAATGGTTCCAGAATGTCTAGAAATCTGTATGTGTTTTTATGTGTAAAATAACGGTGCATGCGTTCCTTTATGGTGCGCTGAACTCTTTCAGCTAAAGAAGCCTTATGTATAGAATTGGTTGTGTAATAGCTGATATTAAACTCTGTCAACATATTCTGAAAAGCACGGCCTATAAACTCCTTCCCCATATCCGTACAAAAATAGCCAGGAACCCTGTTTTCTTTTAACATTAGCGTTTTGGTGGCTTTAGCAACTGTTTCAGGTGATTTATTTTTCAGAGGAACTAGCCACAGATATCTAGAGAATACGTCTATTATGAATAGAATGTAGCGGTAACCATCGTTATACACAGAATATCTTTGCATGTCTGTTAAATCTGCTTGCCAAATAGAATCAATCGAGGAAGCCGTTGTCTTGGCTGTTTTAAACCTTTTTCTCACAGGCTTATGAAGCGTATAAGCGTCCTGCTCCCTCAAAAATCTTTCAACATCTTTTTTTCCTACTCCGTAAACGTGCAGTCTATCTACGCCGCCGTAAGAGGATGGGGTAGAAATGTCATAATAACGTTTAGTTAATACGTTAGCCATTTGCGTATTTTAGAGGCAGGTGGGTAGGGTTGGTTTAACCTCTTCTTTCTCCTCTTGAAAGGTGTTACCGCAGGGGGTGACGGCGTCTTCAATTGTGCCACAGACGTTGCGTGTTCCAAGTCTTTTAACCTGTTCAGATTTCCTATCAACGTTTTAGGGACATTTATTTGTTGTAGTCTTGCTTTAATATGCTTCCATCCTGATGGGGTGGCCTATCCCACTTTCTCACCAGATCATGGACAATGTCTACGATATTCGATCCCTGTACCTTTGATCCTTCCACAATGATCTCGCCTGTATCGGTCCATTGTATGGCTGGATCCTCATTCAATAGATTATAAAGACCTAAGCCTTTACTCCTCAATGTATGTGGGAGGGTACTTTTTAATACATGTTCGATATGTTGTGTGGCTAATCTTTTTGGTTGATCAGCTGTATCGTCGGACACAGATCCTATGTCGCCATCGGCCCCCGTGCTGTGCCTAATAACCACAGGAATCTCCGTAGGGATCTTATAATTTTCGTACTCGTGAAGAAATTTCTGCAGAGCTTCTTGGTATAAGATTCTTTTCTCATCAGGTGTTTTTTCACTGTTTAATAGGGCTAACAATTCGCTTTCCATTCTTTTAAGTCTGCTTTTACGGGGATCTAGATCCGTGTCTCTTTGCAGTGAAGCGTACACCTCGTGGGGAATCACTACCACTTTCTTCATTATATTAATCTAGTCAGTAAAGGGCCCAAAACTGAAAATAAGATGGGGAGAAATGACCCTCCTGTTTGCACAATAACTCGTTTTTTCTTCGCTACAGTTTGACTTTTACGAGCGAGTGTACGTATTATGTTCTTGTAGCGGCGTAGGCGAGCCTTCTGATGGGCTTTCATTGATACATTGCAATTTATAACGTTAAGACAGATTTCACAGATGCATTTTAAAAAGTCGGCGTCGATATTTTTAATAAACATCTGCTGCATTGCCCGGGGCAGTCGATGATAGATTTTTATTAATTCATGGTATTTCTTTAGTCTCTTTGTCATTCTGGAATATACACCGTTTCAGGCTCGTTTGGAAATATATTCGTTCGCAGAAGCACTCTAAACGTGTTTCGCGGATGAAGGTCGCAAAGCAAATATCCGTAACGCGTGCTTGTAGCTTCTTTATAAACTTCCAAAAACTCCTTACGCTGATTCGGGAACATTTGATTGGCTAATACCCCAATTTGTGATACATCTCTACGTTGCGCGAATAAGACTAGATATTGCGTATTTAACGACACATCGCGCATGTATCTATTTTTGAAAAATAGATTCTGATTGATGAAGAACACGCTTATGTTAAGATGGTGGGAGTATACTGTAAATGTCTCGGCAAACGTTTTATCCATCTCCACATGAGATCGTCAATTACAATGATTGTATGTTCAGTTCCCTTTAGCGAATTAACGTCATATACACCTTTGTGGAACAAAATATCATCTTGGTACTCGTTGAACGCTGATTGATACGTCGAATAGCACCATATAACTTTATGCACAAATTTCGAGAACATCTCGCCCTTTTCTTTAATGATTTTAAGCATAAACACAGTTTTACCACATCCTGTAGGTCCAGATATAATACATGTGGATGGGCTCGTGAATCTGAATTTTTCTACAGAGTCCATTTCTAACACGTCACACTCCTAAGTGGGTCATTTACAAAATATTACAAATTTTGAGTGCTGATCCTTATATTTCTTCTCCCACAGAACCGACGATGAGGTAGAGCACCCTATCATTACGGATGACCTCGACGACAGTGTAGTTATGATCTCTTCCCCTGAACCCTCACCAGCGATACAGGTTGCACGTCCAAAGCGGAGGTATGAGAACCCCACATCAGGTATAAAGCGACCGAAATACGTACCTGTTGCAGCAGACCCCCAACCCTCAACCTCTTACGCAACAACCTCCCCAGCAGCAGCACCTAATATACCCCCTTATTCTGCCCCCCGTTCTGTTAAGTCTACAATAATAGATCCCCAACCCTCCTACGCAACAGGGCCCCCATCAGCAGCAGCACCTAATATAGCCACTAATTCATCCGCCCCCCGTTCTGTTGAGGATGTTATTACGTTAGAGTTAGTGCGATCCGCAGCCCCCACCCCCGCCTTGACTAGAAATCGGTATAGAGTCAGGGTCGACCCTAGAGCCCTGTATAGCAATGGTATTGAGCGCGGGATACGCAGGGTAGTACAGCATATTATAGAGTTTGCTCTTCAGAATCGCGACGAGCGTGAGGTCAGGACGAGTCTGTCCTTTGGATTCGGGTCAGATGACGGTGATGTAGACGATTATTGGGTGATAGTACCGTTTAGACGTTTGGCTGCTGAAGATGTAGAATATATATTAGGGCGTATAATGCAAGCCGTCCAAAGTAGTATAGCCTTCAATATGGACAACTTCACGGTAAATATTGACCGTGTATTCCGTGTTGCGGGTCATAGTGCCATACCGTACACTCTTAACTTCAATTCTCCAACTATTTACCGAAGGCATATAAACGTCGATCGTGGTTGCGGCTTTATAGCAGTACTCTTAGCACGTATGTTTACTGTACAAAATACACGGACTCAAAAAATTTGGCTGCCTACGATCGTTGAGCGTGCCCGTAAACTAGCTGTAGACTGTGAACTTGAATTTGACTGTAATATGGGTCCTGAAGAGCTGAGAAAGGTAGAACAGGAAATGAATGTGCGCATAGTTATATTTGGTTTGGATGATCGCCACCGGACTGTGTATGTTTTTAAAAGCTGTGTGAGAGATCGTACAAGACCCCTACTTATTTTAGGATTGTCAGGGACAACGTATCCCCATCCGTAATATAAGGGGGCTTTACGCGAGTTATGACAAAAGTCGAAAATATGGGAGACATCATGATTTGTGTAAGGGGTGCCTCGAGTTTGCGGATGATATAGTGAGACATTGTAAAGAATGTCACATGGTATGTGAGCAGTGTAAAAGCACCAAATGTGAAAGCCGTGTAGTTTAGAAGAGAGACTGTGATGTGTGTAGACGCACATTTTTCAATAATAGCTGCTTTGATCTCCATAAATCAATTGGTACGTGCAGGAAAATGAGAATCTGTGAATGTGGTATGTTTCACACAATGGATAATTGGGGAAAATTTAAGCACAAGTGCGACGTAATTCACTGTCCTACATGCCAAAAGGAATATAAGGCGGATGGAGTAAAGCATGTGTGTTATATGAAAGATGCTAAGCCTAAAAATAACCCTTGTATAACTGTGTACTACGATATAGAAACATATACGAACGCTGAAACCAAAGAGGTAATTCCACATTTACTTGTGAGCCAGACCATCTGTGATGAGTGTATGGGTATCGAATGTGACGAGTGCCCCAAATGCGATAAACGGACAAACGTTTTTAAAACGAATGTCAGCGATAGTCCTGTGAAACTATTTGTGTCCTATATTGTCAAGTTAGCCGACAAGTTCAAAAAAATGACTGTGTATATTCTCGCCCATAACGGGGCAAAGTTTGACACGCAGTTCCTTTATAAGGAGTTGCTTGAACACGAATCCTCTGAGATATTTACAGGTGATCCATTGAAAAGAGGCAACAAATTAATACAGATGCAGATAAGAGGCAATGTACAATTTAAAGATACTTTATTATTCACACCTTGTAAATTAGCAAAGCTACCCAAGGTGATGGGAGTAGCAGCTGAAGTTTCCAAAGGATACTTCCCATACACTTTCCTCACCAGCGAGACTTTAAACTACGTAGGCCCACCACCACCCAAACATTATTTTGACTGCATGGATGAACGTGAAGACTTTGATCAATACTACGACAGTTTTAATGAAAGTAACCCTTATAATATAGCTGATGAATGTGAGCGTTATTGCGTGAATGATGTGCGCGTGCTTAGAGTATGTTTCCAGGCCTTTAGAAGTATGTACATAGCCCGTTTCAAATGCGATCCACTGCAAGTCGCAACCACCATCGCATCATTATGTTTTACGGTGTTCAAGAATAACTTCATGCCTAAAGACACCTTAGCCATTATTCACCGAAACAACCCCCGCAGTTACGGACACAAGGCTATTTACTGGCTCATACACCTGCAGCAACAAACAGGTGTATACATAAAGCACGCCCGCAACACGGGTGAAGTACCCATTAAGATTAATGGACGTGTTTTTTGGGTTGATGGGTTAAGTGAAAACCGTGTCACTGGTGTGAAGACTGTGTACTCCTTTAACGGTTGCTGGTGGCATGGATGCCCCCGTCCTGAGTGCGGAGTCACCGGAGATATCCACGGTAGGTCTCCTGCCGACTGTCTTGCATCGACCCGCACCCGCGATCAACTTATAGGATCACAGTTCACTCACAAAGTCTTGTGGGAGCATGAATATGATGCACGGATGGAGACAGACGATGTATACCGTGAGGAAATAAAAACGATCAAGCGTTCAATGGTGCTGGATCCTCTCAAATGTGGTGATAGCTTGTTTGGAGGACGTACAAATCCTTTCAGACTATACTTCCCACCTACGGAGGGCGTGAAGCTCCATTACTATGATTTCTGTTCTTTATACCCATACGTGATGAAGAGCAATCCGTACCCCGTGGGCGCTCCTGAGAAACTGGTGGGGCCTAGCCTACCATCCATCAATGAATTTTCAAAAAATTTGAATGATCATTACTTTGGGCTCTCTTTCGTAGACGTACTCCCCCCACGCAATTTATGGATGCCGATCTTACCTGTCGTTATCGACGACAAGCTCATGTTTCCCCTGTGCGTGAAGTGCGCGGAAGAGGATAACGGCGAATGTAACCATATACCCCACCAGCGTAAGATCAGAGGCGTATATACAAGTCCTGAGCTGGCCCTAGCCGTACGCCATGGTTATAGAATACTGAAGATACACGAGGTGTGGAGGTTTCAGAAGCTCCCCAACCTTTTCACACCATATATAAACGCCTTTTTGAAGGATAAGGTTGAAGCATCAGGGTATCCGCTAGGAGTTGATACCGAAGATGAAAAGTCTGCCTATATTCAACGTTACCGCGACCGCGAAGGTATACAACTTGATCGTGTCCAAATTGTAAAGAATCCTGGCAAGCGCTTTAGTGCAAAGTTGTGTCTAAACAGTCTATGGGGAAAATTTGCGCAGAATACCGGCAGAGGGAACATTCATTTGGCACAAAGTTATAGCGATGTCTGGGATTATGCCAATGCCCCCGATAAAGAGGTCATGGAGATCGTGAATGTAGGTAATACTTACGTAATAAAGTACAACAACACGGAATTTGCCACAGATACCTCAAGGGTTACAAACATACCTGTGGCGAGCTTCACAACAGCCTACGCCCGTATAAAACTTTGGGGTCTATTGCATTCTCTTGGGCGGAGTATTGTATGCCGATACAGATAGCGTGATATTCACAGAGAGGGAGGGTGATTACATGCCCGCTATTGGGGAGTTCCTCGGCGAGCTCACTGATGAGATCAAGGATGAGTATGGGGACGACGCATACGCCGACTCTTTTATCTCAACAGGACCTAAGACTTATGGGGTACGGGTCAGGGTAGGGGATGAAATGAAATATATCGTGAAGGCAAAGGGTATTACGCTCAACCATGCGAATCGGAAGGTTGTTAACTTTGAGTCGTTGAAGGATCTAGTATGTTTTGGAACCTCACCAACTAATTGTAGGCACCCACAATTTTCGGGCGCAGAAGCTGGGAGGCGTGAAGGAACTTAGGGGTACGATGGTGTGCCGTAACACCTATAGGAAACGTTACCAGTTACCTGGCACCTATGATACCGTACCCTTTGGATACCAATGATGCTTCTAACTCACACGTCTTGTATATAATCGTATCTATTTGTAAATAATATATATATATAACTTGAATATCTCGAATCGTATTTGTAAATATATGAATATCTCAATAAATCAAATAGCGTTTCACTTTCTCCTTTGTGTGTGTGTGTGTGTGTGTGTGTGTGTGTGTGTAGGTGAAAGTTCTAAGCTCCGCCCACTGCGTGAGTCATGCTACTATCTGGGAGTCCCTGCGTGGTCAGTCGACCGCAGTAAGCCCGAGAGATCAGACGTGTATTCAGATCAGACGTATATTGAAATGGCTACCTTTAATATTGCTTGCACAACGTTTATGAAATGGTATTCAGTAAAGTGTGAGGATGTGGTGGATACCGAAAAACTTCCTATTCCCCCCTCCTATGCCTCTTTTAAAGCCACATTGGATTGTGCGAAGTTCCAAGATGTACAAATACTCTACGGATGTTCTGGTGAGACTGTTGAAGGCTTTCGTTGCACAGACGATGTGCTGAAGTATGCTGCAGGGCTAAACTTTATAAAGTCTCACATACACCGTGAAGTAAAAGAAACAACGCGTGCAGAAGAGAAGCAGCAGGTATGGATAATGAGCCTTGTGGATGGGTGGTGTGACAAGCGGTATTACGTCATGCTACACCATGTCGATTACTCATACCCTACGTCTGAAAATGTGAATCTCGTGATCATGGACAATCTTAGGTGTTTTTATCACTATATTAACGTATATCATGATGAGGTTCATAGTGAGGTTGTGGCTAGTGCCATGCGTGAGTTTTTAACAGATTTTAGAGACGAGCATCGTTTGATGGGTAGAAAGGAAAAATATGAGCATATGTTCCTCTCAAATAGTGCGCCGGAGTGTGGAGATGATTAGCGCCTAGTTCTTATCCAAAGTGCGTAGGCTGGTAGTGACGAAACGGAAAAACAAATATGTGCAACAATTCGAGTCGTACGAACATGCCCATTCACGTATCATCGAGTCAGCCGCTCGTCGAACCGTTCCTGCCTGTGCCTCACACGGCTCATAGTTATCTCAGAGCTTGAACCGAGTAGACGTGCGCTCCTCGAATACGATGGAACTTCCTTTGAGCAGCATTCTCAACGCCTCGTACGATGTGTCCGTGACGAAATCGTTGCGCGTGTTCAGGCGTAATTCCGGTACCATTAGCTATGTACTGGAAACGGAATGTAGACCGACAAACAAACGGGTTTATTTAAGTATCGAGGAGATGAATAGAATCTTTGTGATAGTTGATAAGTGGTGTGAAGATCGTTATAAAATACCTGCTAACGTAGGTACAAGAAGAGAGCAGATTAGTGACGCGCCCTCATACGCCGTTGTATGTACGTTGTGTATAAATAACGATCGGCCATGCATTGATATAAGGCTGATGTGGAAGAATGCTTCTGATAATAACGCTCTTATTCCTACGCGAAACCGTTTCATCCTCGACAGAATGTTTGAAATCGTCGGATTCCGTAAACTGAAACCTATATTAGACGCGCGTGTTACGGATATGCTTTATTTTGATACAGTTCTTGAATACGCATACACTGCTCTGTTCGATGGGTTTACCGAGTGTAGGGCTGGTGAGAATGGTCTAGTGCTGGATGTTTATTTAAAAGTTTAGACTCTTTGAAATACCATGAACTTTGGTACAAAGCAATTGATCGGTACAAGGCTGAGCTCACCTACACCGTTCACCCTGAAAAACTATTTCTTTATATAACGCGCAGTTGCCGTAACGATTTAGAAGATTATTTCAATTGCCGCTATGTTGAGTGAAGAGTTCACGATTGAAAAGCTCGAGTCGGTAGAAATAAACCCTCGATTGGAAAAGCATTCTTATAAACTTGTGTTTAATAATGTAGCTAACGATGAACTCTTTGTGCGTGCTTTTGATTGTATTCTAGACATGTTTAAAGATGACTTGCCAACCGGTTGTAAAGTGGGGACAAAAATAGTACTGAACGATATGAAAGCCATTCATATCGAATACAGGTTTCCCTATACTTTAAGCGGTGAAATATTATTAAGCCGCATAGACTGCGTAATGCAGAGCAATAATGATGTAATTGTAAACTCGATTAAGACCGATTTTAGTATTTTGAAAAAAAGTGAATTGTATATATATATATATATATTTTGCTTGACGATTATACGCATATTTCTATTGATTTATGTTTATATATATATATATATATATATATATATATATTTTTGCTTGATATTTCTCCTGTACTGTTATGTACATATTGAAGTGTATATGAAATGTATATTTTATTTTATATATCACCATAATTGTGTGTGTGTGTGTATATTTCTCCTGTACTGTTATGTACATATTGAAATGTATATGAAATGTATATTTATTTGAAATGTATATTTATTTTATATATAATTATGTGTATATATTTCTGTTATGTACATATTGAAATGTATATGAAATGTATATTTTATTTTATATATATATATATCCATAATTGTGTGTATATATTTCTGTTATACGCATATTCCTCAAATGTATATTTATTTGAAATGTATATTTTATTTTATATATATATATATCCATAATTGTGTGTATATATTTCTGTTATACGCATATTCCTCAAATGTATATTTATTTTCTATATATTTATAATAAAAAGAATGATGCAATGTTGTTTATTGTTATGCCTTCTACTACCGGTATTCTGTATACAACAGGTATCTGGCAATATTTAAGCCTTCTAAGCCAACTGGCTGATTAGGAGTCTATAATAGTGTATACAATGGTATCTGGCAATATTTAAGCCTTCTAAGCCAATTGGCTGATTAGGAGTCTATAATAGTGTATACAATGGTATCTGGCAACTCTGTCTTCGGAATACATGGCGCTATCTGGCAACTCAGCCAACTGGCTGATTAGGCGTATATAATAATAATAATGTATGCAATAATACTGCTAAAAAGAGGTATCTGACAACCATTTACAGCCAACTGGCTGATTAGGAGTCTATAATAGTGTATACAATGGAATACATGGCGCTATCTGGCAACTCAGCCAACTGGCTGATTAGGCGTATATAATAATAATGTATGCAATAATACTGCTAAAAAGAGGTATCTGACAACCAGCCAACTGGCTGATTAGGAGTCTATAATAATGTATACAATGGTATCGCGGTATCTGGCAACTCAAGCCATTTACGCCAACTGGCTGATTAGGAGCCTATAAAACAACGCCAGCCCGGCTGGAAGTCTTAATGTGCACTTGGCTCCTGCCAGGTGAACACCTCTCCTCCTTTCTCTCCTCCTCCTTCTTTCTCTTGGGGGATAACGCCGCCTCCAAGTTTTCCCCCCACCCCCCATTTGCAACAACCCCCTCCCCCCCTTTGCAACAACCCCCTTCCCTTTGCACAACCCCCACCCCCTTTGCAACATTACATACTAACCTGCAACATTCCTGCACTCTCCCCTTTTGCGGCTATACTACTAGCCGCAATAGATAATTCTGTGAGCTCTACTGCAATAAGCGGAGTGCCCCCACAAATGTGTACGACAACTTATTTTTCCATACGCTGCGTCGCTGAAAGATACAGTAGTGGTACTGCTCTCGTCTATATTCAAGAACATTTTAAATATAGTAAAAATCAAAGATGTTGAAATAAATATTTATCCTATAACATTTAAAAAATTTGGGGAGCATCATTCTCTCTCTCTCTCTCTCTCTCTCTCTCTCTCTCTCTCTATATATATATATATATATATATATATATATATATATATAAATTTGAGAATCTGGTAGTGGCAGCATGAAAACGTTTTGAGTGTCCTTTAATCCGGTCATCAAAATCTGGCAACCCTAACAGTGATTCTGACCAGTTTTTTCCTGTTAGAGAATTTTTCCATGTTTAACAAGGGAGTTTTTTCATTTATTTCTTTACAAGTTGTTTGAGACACATTTATTGTTGTCTGTAAGGTTTCTTGGTGGGTGTTAAAAATTAAGTTGGTTGGCCATTCAATTTCATTTCTCAAAAATGTGGGACCATGTTGGTAAAAGGGAAGAAGTTTTTGAAATTTCTTGAAAGATATTGTTCTGGTGAGTAGGTCTGCTGGGTTGTCTTCTCCTGCTACATGTCTGAATTCCAGGTGATGGTTTAAGTTTCTTGTTGCTTCCTGAATGTCTTTCACTCTGTTTTTTACAAAGATGGATTTCATTTTTAGAGATTTTTGAGCAATTCAATTTAAAGCCACCTGTGAGTCTGTCCAAATTATTGTTTTGAAGAAATTTTGGTTTTCTGAGTTTTCTTCTAGGTAGGTTTCTTTAAGGTATTCTAGGACTTTGGTTCCTAGGCAGATTGCCATTAATTCCAAGTTACAAATGGTCCAATTTTTTTATTTGGGGTTGACTCTTGATTTAGCGTAAATTAGTTCGGATTTTCCATTTCCAACTACATAGCAACTTACTGCATATCCTTCTTGGCTGGCATCACAAAAGATGTGGAGTTGAAGATTTTCCATGAGAGGTTTGGAATTTTCAAAAGCTTGTCTAGGAAAATTCAGAAATTCCACTTTGTTTATTTCTTTGCAAAGTTTTTTCCATTCACCCAGCATTTCAGGTTCTAGATATTCATCCCAATCTTTTTTGGTAGATACTACCTTCTGCATGAAGAGTTTTAATTTAAACACTAAGGGTGCAACAAATCCAATTGGATCAAACAATGATTGCACAGAACTTAGTAGTTCTCTTTTAGTTTTGGCTTCCGAGTTCAAGTTTACAGTTTTTTGATGGAGTGTATCAGCATTTGTGTTCCAACCATATCCTAATAGTTTTATGTTTTCTTTATCTTCTGAGGAGGCTATGTCATGTTTTTCAAATAGTCCTTGAAGTTCTGAGTGATTGGAGGCCCATTCATATAGCTTCAAATTATAATCGATTAAGGTGTTTACACTATAATTGTAAAAGTCTTTGAGTTCTGAGAGATTGTTGGCATTAATTAAAGCATTGTCCATGTAAAAGCGGTTAGCTAGGTAGTCTGCCACTTGGTTTTGTTGTTCATTAAAAATGTGTTGGAAAGATTGTTGTAGTAAAAATGGACTGCTTTTGTTGCCAAAGGTAACTCTCTTATATTTATAGCAGATCGGGTTGTCGTCATTTGGAACCAATTGGGTATCTTTTAACCACAGAATTTTGTGGGTATTGCAGTCAAATTCTGTTTGATATTTAAGTTGTAAATATGCTTTTTGAATGTCTCCAATCATCAAATGTTTACCATGCCTTAATTTAATGCACAATTTTGCTAAATGAGGTAGGAGTGAAGGGCAGTCCTCAGTAGCATCATTTACTGTTATTTCTTCTGGTTTGCTTTTACCCGAGGGATCTACTACAATCCTAACTTTAGTTGCTTGTACTCCAGGGCGAACTACTGGAAAATGAGGTAAAAAATTTCCTTCTTGTTTTAAGCTTTCTGTTAAGGCTACTTCTTCTATTATTCCTTCCTGGAATTGTTGTTCAAGGATGTCTGAATAAGGTTGCATTAAGTTATCTTTTTTTAATTTTTTGCAAGTGGACTTTAACCTGCTAATAGCATAGTTAAAGTTTGGTGAAATTTTATCTTTTTGGTCATTCCACGGTACCTTAACAGACAATCTTTCATCTTCTATTTTAACTTCCTTTTCAAAGTTTGCAATCAGATCTTTTTCTTTGTTTGAAAATGGTTCATCCCCAGAAATACCCAAGTTTTCTAGTTTGCTAAATTGTGCAATCTGGTGTTCAATTTTTTCTAGATCTTCATTAGAAGTTGTACTAGTAAGTAGAGGGTTGGTAATACAGAAGCTGATCTGATCTCTTATTGGTTCTTTTTCTGTTTCAGGTAGTAATCTGAAGGGAAACCCAATAAAAGTATTCCATAGGGAGATTTATAACAAGAGGCAGTATGAATCTGATGAGTGCTGAGGGCAAAAAGTTTGTGGGTTGCAGCCCCAAAAATTAACATGAAGTCGGCCACTTCATCAGTTTAAAGTGATCTGCAAGCTGATAATTTAAGGATTTTAAATAAGTTTGAAGTTTCAGTAATCCCTGAACTTCATATTTAATATTAATATCATCAATTATGATGGCTTCTATTTCTTGGTAGTTTCCAGGGTTTCTAGAATCCTCCAATTTAATTATAGCTACTTCATAATTTGGTTGTTTCTTGTTGGCTATAAATCCTGTTATGGTTATGGATTCATCGTAGTGTTTAGTTGGAAGATTCAATTTTTTCACAAGTTCATTGGTAATGTAGCTGGCTTGACTACAATTATCCAAAAGTGCTCTGCATTTGATTGATTTTTCTGAGTTTCTTATTCTCATCTGCATGGAAGGAATTAATGCCACTTCTTGATCAGTGTTTTTTAAACTTAATAAGTTAGTAACTTGTTTCCCTTGTTTTGAGTTTTCTTTTTGGATAGCTACTTCAGTACTGGTTTTGGTTTTCTTATCTTCCTCTGGTTTTCCTTTTTGTTTGGTACAAAGGAAGGATAAATGGTTAGAAAGCCTACAAAATGAACAGGGTTGGAAAGAAATGGGGCATTCTTTGGCTTGGTGTTTAGATGAGGTGCATTTAGTACAATAATTTAATTTAGCAAGTTTTTTCAGTTTATCCCAACTTTCAGGGAAAGAATCACATTTTGAGATTCTGTGTGAGTTTTTCTTACACAATTTGCAGTAAAGTTCTCTCTGGTCAGTATGTTGAACTCTTCTTGAGGATTGTCTTTGGTTGGAAACTGCCAGAGTAGCTGTAGTTTGGCCAGAATACCATGGTTTTCTGGCTGGTTCTGGAGAGAAGTTTCTTTTTTGTTTAGGTATTAAGATGGTTAATTCACTTTGTTCAAGATCAAAACTAACATTAGCTAAGGTTTTGGTAGCTTCAGCAATGGCTTCTTTAAATTTATCAAAGTGGTCATAGAGTTTAAAACCACAAGTTCTTAAAAATTCCTGAGTTTCTTGACTTAGTTTATTATAATATATTACATACAAGAGTATATCTTCTAATTCTAATTTTTGAGTTGGCATTAAATTTATGGTAGAGTGCATATCTGCTTGAAAGTCATGAAGTGATTTAAAATCTTTGGTTATTTTGGATTTGGTTAAAAGTTATTTTATTATGGAGAAT